>JAPMOR010023948.1:0-13073 GCA_026543865.1 Argiope aurantia
GATGAGGGTGGGTTGTTGGAGAGTTGTGAGTGCCGTGCTGAATTTTCTCGATCCTTCGCAGTTCAAGCATGTTTCCTGCAGTGCAAGTTATAATTCTATATATTTGATGTATTAACTGTAGCTCTATAAAATCTGTATTTCTCTCTTTTTTTTAGAGAATAAAGGATGGCGAGTAGAAAGGAACATCCAGGGGAAAGAAGAGAATGAAGACTCAGAGAATCTAATGAAGGAAGCACAAAACCGCGGAAACATAGAAATTGAAATATTTAAAACATTTCGGATACTGAAAATTCAGTTTAACCGGAGGGTTCCTTCTCTATAGGGTGAGTGTTGAAAAATTTCTTTTATATTCCTTACCAGCTTCAATATCTGTGCAGTCTCAAATCGTTATTAATCATTTAATTCAAACTTTTACTTCTTTTGTAGATGAGGGTATTTTGATGGAGAGTTGTGAGTGCCGTGCTGAATTTTCACGATCCTTCGCAGTTCCAGCATCTATTCTGCAGAGTAAGTTATAATTCTAAATATTTGATTTAATAATTGTTTTAAATATAGCACTTTTAACTTTGTTTTTTTTTCCTTTTTAGAGAAGGAAGAAATGAAGAAGGAAGAATATCCAGACTCCCAGAATATAAGGAAGGAAGCACATATGTGCGGAAACTAAGAAATAGAAATATTTAAAACTTTTCTGATACTCAAATTTCAGCATATCCGGAGGCACTCCTTCTCTATAGGGTGTGTGTTCAAAAATTTCTTTCATATTCCGTACCACCTTCAAACTGTGCGCATTCTTAAATCGCTATTAATCTTTTAATTAAACCTATAATTTATTTTGTAGATGAGGGTGGGTTGTTGGAGAGTTGTGATTGCCGTTCTGAATTTTCACGATCCTTCGCAATTCCAGCATCTATCCTGCAGAGTAAGTTATAATTTTATATATTTGATTTATTAACTGTTTTAAATATTGCTTTATTAATTCTTTAATTTTTCTCAATTTTAGAAAAGGAAGAAATGAAGAAGAAAGAATATCCAGACTCAGAGAATCTAATGAAGGAAGCAAATAATCGCGGAAACTAAGAAATAGAAATATTTAAATATTTTCGGGTACTGAAAATTCAGATTAACCGGAGGCACTCCTTCTATACAGGGTGAGTGTAAAAAATTTCTTTTATATTCCGTACCACCTTAAAACTGTGCGCATTCTTGAATAGATATTAATCTTTTAATTCAACCTTTTATTTCTTTTGTAGATGAGGGTGGGTTGTTGGAGAGTTGTGAGTCCCGTGCTGAATTTTTCACGATCCTTCGCAGTTCAAGGATCTTTCCTGCAGAGTAAGTTATGATTCTATATATTTGATTTATTAACTGTAGCTCTATTAAATCTGTATTTCACTCTTTTATTTAGAGAACGAAGGATGGCGTGTAGAAAGGAACATCCAGGGGAAGGAAGAGAATGAAGACTCAGAGAATCTAATGAAGGAAGCACAGAACCGCGGTAACTAAGAAATAGGAATATTTAAAACTTTTCGGATACTGAAAATTCAGCTTATCCGGAGGCACTCCTTCTCTACAGGGTGAGTGTTGAAAAATTTCTTTTATATTCCGTACCACCTTCAATTTGTGCGCATTCTTGATTCGATATTAATCTTTCAATGAAACCTTTTATTTCTTTTATAGATGAGGTTGTGTTGTTGGAGAGTTGAGAGTGCCGTGCTAAATTTTCACGATTCTCCGCAGTTCCAGCATCTTTCCTTCAGAGTAAGTTATAATTCTATGTATTTGATTGATTAAGTATAGCTCTATTAAATCTGTATTTCTCCCTTTTTTTAGAGAACGAAGGATGGCGTGTAAAAAGGAACATCCAGGGGAAGGAAGATAATCTAATGAAGGAATCAAACAACCGTGGGAACTAAGAAATTGAAATATTTAAAACCTTTCGGATTCCGAAGAATGAGCTTATCCGGAAGCACTCCTTCACGAATCGATATTAATCTTTTAATTCCAACCGTTTATTTCTTTTTTAGATGAGGTGGGTTTTTGGAGAGTTTTGAATATGGGGGTTTTTGTATATATATATATATATATATATATATATATATATATATACCATGAAGGAATACTGTTCCAAAAATACAATTCTAAAGCTGAAAAAATGTCGTGATTTTCCTTGAATTAATAAAATACGTTACTTTTATTAGATCTTTTTTTTCTGAAAGTTATATCAAAAGAATACAAAGAAGAAATATAATAAAATGATATACATTAAATGAAATTTAAAATAGAAGTTGAATGATGTTTAACTTTAGCTTTATATTTGGAAATAACATTACTCCCTGAATCCTATTAACGTATTCGTTTACTTTGGTACAATCACTGGATTCTCGCTATACAAAAGAATAAAATGCTCTCCTATACCTTACTAGTATACAGTTGAAGAATTCGGAACAGTTTGCTAGGAAGTGTTATGATTGAAGCTTCTCACTTATCCAAACATTCATCAACGAAACAGAACTGGTGCCTAATGCATGTTAAATACGCAATCACGTACCTGCAGCTTTCTTCCCCTTTCTGGTAATGATTTCATAACAAAGGACTTGGGTTGTGACTAAATAATGGGCAAACTAATGGAATCTGTCATGTGCAGAATTATACGTAACCACAGTTAATTTTTCTTAATTTTTCTTATTTATTCAGCACAATGTTCTTTTGCCATAAATCATGCATTTCCTGCATGAAATAGTTGTTATGGGATGTAATGTTGGTAATATATCTTGACAGTTGAAGATATGAATACAGTAAAGAATTCGATCTTTGATATTCATGTTAAAATAAAGGGTGAAAATTTTGAAGATGGCCAGTTTTTAGATAAGTTTAGTTCAGTTATATTGACGTCTCGTTTTAAAACAACCTACGGCTATTTTGGAACGAACCTCGTAATTTTGAGCCGCAGCCAGATGACGAGGGTGGAAGCTGGGCTAGCGTCTTCCTTGTACCGCAACCACAAGGAAAGGGGGGGGGGGTGACCCCGACGGATTTGGCGAGCACCATCACAGAACCGCTCGGTGGAATCCGGTTTTGAGCCTGAAACCCTCCGGTTCCGAAGCCGAAATCTTACCACCAGGCAACCACGGCAACGTAGTTCGACAGTAGAAATTATAATCTTGATCAAAGTTGATAGCATAATATATACGATGTCAGCAAGCCTAAAAATTCATTTAATCAATTCAGACTTTTGAGGTACATTTTCTTCTTAATTCAAAATAGTTTTGTATTCAGCTAGAAAGTTAAAGATATAACGGGCAACAAAGGATATAAAAATATTATATCCTTTTTATATAATATTTTTCGTTTCCAATGAAGAGTTAAAACTTACTTTCTCTAAATATTTTGAAGTCGTTTTTATCTTAACTATATCCAGTCTAATCCTTTGTTGTTTTGTTAACATATTAATAATACAACTAAATTGTATGTTGTAGAATGTGGATCGGAAGAATAAAATTTCATGAACTTTTAAAGTATAATAAGATACAGATATTGCGGCAGTAATTTCTCTACAAACGCATTTGTTAAATCTTTCATGAGCCATATACAAGAAAAAAAAATGTTGTGAAAAAAGTTATTAATACTATTAATGAGAATTAATAATTCTACCAATTTCAAAAGCGCAATGCATTTTTTTCATTAAGAAAACCACAAAAAAATAGATAGAGACTTGAAAATTCAAAACTAAAAAAATATATACAAACCTGCATACTTAAAATAAAATGATCAGTGTAGAAAATAACTATATAAAGAAGGCAACTAAATGAAAATCTAGTTTGAGTCGCTCTTTCTACATCAGTTTTAGCTTTCATTTAATTATACAAAAATCATCTTTTGATAAATGTTGACATTATAGAGGACATAAAGCGACTATAATAGCAAGCAGTACTGGTTAAACATCCAACTAGTAATTCTGCATCAATTCATGTTTTTAATACTTTTTTATGCAATTTCTGGTTGTACCATTAGAACCAAATGGACCCGACAGTAAGTGGCGTTACTTAAGGTTATTCCAAGATATTAAGGATGAGGAAAGTAGTACAAAGAAAAGGTTATTGCATGATAATGCCTGCGCGAAAGATATGACTTTTCGTTGAATCCTGGTGGTATTTAGGTTGTCTATAAGTTCGATAACTTTTCAGGAAAAGAATTGCCTCCTATAGATGATGAATTTGTCCACTTTGTATAAATTCTTTGATTATTAATTTCCATTTCACGAATGAAAGATGATTTATTTTGCTATTCATAATTCTTATAAGAATCATTTTACCATAATTTTAACTTATAATTTAATATAACAAATAATCTAATGGAAAGCAAGAATATTTTTTAATTACCTCATCAATTTCTGGAATTTTATCATAATTTATTAAAATTGTTTCTGTCTTTGTATTGAAGAAGAAAAAAATTTAAATTAAGAAAATTGCTTTATTTTAGTATCAATTGATATTTTCCGCTATTTATCGATTTTATTCAACAGTCTGAAACTCTATATTATAATTTGGGTATAGTTGTTGAAATGTTTAGAAATTTAATAGAAACTATATCGCCAAGAATGTTAATGTTAAAAAAAGAAAATCTTTTAAATGCTTGTTATGTAAATTTTATAGCGACATATTAAAATTGCCACATCCGATAATTCATCTTTTAAATTTATATAAAATTCAGAAACATTCCACCACATAAATATATATAAATGATTAAAAATAATCCAAACTTTATTCAGTACATAACCAGTTATAAAAAATTATAAAAAAAAATCGCCATCCAGATAAATAGGTAAAAACAGATTTAACTTCACTCTACAATTCCTTCGCTTTAATCCGAAATTGTGCTTTTTACGCTTTGTTTTAGAAAGTGAATTAAAATACCCTTCTGCGTTTTCCTATAAAAGACGACAAACAGTTTTTTTTTTGATTTTTCTTACTTCAAAAGCAAATCACTGCTTTCATGTGCGGATTCTTTTAATTTGCATGCAAATTATCTAAGACAGGTAATTTCCGGTGAAATTCTTATGTTTAGAAGCTATATATAAGAAAAGGGAAAGAAACTCTTTTTGATGTAAAAAAAGATAAATTTTAAGCTATTTCAAGAATGAATAGCTTTTAATCTTTGAAAGCAGAGGGTATATTTTTTTATATTTGTATCAAATATGTAAATGGCTGGGTTTTCTGAAACACAATATTTAAACTATGACCTTTATGTTTGTTTTTGAAGCTTATTTATTGAATTTAAGAATATAATGTAATTAATAATTCCCGTGTTCAAAATGAAATTTTATAACTCTGAAAGACATTTCATATTTTAAAATAGAAAACTATGGGAGTATATAAAAATATTCAGATTTTATTTAACACTTATTAGACCCCTCAAATATGTTAAATAATTATTTTGCTGATTTTTAATAACATTTTGGTATGGGCTGGGTATAAAGGCAAAAACATATTGTTACAAACCGGCAATTCGGCTTCCCAGCATAGTTTGTTCCATCATTGGAAAGAAAGTTTTGCAGTCATCTGAATGGGACGGAGCCCAGTTGTGCGTCGGAGGTCCCAGAGCTTGGCGACAAACTTGGCGACCATTTGGCGACTTGGCGACCAATTTGGCGACTTTGGCGCCAAAATAGATAATACCCGAAACTTCGAGAATTTTCCCGATCCGTCCAGTAGGAACCGAGATACGCCTCGAACGTTCCTGATTGGTTCAGAGGCTTCTAGCCCCGCCTCCTGAGACCTATAAAAGGAAGCGGCCGCCGCTGCCAAGGGAGACGACGGAGTAGTCCGAAGACGGAGCGGAAAAGCCAGTAGTTCGAGTTCGAGAGCAGCGAAGGTAGAAGTCAGTAATCCGAGTCAGAGTCGGAGAAGTAGAAGACGGAGTAGTCGGAAGCGACTGAGTCAAGCTAGTGCTGAACTGAGCTGTGCGCTACGGTCTGCAGTAGATTCTGGTTGTATGCTGCTGTGTGTGCTGTAGTATGCTACACGTCTCGGGTGAAGATAATCGTCTTCTGTGCTGTATATAGTTGTCGCTTTGTGCTGTCCTGTGTGTCTTCGTGTAAATAAACGTCGTTGTTTTTATTCTACTACCATCTGCTGATTGAGCGTTCTACACACCATATCACTTCCACTATCCAAACGAACCCCGGTAAAGGAAATTTCGCAACAATATTATTTCCATGGGTACGTTTTTAAGATCGAAATTTTCTGTATTTTCACAGAATTGTATCAGTTCACTATTTTGTAATAGAAAGCATTTACGTTGGAAATTTTCGAATTATATGTCTATAGTTTTTTTTTCTTGCACAGTATAACTGATGTTAGAATTTTAAGAAGAAACGAAAAATGTATGATTGTGTAAAATAAAAAAAAGCGTTTTGTTATGTTTTATTACTTATTACATTGTGAATGTTTGCTCTTAGATCTAAATAAAAGCGTAATCCAGATTATCAATTGTCTAATAAGTGCAGATAAAAACTCTCTAATTCAATGCATATTTTTATCAATACTTTGATTTCAATAAAATTTTCATGATATAGATTCTATTTTCTTCAAACCATCTAATTGATTGCCAACGATAGAAATCGAATAGGAGTAAGAATAAGGCAGCATTTTGTTTTAATATTATAAAAATCAATTTTCGGTAAAGAAAACCGTTTATTCTGAGCTTATTTTTCTCATTAAAAACTATATACCATAGAAATGTATTAATTATTGAAATACGAGGATTGATTTAATTTTATATTCTTTCATTCATTAACCCTTAACTGGGGAGATGCGGTTTCTGAGACTGCTAAGGATGGACTTTCAGTCCCCGCTATTCTATTTTCAGCTCGATCAAATGAATTGACTCCGTAGCTTCTTGTTTGCTGATCTTACTACACGTGCACTTTTACAAACGATTTCAGTGGATGCTTTGTTAAAAAAAATATTTCAGCAATTTCTTTGCGCGATGCCTGTCCTTCCTTTTAGTATTTCAATATCATGCATGGCTTAGCAGATAGCTTTAAAACTTTATCCTCGAAATATCCTACTGATCCCCTTATGAAGCAGAACTCGGAGACTTTTAAATGAAGCAGAAAGTAATTTTAATAATGAGGATAATTGTACAGAAGATTATTTCAATGAAAGTTTGCATTCGACTGATTCTGATATGTATGTTCAAATATAATTAAATTTTCTAGTAATAATGTATTTTAAAGAAATCTCTAAAATATATTAATATACCAAGAAAAATATCTACAGAATTTATAGCTGATTTTTATACTAGTTCTTAACCTGCATATTCAAAATGCCTTTGAAAACCTTGCTATGAATGTTCACAAGATACTACGTAGAAATAATTCCGATAAAAAAAAAGAGTAAATTTTACCCGTTGTTAATTTTTTTTTCATATAATTGTTCAATTTTCCATTAAAATGTTTTCTATATTCATTTGTAGACTGGAAAAATAAATGTGATTTAATAAATAAAGAGTATTTTGTTTTTTCAAAAAAAATGATTTGTTTTAACATGTAATTTGAGAAGAAAATTATTTTCAAACGCAATTACTTTTTTCAATGATAATATTGCCGCACTGAAAATAGGCCGTCGACTTTCTATCGCTGAATGGTCATAGCACTGACCCTATAATCAAGAGATTGTGAGTTCGAACCTTCCTGGAGACGATGGCATTCACATTCTGTGTAAATATTTCATTCCTTGATTTTATGTTTTCCTTTATTTCATGTTCCAGAAGATTCTGGACATTTCTTTAGTTTACCAGACAATTGTTCTGGACTTTTCTTACTGTCTCCAGAAAAGTATTCTGGAACTTTCCCTGCTAGTATAAAAGCAGAAGATCTGTTATTCACTGTATTCTCAGTTCAGAGTTGAGTTAATAAATTGGTTTAGCTCTACTTCTTGTGTGAGTCTTTGAGTTTCACACTAAAGAACCTATGTGACAATATATTTTGAAAAATTTCTAAAACGTATTTATATATCAAGAATAATACCTGCTGAATATAATGGTTGATTTTCATACTAATACTTTCATAAGAAAATTTAATTTGACGGTAAAGAAAATCCAATCTTGTAGACCGCACCTTCCTAGTTAAGGGATAAATTAAATTTTAAATAAGGCCATGGAGTACTAGTTGTAAAGTGTCGGCTTCAAGAGCGGACGTTCAACCCCGATTTCATTAATGAAGTTTTACGTATGCAGACGTAATGGAAGTCGGTTGCATTCATGGAACAGTAAACTTTAGGAACAGCTGTATTTCTGATTTGTGTTGAATCACATTACTTCATATTTTACAAGGACATCAAACGATTTTCTAAATAAAAAAAGAAGAAAAAAAATTTAAAAAAGAGACTTTCCCTCACTTGTCATTTTTTTTACTTCTTGAGAAATGTGCGGGATAACGGTTTTTGACGAAATTCCCTCAGACTGAAAAAAAAGTTGTCAATAATTTTATAATTAATTGTTTTCTTTTTCGAAAATACAGTAAATAATTTTTCAAATAATAAAATCGAGCATATCCTATGACAGAAAAGAGGAAAGAAATTACAAGATATGGACCATCGAAATAATGAAATTGTTGTTTTATTCGTATCTTGATTACTTTCTGTTTAAAAACAAATATTTGTGCTTTAATTGAAAAAGTAGAAAGCGCAACTATTTTATTTAAGCTCTGAAATTCCAATTGTTAAACCCCTCAGGGGCTCACCTACTATAGGTGAGTACGGGTGTCCCAATCCCGAGGTTCCGAGGGATCTATACTCCCTTTATATTTACTCTTCCCTCAACCTGCTGCTGTCTGCTGTATCTTTTCCTTCCCTCGACGGCAAGCGAGGGAGCTCTCCATGAGAAGCTGTCGCCGCTCTGTTTGCTTCTTGCTTCTCATGGACAGCCAAAACCCCACGTGTTGGCCGTGCGTGGCAACCCATTTGACAGACGGGTGGTGCACTGTGGTCCCCGGTGTATCAATCGGCCGGTACCTAGTCACCTGAGTGGCTAGGCTGCTAGGGATCAAGCGAAGGGGTTACTCCTTGGGCTTGGCGTTAAGGGTGGTCACTGTCCCCGGGGGTAACTCCCAGCGTATAGGTACCGATTAGCACTAAGGTAAGCGCCGAGGTTGGAACTGTCCGGAGCCGGTGGCTGCCTTCCATTGTTGGGCTCCGTGGTGGGCGGTGCCGTCGGGCCCGAATCTCTCTTAATATCGCATGGCTCCTCCCAAGAAGGGTCCCTTTAGTGGGCGTCATAAAGTACCAATTTCCTTTAACAATCATGAACATTTTGATGCTTTTTTTGTATTAAAAAGAGTTTCCGAAAATAAAGAAACATTCGAAACAGTCTCCCCTTTCCTTGTACAAAAGGCTATAAATGCTACAGTCGGCGAAGTTGCATCGATTCGAAAGATGAGATCTGGTGACTTGCTTGTGGAGGTTTCTTCTCGTAAGCAAGCACAACAGATACAAAAACTTAAATCATTAGCAACAATAAGGGTTTCTGTAACCCCTCATCAATCACTTAATAGCTCTAAAGGCGTCATTACCTGCGGCGAAATACTAAATCTTCCCGTAGAGTTAATTGTCTCTGAAATGAAATCTCAAGGTGTTACACATGTACGTCGAATTTCCATACGACGTGATGGACAACTACTTGAGACGAAACATCATGTATTAACTTTTAAAACTTCTAAATTACCTGAGTACGTCTATGCAGGCTATATAAAGTTACCGGTGAGACCATATATCCCTAATCCTCTAAGGTGTTTTCAGTGCCAACGCTTTGGCCATTCTAAAATGAATTGCCGCGGGTCTCTCACTTGTGCCCGCTGTGCACAAAAAGGGCATGATAGCCAACAGTGTACCGCAGAAGAAAAGTGCGTAAACTGTGGTGGCGATCATCCCTCATATTCTCGATCTTGTCCGCGTTGGGCACTTGAAAAACAGGTTATGACAATAAAATTCAAGGAAGATTTATCTTATCCCGAAGTCAGAGGCAGGGTTAAGGCACAAACTCCAACTCCTGGTGTCAGTTATGCTTCGGCAGTTAAGAAAACTTTCTGTGAAAATTGCTCTTGTGGGAACTGCTTAAAATATGCCAGGAAAACAACAGATAATGAAAAAACTTCAGATTCCGATACTGAACATTCTCTGCAAACTAATACTGATACTCAAAAAACTGTTAGAAGAAAATCAAAATCGCAGACTTCGCTGACATTAAACTTAGCAAAACGTGGCCTTACGCAAAAAGATTTGCGAAAGAAACTGAAAAATTCTGCATCGAAAAATTCCGTCGCATTGGGGTTAGCGACGCAAGGTGTTGTCCATAAGGACTTGCAGTCCATCTTTGGTGACACGCTTAAGAGCCCCGATATTAAACTGCATCCGTCTGAGGATGAATATGAACTCGGGATGAGTTGCGATGATCTTGCAACTCCAACTGCCTCTTCTGTCTCTCCTCCCAAATCATTCTCTTAATGGGTACCTTCCTATCTTGGAATTGTCGCGGCATTCGGCCCAAACTTCATGACATCAAGTCTATTATTAACAGATTTCATCCTGTTTGTTTTGGTCTTCAAGAGACCTTCTTGAAGCCAAATTTACCAATCAAATTACGCGGTTACAATTGTATTCGGAAAGATGCAGACAGTGGAGCTCATAGTTCTGGAGGGGTCTGCCTCTTCACCTCCAATTTATATCCGAGCACTCCTCTCGTCCTACACACCTCTCTACAGGCTGTGGCTGTACAAGTACATGTAAAAACTTTGGTCACAGTCTGCTGTATTTACTTACCGCCTCATGATGTCATTCGTCAACAAGATCTTGACCAGTTAGTGGACCAGCTTCCTTCGCCTTTTATTCTGCTTGGTGATTTCAACGGCCATAGTACGTTGTGGGGTTCAAATAGTACAAATTCTCGTGGGCAACAAATAGAACAGTTCATTTCTAATAACTGTCTTTGTTTGCTCAACAATGATGAAGAGACGTACTTCCATGAACCCACACGTACCTTCCACAGTCTTGATTTGGCCATATGTTCTCCTGAATTTCTGCCGTTGCTAACGTTTGCTGTTAGCAACGATTTATATAACAGCGATCATTATCCTATTATCGTCTCCCATATTGATAGCGGCGGTGCGACTTATTGTCCTCCGCGCTTCTTATTCCAGCGGGCAGACTGGACTGCTTTCTCTCAAATGGCAGCTATCACAGAGACAATGGTCAAAACATCAGACATCTCGGAAGCAGTTAAAAATGTCGTTGAAAGTATAATATGTGCCGCAACCTCCACTATTCCAAAAAGCTCACCGCGTCGAAGAAAATTTCGCAGACCGTGGTGGAATGACGCCTGTCGTGACAGCCACAAACAGCAGAAAAAGTTATGGAACATCTTTCGAAGGTACCCTACTACGGAGAACCTCGTCGCTTTTAAAAAAGCAAAAGCACTTGCTCGCCGTATACGCCGTCGTAGCCAGAGGGAATCCTGAATTCAATTTATATCTTCTATCACATCCTCTACCTCCAGCAAAGTTCTATGGAAAAAGTTAAAGGCTGTTAATGGGATATATCATGAATACTCCATTCCTGTTTTAAATAGAGGTAGTGTGAAGTATTCTGCCCCATTAGACGTAGCCAACATCCTCGGCCAAACATTTACGCAAGTCTCCGCAATTAATTCTTATAGCACTGATTTTCTTGCAATTAAAAATCGCGCTGAACAGTTGCCTTTGCGTTTTAACGAACGAAACAACTTTCCATACAACTGTGAGTTTAGAATGTTTGAGCTCGAAACAGCATTATTTCATGCCCATGATTCCAGTCCCGGACCTGATGGGATTACATACAGTATACTCCGCCATTTGAATACCACTTCCCTTTCCAATCTGTTAATGCTTTTCAACAGAATATGGACTGAACAGAACTACCCTTCACAATGGCGAGAAGCGATTGTGATCCCCATTCTAAAACCTGGCAAGGAATCTTCTAATCCTCTGAACTACCGACCAATTGCTTTGACAAGCTGTCTTTGCAAGACTTTTGAGCGAATGGTCAATGCTCGGCTCATATACGAATTGGAGAAACAAGAATGTATCTCTCCGTTGCAGAGTGGTTTCCGTCGAGGTCGGTCTACTTTTGACAACCTCGTATTACTGGAAACTGAAATTCGCAACGCATTTGTAAGGAGGAACCACCTTGTCTCCATATTTTTCGATATTGAGAAGGCATATGACCGTACATGGCGCTACGGTATACTTTCTACGCTTTTTAACTTTGGTTTTAGGGGAAACCTGCCCATATTCTTATTGAACTTTTTATCACATCGGACCTTCAAAGTTCGTGTTGGGAACTTTTATTCTAATAGTTTTATTCAGGCTGAGGGAGTTTCGCAGGGAAGTGTACTCAGTGTCACCCTTTTTATTATTCATCTGAGCCAGATTTTAACTCATTTACCTTCATCTGTACAAGCAAGTCTTTATGTAGATGATCTTCAGATCTCATGCCAGGGAAGCAGTATGAACCTTATTGAGCGACAATTACAGAATGCTGTGAATAAATTGGTAGCTTGGTGCAAAAACAACGGACACAATATCTCACCGGAGAAGAGCCGTTGTGTGCACTTCTGCCGAAAGAGAAACATTCACTTGGATCCCAATATTAACATTGGTAATATATCCATTCCTGTAGTAAATGAAATAAGGTTTTTGGGAATAATCTTCGATCGCAAATTGACTTTCCTTCCGCATATCTTGTACCTGCGGAAGAAGTGTGAGAAATCCTTAAATGTTCTGAAGGTACTCTCCAGAACATCTTGGGGTGCCGATCGAACCTCCCTACTCCGCATTTATGAAGCAGTAATTCTATCCCGAATCGATTATGGGTGTATGGTGTATGGTTCTGCCCGCGCCTCCGTCTTGCGACGATTAGATACTGTTCACAACTCTGCCTTAAGAATTTGTTCTGGTGCATTTCGGACCTCTCCCGTTGAGAGCCTGCATGTTATCTGCCACAAAATGCCCCTAAATTTAAGGCGTATTAAATTGTCCGCTT
>JAPMOR010023970.1:0-139205 GCA_026543865.1 Argiope aurantia
AATAATTCTATTACCAGATGGCAATTAAAAATAGATATGCATTTAAAGCAGAAAGAGAGAGTGATATAACAGCATCAAATAATTATTTATAGAAACTGATAATATTTTTCATCTTTGGTTATTTCTTTTCGTCAGGTTATCCTGATTGATTAAAATTATTCAGGGCAAATCTTCCTAATATGTCTCATTTGAACTTACATTTTCTATTATAATATTTTCCTTAAGAGATTGTATCGTGTATTTATTTTAATTAGTTTATGAACAAACATAATAAATTTTGCTTAAGGATTGTATATTCAGACATGAAAAGGTATGTTAGCTTACATATGTGTGTGAGTATTAACAACATAAATATAACATATAATATAGTTATTTGTTTAAATAAATGTGAAATTAATCAGCAAATGTGTTTAAAGCATGTTTATCTAAAGAGAATTATGTAAATGAGAAAATTGCATACGGAAAATTATTCAATGGCATAGAATGACTACGAAGTGACTTATTCCCACTATAGTAGACATGTAAGCAAATATACATTTTAAAACAAACAATTACTTTGATCAAAATGTAATAATAACTTTATTGATTAAATAATTGCAGTTACTTAGAATTACTGATAACAGTTGCTTATTTTTCGGTTCGTATTTTGACTTAATCGAGTCGTTTCTGAGTTTTCAAACATTTAATGAAATATTTCCTAAATTCTATTCGGAGAAATGTTTCAATGTCTTTTTTATTCTTAGATCAATATTTTATTTCCATATTCTGTGTATGTATATATATAACTCAGAATGGTATGTATGGTATATATACATATTCTCGGAAAAGAAAAATTAATTTCACTGTAAGAAAAAGAAATTAATGCAAATTATGCTGTAGAACAGAAAAACAAAATCACAAATTTTGTAGTTTTTTTTTTATTTTATTTGTTATCTTTTTTAACTAGTTTATTTTAGTAATTTATTATTAAACATTATTAGTTTTATTAGTTTATTAGTTTTTGATTTTAGTTTATTTCTCTTGTTCTTCATTTCTACAGAGTTGTAATTTTTTTGAAACTCAAAGCATAGTTAAAAATATCTGTAAAAAAGTTAAAAGTAATTTTAAACTGTCTTTTATATTCATATTTAATTTAATTAATTATAATATAATAACTACTAGGCATTCAATTAACTATATACTGTCTATACATAAATTAACATAACAAAAAATGTATTCGTCGCTGTCAGCCAAAATAAAACATTAAATAATATCTTCAATGGGAAATGCCCAAAACAAGGTAACTTTCTTTTCTGAACAATCAAAGTATCAAAACATATATATTTGTAATATTTGTTAATGATATTTTTAATGAAACGAATTTGCACAAGAGGGAATAAAATAGTAATGGTCCACTTAGTTTTCTCCTTCAATGCTTTTCTTTCATAATTTAACATTTACAGCAAAAAGTGTCTTGCTATCTTTTAGAAACTTCGCGATAAAATGAATTTCGGATATTTTTGCATCTACTATCGGTTTTCTTTTCATTCCTTTTATTATTGCAGACAACGATAATAAAAAAATGCTTCATTGGAGATAGCAATCAAAACAAGGTAGCCGCCAGCTGCAAATAACGAAAACATCAGAGCAGATGCTCGTATTTGTTCCTCAAAACAAGAAACGACTTTGCAATAAGAAGATTCGTTTTATAACCTCCTGTTCTCACAACTTCCAGTGTATTCTTTATTCCCAGATTCCTATATATATTTATCAGAAAGCTGCATAAAAATTCTTATAACGGAAGTAATAACGCCATATCATGGCTCCGTACTCCAATGCAACCCATGGGCGTTACATTAAAGCAACGAGCACATATTTTTCACCTATCTGGGCTGATCAAAACAACTGCGTGTCTTGTATAGATCGTATCTCATATAAGCATTTGTTATGCAGAAAGGGATCGACGAAGAAGACGAAACATTATTTTTCTAGCCGTTCTGTAAAATAATTTTTCTCTGGATGTAATGCACATTCTGTATATCCGTTGTGATGAAGCTTTTAAATGTTTTTAAACAAATCGTTCTTTGAGGATAAAAGTTTCGACGGATTCTTTCCATATCATACAAGCCTCTTTTCTGCACCAGATGGTACTTTCCATCCATCAAATCTTAAAGCCATACCATTTCGGATGTTCGAAAATTTATATCTCGTTTTCCAGTTTATAAAATATGACATTTATCATTAGACATTTATATTTATCTAGTATTAACTTACTTGCGTGATACTGGAGATTTCTGATTTTCTACGTTTTAAATTTATTTCATACATCAAATAGATCGGTTTCTAAGATACCGTCTTTGTTTTCCTTTCTGGTTCAATAATATCGTTAATTTCTTTCAGTTTCTTCACGACATTTTCAATTGACAGTTTAATAATGAAATAAATAAAGAAATTAATGAATTAAACATAATAATAAATAATGCCATGTATAAAGTATTAGATTCAAAATATATATTGCGGTTAGTTGCAAAATAGCGAACTTAGATAAATTTGTATTTTTTGTGTGTGTCACTTTCTTTTCGTGTATGAAATGCGGGATAATGTGGTCTCTACACTTAGCTGCAGAGAAAAAAATAATCTGAATATTCTCTTTATGCGTCTGTCTAAAATATTAAAAAATATCCATGTAAATGACCTAACTCTATGTAAATGGGTTTCGAATTGTTTTTATCTTTTTTTAAATTCTCAAAGAAAACTTTAATGAATTTTTATCTTCAGCTTTTTATAAATTAAATCTTTTAATCCCCAAAATATATATTTAAAATGTCAAAATTCTGAGCATACATATATTCGATAAAACTGATGAAATATACGATAAAAATAATTTATGTCTATTGTTGAAATCCTATGATTTTAATATCTTAGCATTCATATTAAGATTTATTCATAATATGATCCATGTATAAAACAGTTTTTTTTATATCGGAGCCAATAAATCGATTTCCAGTATTTGTATTCATTTTTATTTACCGGATATAATAGACAACTCATAATAATATATTAACTGTGAGAGTTAGTCGGCGAATTATGAGATATCGTTCTATGCGGTTAGAACTGGACGTAGTTTGCATACTAATTAATGCTAATTATGTTTGTATCATACATCATGTTACATTTATAGTTCTAGTGCCATGTGGTTTATGTGACATGCATAATAAAGTCAATTTGGACCGTCGTATAATCATATGATTCTGCCAATAACTCTCTATTTACAATGGATTATATACTATATTGAATCTTAAATCATTTAAATAGACTGCTGCGACTATTAGAGGTTAATACATATTGAAAACCTCAGGTTCCTGATGAATTTATAATCAGAAACTTAAAAGAAAGTCCACTTTTTTATGAGGAATTGAAATCTTTAAGTCATCACACTATAGTTAAGCCAGTATTTATAAGGATAATTATTAAAAAGGACTTATTTAGAGAAGCTATTAAGAAAAAGCATTTTTTGTGTATTAAATCCTAGTTTGGTTAGAATTTCAGTAAAAATTTGAATGCTTAAAGTAAAATAAATAAATAATAAAACAATTAAATAAATTAAAGGAAAATGCTTAAAAGTGAATGCGAATTCTTCAGAACATTTTTAGAAAGCTATGTATTCCTTACAATATTTTTATTTCAGATAGTTGTTTGCGGGTAGTTAAAATTAAAGTAAAATTTTAAAGAAATTATCTTAAAATATTTTTATGCTTTTTATTAATTGGTTTAATTAAAAAGTTTTTATTATGAATCCTATCATACTTCTTTAGCATTGCCAAAATTTTACGTTGAATATAAATTATCGATTAGAAGTTTCGATTAAATTTGCCGTTTATGTTTTTCGAAGATTATTTTGAATTTACCATTTGTTTTTCTTATTCAGTTTCAAATTTCAAAAAAAATTAATATTTCAACATCTTCTTTCTTATTTAATTATACTGTGGCATCTTTTAAAAAATGTCAATAATATTTCAGATAATAATTTTTCTTGTTAAATTCTGAACGTTATTTCAATGAACAGTGCAATTTGTCTCAAAGAATGACTTAAATTTCATTTTAGATGGAAACTATATAAATTATCATATAACAATGCTAATTAACATCATTGTTTGATGTTTATTAACACTGTTAATTGGTTCATTGTAAACATCATCATTGGTGTGAAATGCTTCGATATTGAACTCATATTTTGCTCATTCACTTTCTAATTTCACGAAATTTTTAATGTTACTATTAATTTATTTATTTATGAAATTTTGGAAAATATATTGAGAATATTTCAAAATAGCCGTTCTCAATCATTTCTATTCTAGTTTCAAAATTCCTCATTATTGCAATTCGTCTCATTTCAGGAAATATTTTTATTTTATTCTTTATTTATTTAGTTTATATAATTCAGAATCAAACCTCACACAAAGATTTAATTAATATATTTTATTTCAACTTTTCACGGCTACAGCTAAATAAAGAAAGATGATAACACATTTTGCTTGGTACTTTTCAGTGTAACAATCCGTATAACCAGTGCTCTTTTATTTATTTTTTGTACGGATATTGTTTATCGTAGCTGATGAGAGCGAATTTCGGAGGTAACGACTCACGGTTGCGGAATGTGTTACCCGTTGCTTGCTTTTCCATTATCATCTCGCCTTGCTTTACTGATGGGTTCGGTAGGGGCGATCTGTTACGCTTTTGTTCGGCTATTTGCCGACTGCGTACAGGTACAATGAATAGCTGAAGATATTTTGCTGTCAAACTGGAACTTTTTCGATACAAAAACTAAAGTTCTTTGTAGCAGCCGTGAAAGAAATTGTTTATAGATTTTTACCTTTGCAGCTATGAATGCCAGTGTGCATTAAGAATGTTTTGAATCTGATATAATCTGTCTGTAAATGCACCGAATCCTAATGAATTTAAAAATAATAAATAAACTATTAATAGCATTTATTGATGATAATAAATATTTACGCGTTTAAAAGTTCAAACGATATTTTATACGAATAAAAAAATATACAAGGTTTCCGCTTAAATTGTTTTGAAGTTGTTACAAACCTGTACCATTTCAGAAATAAGTAACTAAATCGTGAAATCAAAGATATTTTATTTAACCTCTATTTTTTTGTAATTTTTTCGCCTATAAAATTTTTTTTCAAATGATATCACCGAACTATTCATTTTGAAGAATACTTGATACTTTTGAGAAAGAAATGCAAACGATATTTATCTTTTAGAAACATAATTTTCTAATTTTTAGACTGTTTTGATAGAGAAATTTTATGAAATAAGAGGATTAAGAATTATTTTTCTTCAACAGCTTCTTTACTTAATTAAAGTTGTATTTTTTAAAATAAATTTTAGATACAAAGACCATTTATATAGTTAACATTTTGCATTTACGAATATATTTACTAATCAATTCTAATTTTTAACTAATTTTTTTTCTATCCAATGAATACATAGACTTTAATTTCAGTTAATCAAATTCTGAACTTTCATACATGAAATAGATGTAATATAATATGAAAACTCTAAAAATTTATACCATTTAATTTCGAATTTCATGAGATAGGCACAAAAAAATTCTAATTGGAATGTATACGAGAAAAGTTTGCAAAATATTATTTTTGTGATTGCTTAAATTGGAAATTAAAGAGGAAGAAGTAGTAGCTTCGATTAAACATGAAATTTTATTCGAAGGTTAATCAAAGATTAATTTAGTTTCCTTCATAATTAACTGGAAAGAAGTCTCAGAAATGTTACATGATACTTCCTAATTAAAAATTGCGTTAAAAAATTCATTTTATTAATTTTGTCACCATTTGAACCAAGAAAGTATTTATATTATAAAAGATTTTAAAGTTATTTTTTAAATAACAGATATTGCATAATAATGCATTGTTTAATTGCAAATTTCTATACGACTTACTTTTTCGTATACGAAATAAACAACGGAAAAATATTGTAATGGTCGAAAAACTTCAAACTCGAGAGATTTTGAAGGATATCCACGTTTCAACCCTCCTCCAGACCGAAAAACGCATGTGTGTAATTACGGAGGGAAATAACAACTGAAAAAATGCATTGAGCTAAATAATATGATATATAGTTTTAACATCAAATTTGTAGATTTCTGTCTATCTGGCTGTCCGATTACAAGTGACTTGATAATTATAAACGCAAAGAGCTAGATAGATGAAATTTGGTTCACATGCCTATTATCTAAAATGTAGATCCATATCAAATGTTGAGCTAAATCCGACAAGGTGTTGATCGTCTGTTGATCTGTAATTTTGCATGCATGTAAATAAATCGGATAATTCCAAAACCTAACAATTTAGGTACACGAAATTTGATTCTCAGTTCTAGCACTTAAAGTGCAGATCCTTATTGGATTTTGAACCAAATTTGTCTACGGGTTCACCATCTGCCAGTTTTTGTTTTGGCATGAATGTAAAATTATAACTCAAAAAAGCAATGACTAAAATAAATGTTATTTTATTTGTGATCTTGTGTCTACGATTGTAAATATATATCAAATTTTGGCTTCAATCGGATGGAAAAAAGACGTCCAAATTACATATTCGATTTTTGAGTACTTGTATATTAACCGTATACCAAGGATTTATCGCCAATGATTTCATGATAGATTCGGTTAAATGCAGGATTCACGCCGAAGATCTATATTACGTAATACTTTTTTTTGCCAATGTCATTCAAGGAGTTCACAACCTTATCCAAGAATCACAAATTTACTCGGAGGAAGAGGGATGGCCACTTTATTAGATAGTAGGAATGCGAAGAAGTGTTTCGGAGACCACTCTAGCTGTTACATATAAAATTAAGCATTTGATAAAACATTACTCTTTAAACCGATTTTTTAAAGAATTTAGAAAACCAAATGTTTTAAAAAAGTATTTAATATTTATGATTAATTGCTAATAGGGATCATGAAATATTAATAAAAATCATTTCCTTCTACATTAAAAGCTATATTTTTTTAGTATTTTTGGAGACGAAAAACAGACAGAACTTTTTAATATTACTATCGTATGCAACCTCTTTTTTTTATTTTCACTTTGTTCTGATATTTTAGATAAAAATTTCTGGTCTGAAATATAAAATGTTTATTAGCTTAACCTCAAATCATGATGATAATTTTTAATTCTATCCTATCTATATATTTATATTTTGTTGTTAACATTCAAATCATAACTAAATCTGAATTTAACAAGTACGATTTCAATCCATTGAATCAACTAACAACAATCCAATTTGTTACTTGCTTTTGTTTTTTCATATTTAATAACTTATTGTTAAAAATTATCTGTTACTGTATGAGAATTTGAAAAAAAATCACTTTTTTTATGCTACTTCAATTAATAAATGAAATAGTCATTAGTTCTGTATTGTTTCTCTAGGCTTCTAACATTTGCAAATGAACCTTCATTTTTAATTATTTCTAAAATTAAATTGTATTTCTTAGCATCGTTTTATTTTTATAATTAAAAAATTATAAAATTTTTGTATTTTCTTGAAAATTCATTGAATTTCAAAAGAATCCAGTTTTGTTTCCAAGCTACCTTATTTAAATAAAACAATTAATTAATTGAATTGAATTTCAAAACAAGTTTTTGTTGAATTACTGAATTAAATTATTTTTTAATTAGATAACACAGTTGCAAACTATTATTTATTACTTCTATTAAAATTTCAAATCTTCAAATAAAATACATTGTTAAAATTTTATATGATACAACGTATATAAATAGTTCTCAAAAAAGTAAATCAAAGAATTATTTTGCATTTCCCAGTTTAAATCTGTATCTTGAAACAATATACCTTTTTCATTGGCCCTTTAATGCAGTGCCATACTTCAAATTGAATTTCAGTTTAAAATTAATATGTTATTTAAATAAATTTTCTTAAAATTAGTTTTAAATAAAGAATTATAAAAATTAAATTGTAATTTGAAAATTTTGAATTTAAATTAATTTTTGCTAATATAATGAAACAGATAACTAGTATCAGTTAATGTGACGTCATAGAAACAGGATAAAATATAACTGCATATGTAATCGAACATGCCACTACATGCTGTTTTACGTTGTGTTATGACTTCATGTCCCATTTCTTCTACAAAGTCCGTTATGATTTTTGGTTGGCGCAGAGCATTTGACACCTATTACCTGACCAATAATTGACACGTTCTAATATGCAAATAGTTGATCAATTAATGCCAAAATTAGAGGTTAGCAATAATTAAATAATATATCATTTAATTTGTATCTTATTCAAATAATATCATCATGAATAAATCTGCTTACATTTTTCATAATTTTTTGATAATTGTTGACTTAAACATTTTATAAATTTTGATCGGTATTTTTATAAAAATTTCGTATTTGTTCATCTTTAGAATATAAATATGCAAGCCATATTTTTTTTTATTTTAAATTTTCTGTACTATTTCAGTTTAATATGTATACAGTCCCCTATTAGTATATAAGAACCTTCTTTTCCCTCTGGTGCATAATGCATGGGCGCGAGAAAGAAAGGCGCAACAGTTGTCCCTGATCAATGTCTATCCAACACTAATTACCCATTACTTACATCCTTTTTTTTTTCTTTGCAGATGCACCACCCGATACAGATGAAGCCTGCAGACAGCGAGAATCGGAACGGTAAGCTCTAACGCTTTTCCTTGGTTGCATGCTGCTTTTTCCCCTTACTCTGCTTATGTGTAATTATTTCGCTGTTCGATTTCTCCCATCGTCCTGTTTCACATCTGGCTCAGCGGAATTGCTTCGATTTCGTTCACTCGTACCGACAGGATCGTTTATATGAACCACTGTTCATTAGATGAGAACTCTTTTACTTTTCTGGAGAGTCTCGTCAGGTGTCGGGTGTTAAAAAGCAGAAGAAATTAGCAGAGATATTTACTGCTAATATTTATTAAGAATAAATAAAGTGGAGTTCATCTGGTATTCTTATCTATAACAAAATCTAATAGTCTTTTATTCCGGCGCCAAAGAAGCATGATTACTAGAATTGCACTCCATAGAAGCGTATTTGTGCTTCCATGAAGTGTAGCCATGGGAGCACAAATATGCTTCTGGATGCTATGTTGGAACATCATTTCAACATTAAAATATGTGAAGGATTTTGTTATAACTTTTACCACTTGCAAATTAGGAGGATGTGAAACTTGAAAAATAAATCATATTGCAATCATGTTTCTCTGGAGGGAAAAGGGAACAGAACTTTTCTAGAAAGTCTCATCAGATATTTACAAGAATAAATAAAGTGGAATTCATCTGTTATTCTTATCTGTAACGAAATCTAGTAGTCTTTTATTCCGGCGCCAAAGAAGCATGATTACTAGAATTGCACTCCATAGAAGCGTATTTGTGCTTCCAAGGAGTATAATCATGGAAGCCCAAATAAGGCTTCTGCATGCTATGTTGGAACATAGTTTCAACAGTAAATTATGAGAGGAATTTTATTATAACTCTCATTACATCCAAATTAGGTGTATATGAAGCTTAAAAAGATATATCATATTGCAATAATGTTTCTCTATGGGTAAAAGAGGAAAACGCTTTATGGCCGTGCGTACAGCAAAAGTTAGCAAGACAGATAATTTTCAATATGGTTCTCCTTATTAAAGACTATATGAATTTAAGTCATACATGACGACTCTAACAGAATTCCAAATATCTAAAATCCGAAAATAAAAGCAGTCGATACAGTGAAATAACTGGCTTTGAGTAATGAGTTCAAATATTGATATTTTATATAGCAAGTAAGCATACAAAATATAACACAGTCTATTTGGTCATTGAATTCATAAGATATATGCATTTTTTATGTAGTGTTAACAGTTTTACTTTACAGTTTTCCTGGTATTCGATAGTCAGCATTGAGTCTGGTTGCATTTAATCCGAGTAATATTAAAGTCCTAGCGTATACTGGTCAGCAAAATCAAAAGTACCATAATGATTTTTAGGTGGAATTAGAGTTGGAATTTTTAAACACTATATTCATTAGGAGAAGATTGATTGGAAAGCAGTTCAAAATTAAATTATGTGAAGAATTTTATTATAACTTTTACCACATGCAAATTAGGTAGCTATTAGACCTTAAAAAATAAAAGAAATGAAAAAGAAAACCTATGAGTAGTGACGATGTACCACTTTTCTAGTTTTACTTTTCATGCTTTTTCAGTAAAGCCAATATTAGCAAATTGACGCAAGTAATAAAGTAATTTGAACGACTGCACTATATTCTGTAAAATTATTCTATATAATATAATATTGTACGAACTTAAACAGAGAGGCTGTACAGTAGTATATAGACTTTTGCAATATTTTGAGATATTTAACACTGTCAAAAAATATTCAATAATATTTTTTTAATTCGTAGATAACCATTCAGATTTTTAATAATACATTCTTTAAAAAGCTGTTAAGCCTAATTTAAAAAGAAAAAATGCTCACATAGAAATTGTTCAAACCAACCTGAAATTTTGACTAGATTAAAACTAGAATGAATAAGTTTATTTTTCAAAACATGCAACCTGTACGTTTAAATAATTTTTTGTACAAATACTACATTTTCCTACACATTTTATGAAGAACAATAGAATGAATAATGATTCTTTTTAGTTTCCTTTTGCGATTTTAGGATTCTTTTTTAGTTACATGCGACGCATTTTGAATTTCGTCGAAATAAAAGGAATCTACATAATTTTACGCGATTTTTGAAACACTTATAATGGAAAAAGTCAACGAATTAAGGATAGAAATTTTTTTATCCAATTACGTCATTTTAATTGCTGAAGAGCTACGAAACACGTAATAAAATTAAACGCAAGCGTTTTTTACGATGACCTTCCTCCTTTTGTGCATTTTTGACTCTTTCTCTTCATTTGATTTTGATAAAAATTAATAGAATCCTTTTTGCTGTAGAAACCTTAATGCTGTGTTTATTTAATTCATTATTATATTTCCCCCAAGGCCTATTTTACATATAGACCTGTTACTACATATTTCAATAATTTAATTACAACCTAGCATATACTTAAAACGTTTGCTGAATATTTTTATAATTTTTCTTCAAAAATGTAAAATAAATTTCCAACTTTTATTTATTTGAAATAAGGAGTAAAATATTAAATTAGAGTTGAAACCTCATTCGAACTTTTATTTATTTTTATTGTATATAATGAGGTTAAATTTAATGCTTTATTTAATTTATTAATTTTTTAACTCGAATAAAATACAAAAATTTTACTCTTTATCCTTTAATAAAGCTTGAAATATTACATTTTTTCTTTCATCTAGATCTAGATCTCACTTACTTACATCTCAATACTTACATCTAGATCTCATAATCTCTCCTTAAAAATGTTAACTATTTCAGTCCTATTCAATCGTGATTGATAAATAAGGATCCTTGAAAATGTTCATATTAACGCATGATGATTCCTTATTTGATTAATAAATGTAAATATTTTTCGAGTTCTGACATAAAATCATTCAGGTATATTTTTCCTCTCTTCCTCCTCTCTGTCTCCCTTTATGAAAGTTTACGTCGAATCAAAATTAATATAAGTTTGTACTTCTTTATGATTAAAATTCCATTTTATTTCATTCTTGTTTGTTTTGTACATGATAGAACCAAGTATAAGCATGTGATTCAATGATACTTATTTTATTTCAAGAGTATAATTATTTTCTTACCATTTTCAGTAAATAATATGAATATTTCCATACCATATAGTTGTAATTATAATGATTATAGAAAATCTCAATAAAATGTCTTTCATTAATTTTAAAGCTACATACCAACTTTATATGTAATGCATAGTCTTTCTAAAACAGAAGAGTCGGTCGAAATGATGACTGATATCGTGTTATAGATGTATAATTTTTTTTTTTAAATCAAAGTTATTTTTCATGCTTTTAGATAATATGAATTCTTTCTCTAAAATTGCGGATATAAAATAAAACATCAAAATTCACAAGGAGAAGTAAAAGAAAGGACTGTGTTATCGTAAATATTTCATCTAAAACTATGGTATTAAGATTTTACCTCTATCTACCAATAGTCACTTCTTCATAGTTAAAATCAGAAAAGTTTTGTACTGAAGTAAAATATTTCAGGTAAAGTGAATCAGATTATATTTAACGCTTTCTAAATTTTTAACATTACAGTAACAGAAATTTTTTCTGCATCACGATAAATGTGAACTCCTGAATCTTGAATCCTGAATAAATATGAACATCTGAAACTTGTTCATTAGTTTGTATGTGGTAAGAACTTAGTGCCATAGACACTTAGCCATTGTCTTCTAATTAGTTTACTGACACTGCAAATTAGTTCAGTGTCACTGATGTGGGAATTGCTAACAAAAAGAAAAGAAGTTGAACTTCTTTTATGCTCTCATATGTAAAGATTCTCTTTTTCGCCCTATTGACTAAATGTTCTTCTGTGATATCCTTTACCCTTTTGAAACGGAAATAATATTATATTATTACACAAATTATTTTACATGTTATATTCAATAAACAAAGCGTGCGAGTAAGTGCAATTTCAATGCTTATAATTTAGCATTTGTCTCTTACTTCTAAAACTTTCTAGTCTCTTGTTATTTGAAAAGAACATTTTATTTTTCAATCTAAAGCTTTTTTTTTTTTTTTTGTAACCATGCGATCAAATTTTTGAACTAAAAAACATTCATTCGTATAACATCACAATCTTAATCTTAAATCGCTACGAAGATATTTCCTCAGTTTAATATCAAAACTATGTATATATAATTTTTATTGATTGAAATATTCGCTTGATGAAATCGTTTTCCAATTCCTCTTGAAGTGCAACTATGATTAACTCCAGAATTTTCTATGAGCAGATTGACACAATGTTACAGAAACTGAACAAATAATACGTGAAGGTCCCTTGAAATTTTAATCTTCGCCTCATTCCTCCTATATAAACCCTAAAAATGTTTTTATTTAAAAGTGAGGAAATTCTACATGTTAAAATTCAAAATACTGTATGTATATAATTCTTTATACTATGACTACTTTTATTACTAAAACCTATATCACCAATTCTTCCTCTGTTAAAGTTCTACATAATTCTACAAGTAACTAACTTGCTTCAAACGGACGGACTCTATTTTGCTGACGCTGAGTGAAAACTGCTTGAGGGACCTTCGAAATTTCTTTGAACATCCATCCCTTCTGTAAAAAATGCCTGTTCTCCCACTCCATCGGGGAGAAAAGACGAATTATTCAAGCTCTTGTGTGTTCCTGGTCCTTCTGCCTAAAGTGTTCCGAACTGGTAATCTTTCTCATGCATCCTGCAGAAAACAGGAGAAACCCCTATCTGAATACAAATCCATATCAAAGCGAATTTTTTCATGGGCTTTGCAGCGGGATTGGATCCTGCAGCTCCTTTTACTATCTGAGGGATGGAAATCTTATTCAGAATGCTGTCTTTCAGTCGATGCTTCTCCTCTCAAAGGTTCTCTGAAGTCTGAAAGAGTTTGCCGTCAAAATTAGTTTGTTTAGCTGTTTTCCTCGAATGTTTCGTATATCTTCTCTATTCCAGAAGGCTTCTTTTTCCTGTGAAAAGAGTTATCACTTCTATCCACTCTTCTATGTTTGCGAGGAATTCGCTCACAATCAAAGGGGGATTCTTTCAATAGAGAAGTTGCCAAAAAAATGCTTGAACGCCTTTGGTTATGAAACGGAATGATATACATCTATTTTTAACATGTTACATATTCTGAAAGATTCAAATAATTCAAGGTTTAAACTTAATATCATTGATTTCTGGGAGATTATTTCAAATTTCATTTAATTTTGACAGTAATATTAACGCATATTATTTTCAAATACTCAGTAAATAAAAGTCTTAAATGTTATTCACTCGCTTAGCAAACTTTTATTAAATATAATTTGTAAAACGCTTAAAAATACGAGCTACCCTTATCTTGGTTGAACATAAACAAATAATCTAAAATCATTAAAAAGGAAACACTAAAAGATAAGTAAATAACAATGATCCTTGTGGTTTCATTAAACAATCATTTGTTGTAAGCAAATAAATGGAAAAGTGTGTGATGGTAATGTTTGAAAAGTGCCATTGTAAATTTTGTATTTATCCTTATTTGAATAGCGCGATCGTCAAATATTTCAACGAAATTTGTACAGAAGTGTGGACTTTGATTTCGAAATGCACGTTTCATTTGCTTTCATAATTATAGAAGGGCATTTGTAAATATTAATCTGGTAATATGAAACATTATCACGATGCATACGAGACAGATTACTGCGTAAATTAAGCAAAATTTCTTAAAGTCGATAAATGGCTACAGATTATGAAATCATAACAGCATTTCATTAATTTGAAAAATTAATAAACTTAGTCCTTAAGATATCTTAATAAAAACAGTTATATTCTTTTAAATTTTTCCTATGATTTTCTGTTGATATACACAATCATGTATAAATTTTATAACTCCATTATACAAACTCCGAATTTGATTTTTGAAAGAAATAACTAAAATAAAAGAAATTTAATTCGTTAGAATTTATTTCGTTAAAAATTTCTGTTACTCATTAGGATTGAAAATTAATTAAAATCCTAGCATTGAACTTAAACGGAAATTAAAAGTAATCATTCACTAAAATATGAAATAAAATATGTTCTCAGAAAATAAAAATAAAACTGATTTTAAAAATAAGAAAAATAAATCCGGTTTTGATAGCTAATAATTCGAATTTCGAGGAACAATCGATTCTATTTTATTCGGTTCAATTTATTGACAAACTCAATGTCAACTAATCTCTCTAATGAATTCATTGTAAAAATTGTGAAGGAAGGTCATATTAAAGTAAGTTTAAAATGTGAAATAATATAAAGTATACATAAAACTTTTTTATTGAAATTCAAAAATTAAAATAGTATTTAGAAATTATTTCTAAAATTATATAGTAACCTAATGAGATTTCGAATTCCAGGTGTTTTTTACAGCTTGCATCACATAAAATATAGATATCGAATGGGTATATCAGTACAATTGTTAGATGTTATCAAAATAATGAATATGTTTTTGTCACAATAATTAAATTATATGTTTTGAATTCCTTTATACAATTTCATGGCAGTTTCTCTTCCCTGTCTATCTCATAATGGATTTAAATTCAACGAGTTATTCAAATACTAAAATTTTATCTCATCATTTCTAGTACGACTAATTTAAATGCATCATTTAAAAAAATATTATTTAATTCATTTTTTTGACACTGCAATCGCTTTTAAACATTTTTAGTTGTTGCTATAGCAACAGCATTATATTTGACTACGTGCTTGAATTGTTGACTGCCGTAAATCGCTTCTAATTAAAAGTTTTCAACAATTTTGCCTATTTTCAAAATATATGACGTATTAAAAGATGAAAAATGAATTGAGGTAGATATTTTTAGTGCAATTACATATAATTCATAAATTTTTGATGCTTCTTTTTTTAATAAATGATTGATAAACCATTAAATTAAACAAATTATATTATACGCTATACAGGAATTAATCTTGAGTAGAAAGCATCAGATTCTGAGTAATTATTCTAATTTATCTTTATGATTTTTATAAAGGAGAAGAATGTTTAAAAAGGCTTTAATTAAACAATAGTAAAAAAAAACTTAATACTTCAATGAATCAGATTCTGAGCTATTTCAAAAATAATGTAAGTGTTTTTAAATTTTATTTCTGTTACTACGCTCGGGAGGAATTTTTTCAAAAACGTTAGAAAATAGATATATTTTTGAATATTTGCATGAAAAGGATTGAAAAAAACATCTATAAAACCAAAATATACCAGTTAAGTGGAATTTAAAAAAAAATTGAAAATAAAGACTAATAAGAGGTATAAAGCAAAAGTCTTCTAGTTTAGAGGTTTATCAAATGATTTGATTAAAATTTTGCAGATTGCTTACGAAATATATTATCTAATTCCTGAAATAAAAAAAATATCTGTATTTCTTTTCATTTTTTAAATACTGGAGTTCAAATGATAAAAAACACGAAATTTCCTATTTTTTCACATTGTAAAGCACGAAAACAATTATAAAATATTTATAAATAAATAGATTACTTATTCTCTAGTTCACAAACTACAGAACATATTGAAGAATTATTATACAAAATATGAACAAAAAATATTCATTAGATTTTAATTTATGAGGTTTTATGTAAGAAAATTTTATCAAAGATTAGAATTTGAGAAAATGGCATCTAAAAAAGCAAAATAACCTTAAAATGAATGTAAATTCAAATATAAAAATCAGTGTAACTTTCGAAAACAAATAGACTTAGAAAAAAATTCTAACGATTTTATAAAGAAACCTGTTCAAATATTAAGAATATTAAATAAAAAGATTCATAATTTCGCAAACAAATTGTCTTTTCAACGTAGTCAACCTTAAATGAAAATATAAGACTTCCCGAACAAAGCATTTTATCCGCTTATCATCACATCATAGTACATAAATGTGATATTAAATTGCTCAATATATAACAATCTCTATCATTACAACAGAAAAATGATTAATTCCGTAAATAAGACACAGTTCTAAAAATCTTTATATTATAATCTATTATTAAGTTAACATAAAAGACTTCTGAAGCAAAACCTTTCATCCACTTATCTGCATATTAATGCAGACCCAGATAAATGTAAGCTGAAAGTGCTCAGCATATAAAAATCTCGATCAAGACACTAGAGAAAATACTAACGAGAAACCCAGAAATATTGCTGAACAGAGTAATCAGACTAATCTGCCATCCACTTAAGATTTACGTGCTCTGTTCTTAGAAGAAACACCACTGAGCATTCCTTTCAGGGTTTCTGTTCAGCAAAACCATTCTCGAATCTGAAGCTATTTCCTGCTTTATTTTATTACTGGTGCGTAAATATGATTCCGTGGAAAGAGCATTTAAGTGGCAATGTTGGGGCTGAGTCCCCAGTGTCGATGACAACCCACACAAGTGGTCAATTTGGCAAAAATAGCCCACATGCAAGCCTCGTAGTACAATCATTTTTTCATGGTAACGTCCCTAAGACCATTTGACCATTTATGGAGTTTAGACGATTATCTGCTTGTGAGTCTGTATTCATAGTCGTTAAGAAGGAATTACAGAAGATAAATTTTGTTCGCATTTCATAGTGTTCCCATACTTGAATACAATAAGTTTTAGATATTGCGTGATCTGAAGATAAAGTTAATAGAAAAGAATCATATTTATTTTCGCAAGAATTTTTCTTTGTTATCTCATTTTTCGAAAATTTTGAGGGACAGGAGGGAAGTTAAATACATTTATTTTAAAGGAATTCAGAGGATTTTTTTTAAAGTGCAACTTCAAACTAAATTTCGGGAAAATAATGTTAAAGAAAAAGGAAAAAATAATACTTTTTCATGGTATTTCATAGTCATTTTTCAATATATCAGTAAAATTGTAGCATGAAGAAATTTGATTTTTTTTTTACTTTTTTTAAACCTAGCTCATTATATTCATTTTGGTTATTAATCTAAAATAAATAATTTTTTCTGAAGGGGATATACTTTAGTGTTCTTTAACAATAGTGATAAAATCTTTTTTTTTTTTTAGCTTGGAAAATTAAAAAGAAACGTACTTGTAGTAATGCTGTTTGTGGATATATACTTTTTTCATACTGATTTTTTCTTCTTGCCTATAGATGCATATTTTTGAAATAGCTTTTTTCTTTCATTTCGGAACAATAGCTGATCAGCTTGTTGTTTAAAGCAGGCTCTATATGATTTTATTTCATTTCTTTCTATTTATCAATTTTTTCATGATATTCTAACACTATTGAATATATTATCTGTAAATTTTGAGCAAATAAAAATATTTTTTCCTTTATTAATTGCAACTCATTGGAAAAAAATATTTTTTTACGAATAGGTCCATCTGATTATTTATTCCATTATGTTTTCGAATTTCAATTTACAGCCTATTGTTTCTCAAAGTAATGAAAATAACAACAATGTTAATATCGCTAAATTCTCTACCGTTAATTTTGCTTTCATAATCGAAAAATGTATTATTTATAACACGTTCCCAAAAGTCTTCATTAGGAAAAATTATATTCCAGCCATATTAATTTTTCATGCATTTCAAGGGAAATGAAGTCACTCGCTGTCTTCCTTAGTTGTTATTTCTTCATTATCTATAAGCATCAAATTGTAAGAAACCCCATAAATTTATTTAATAATTTATACATAAATTCGAGTAAGCATGTTGCATTTACAAATGTATATGTTTTTGTATTATTATGAATTCATGGAAAAACTTAGAGTTCACTGATCCTTAATTTTATGGAAAATATAACTAAGACAAAATCGCCGGCGTCCTGGCATAAGGATGGCGAGTCTTCCCCGTGATCTGGGCATTCCGGGTTCGAGTCCCGGTTCGGGCATGGTTGTTCTTCTTCTGTGTTCTATCTGTGAGGTGTGTGAATGTGGCCCCCTGTAAAAAGGGGTTGTGCAAGCGAATGTGACGCATGAAGTAGCTAAGTCAATTTATATTCATCTCAACGTTGAAAATGAAATAAATTTTTAAAGATTTAAATGCATTTTAATAATTCATATCCTATTGTTATCACTTTTAGAAAGCAGTGCTAAAAGGTATCTTCATAGCATATCATATTTTAGTTAATTAGAAAACGATTCTCAGAAAAACGAATTATTCACCTTATCTTAATATCTGAATTGAAATAACAAGTTTGGAACTTTAATAATACATTTTACAATAAATAAAGGTATTAAAATGTTATCTGTATATATATATATATATATATATATATATATATATATATAATTCAGTCCAAATCGTTAATAACTTTCGAAATGATCAATTATGCTCAAAGGTCCATTAGCAGACCTCGTATTATAAATTTCTTTCACCGTTATGTTTCTAAGCTTTTTGATTATTGATAAAGTATTTTAAAGGGAAATAGAACATATTTTTTTTTTTTTGCATTGACATTATTATTATAACTTACAGTGTATATCACCTGCATTTTTCTATATAAGTCACTGTGCTATCATTATTTGAATATAAGCAATCGTACGAACCTCCTCCAGTCGCTGACACATTCCATTGCCATCAAATGTAATCCTAAAATAGAGCTGAGGACAGTATTTTTGTTCATTGAATTTCCTTCTTTTTATACCACTCCTTCTTTTAAAACCACAATTATAGAGTATGACTACTAATGTTTTATTGAGATAAAAGATAAAACTACTCGATGCATTACTATGCAGTTAATAAGAGCTGAACATGGCTAACGTTTTTAACAGTAATTAATACTTACGAATAAAATTCAGTTTTAAAACCTTTAATTGATATCATATGTTATGTAACTCTGTATTTAAAATAAAATATTGCAACGGAAAATTCCTCCAGGTGAGTGTACGATGCCTAAGTCTAATATGCTCGTTAATGAATAACGATGCTTTTTTTTCAAAAAATCCAATATGCAAATAGCAAAAAAAAAAAAAAAAAAGCTGAAATATAATGAAAACAGCATTTGCGAAAATCAGCAACGCACTAATAGATAGCGAATCGCTAACAAAATAGGAGCAAAATACAACAGCGCTCAGTTGAAAGCAACTGCAGAAATCGCTTCAAGATCCTCGGCTCCGGAAGAATTCGCATCCCTGTTACTTCTCATTTGGTGCTCTGCTTATATGCCCTCCGTGACAGGGTATGGAAATTTCTATAAAGAAACCTTATCTTGTCTTCCTATAAGATATCACCAAGATTTTCGTATATTGAGAGCCTACATTTTTGTCTCCAGATGGATGCCAGACCGGTGCGTCATTGACTCAGCATCCATTTAACATCCATTGGAATTACCTCTCTTCCTCACTAGGAGATTACCTACGCAGGAATGCAATTTTGCATCCCTTTACTAATTTCTTAGTTTATTCAATAATCCAAAAACGCTTAAAAAATTGTATAACGTCATACATCATGAAAACAAATCTCAGGCGTTCATGTTATCCAAATCCCGAGTCACTAGGGATATTTTCGCAAAAGGGCAACTATTTGTGGTCAATATGAAAGTCGTCGTCCGTGTGCCCAAACAATTCTTTATCTTTTTAACTTTTCTTTCTCCTGTCAAAAACATGAGAACTTTATTTTATATAATTCATGATAATTTAATTTGTTTTATGTAATTACCTTTTTATTATTTTTTAATATTTATTACTCGTAAATATAGTGTTTATGTTATATTTTGTTTTTTTTTCCTTTATTTCTTTTCTCCACGATAATCTCCACTGCCAAACCTTTCTGCCCTTATCTTTTTTCCCTGATACAACTTTACCATTCAGTCTAGTGCAATATTGTCAACATAATAGCAATTGCAAGGAATAATAATATTAAGCATCTGTTACACGATCGCTCGTAACTTTCTATGCACTTTCAACTTAGTTGGCACTAAATACAGAAATATATTTAAAAAATAAATATAAGGAGGGAAGAAAGGCGAAAATAAATTATAAATTGTATTTCACGTTTAGGAAAAAAAACGAGTAATTGTAATCGTTCTATCATATTTTCTAATTTTTAAAAATGTGAAATTTCACTTATTAAAGTTATTGTAGGATTTACAAGTTACTTGTTTTAAGCTTAATTTACATGTTACTTTATTTAAGTTATCATTCAGCTTAATTATTTTATCGGCTCCTTTTTAATATTTTGTATATTTTCGTCTGCATCTGTTCTTTATCTCTGTATAAGAACAAAGGGATTCTGTGGATTAAGTGGCATATATTCTTTTTGATAAATAAATTTGATAAAGACATTCTTTACGTGAATTTCATAAATCATTTTGGCAATAAAAAACATTAAACCGTCAATAAAGAAAGGACATGGAAAATTTATATATTTCAAATTTCCTATCGCAAATGTTTTTCACCGACTATTCTCCTTCTTCAGGCATTTTCTATCATCAAATCATTGCTAAAAATATAAAAAACATATATGCTTTAGAATTCATTCCTTAAGATGATATAAATTCAAATAAAAAATACATTGGTTCAAGATAATATTATTATCTCCTTCACATTTGTTTATTTTTCTCCTTCATATTTTTCTATTGCAGATATTTATATGCACTTTTTGCCATTTATAATCTAAAAATCATTTAAAAGATAAGCAAGAGGAACACTATTTAGAAATCATGTCATTGGATAATTTCAACGTAAAGAAACAACCACTGGCTTAACTAATTTCATTATAAAATCTAAAACGATATTTCGTGCTTAATTTTGTCCTTTTCTTTTTAGTTCAGCTTTATGCTAACAAATTGCGAACTCTCGACGTTTTTAGCGGTTTTGCTTTTGATCGCAGTGTGACAATTTTACGTCATTCGGCGGATGTCATTTCGAGTTTCCTTCTCGTCCAAGCTTATCTGTTATTTAATAGCTGAACCGTAATAACCGCGTCGTTATTATTATGACTGTAATAAGCAACGGAATGTTCATCAGTTCACAAGCCGATACGTGCCCATTTTAATGGAGAACGTCTCGGTGATTTACACTAACAACGTTCCCAGTTTATCTCGCACTGCGGAAGTAGAACATCTACTCAGAGAAAACAGTTCCACTATTTCAGGAATGTTAGTTTGTCGGACAAAAGTTTCAGATTGATTTTGTTTTTGTTTTGTTTTTCCTCTCTCTCTTTTTTTAATCTTGTTTGTTGTCTCGAAGCGATGGTTTCGTGATTACTTTCGGCCGATTTGTTGTTGTTACTTTTTTTTTTAACTTAAGCGATTAAAAGACACTGCAGCGAAAGCTTTTTCTTTACACAAAGACATTTTATATAAGTGTGAGTATATATTGAATTCGAGTCTTACGTTTTCTTATTTCTAAGCCGTTAGCTGCAAATTGAAAGGATCTTGTATTATAGTAAGATGTTTCCAAAATTATCCTTTCATCAAGAAAAAGACGGAGGAGAGGGCAGAAAGATATACGCTCCCTTTATTAATGAATTAAGGCATGCTTTTCATGGCTAAAAAACATAAATCGGATAACAAAGTTATGAGTTTTACCATTTGAATGTACTCTTAATCAGCATTGTTCAATAACTGTTAGGCCAACGAATTATTTGTTGCAGTTGGACTTGGTACCAGAAATTCTCTAGGTTTCCTTCCAAGTAAAACACAGATGTAGGCTATTTTCCCTTAAATGATCTTCGAATGGGAAACATTAAAAGACTAATTATAATATATAGTAACCGTCAGTGCAAATTCTGTACCAGTGGAATTTTTTCCTTTACACTCGGATTGGTACATATACTGAATCACTGCGTTATAAAATTTGAGATAATCATAAAGAGTCCAGTTCGATATCAGATAACTTCCTCAGCCGTACTCCGAAGCTTGTTTTCCGAACACTTGTTAGACATAAAACATTTTTTTTTTTTTTTTTTTTTTTTTTTTTTTTTACTGCTGCGGAATTCAAAAGAATAATTGCAATTTTACCCTCCTGTGATTAAGATTAATTTCTGTAAATGGATTCGACAAGGTAAATAAATGAGAAAATAGATTTAAATTTTTTCAATGATTAAAATACTTATATTTTGAAATCATATTTTGAATCCATTTATGTTACTGCTTAGCTGAATTTTTAGCTGAATAGGCTTTAAATGATACGTGTAATTAACATACTAGTATCATGTAACGTTCAACCATTGAAATGAAAAGAATATTGTAACTTTATACCTAGTCATCTTTCTTGCCATGGAAAACTGAATGAGAAAATAATAACGCATATGAGGTTCCTCTTGAAAAATAATCTAAGAGAACATATTTTCTTCAAATATAGGCAGTTTCAGTCTTTTTTTTCTAACTCAGTATTTTCTCTTTTTCCAGCAGAATTAGTTTTCTTTTTTATTCCATTAATCATGGTATTTTACCTTATACACTTACCAATAGTACTTCTCTTAACCCCATTAAAAAATCGCATCAAAAGATGTTATGCTGAGTTTTGAAAATATCCAAATTAATTTGTTTTAAAGTTTAGAAAAGCTAAATCTCACGAGAGTGGCATGAGTTTTTAATCGCCATCATTTATTTCTATTAACTTTTGTTTTCATGTTAATCTCATTTATTATTTATTGAAGTTACTTTTGTATTGATTAAATTTTGAATAAAGAGAAATTTTTAAATTGAAAGAATTTTTCCTTGGAGAGATTTCTTGCCGTGAGAGAAGAAGCTCTCTTTTCAGATTTTTAATATCTAATTTATTTTTTCACACAGTAATAGGCATTTTCCCTTCGCATTACTTAATCAACTTAAATAATAATAAACTCCAGTGTTTCATAAATGCTGTGTTATTCACTTGTTTTAAAGATATTTCCATGCTCGACATCAGCTTTAATAAAAGGAAAAAAGCGAATTAATTTAATATGACAATGCTGCTATCGCATGTTTCCAAACAAGAGATTCTTTTACGCTTCAAATCTTATTCACGTTTTTTAAAAAGAATTTTAAGAATTTTTGATTAAGATGAAATAATCCGCTTTTGAACGTAAGAATGAAGTAATAACTTTTGTTTAATAATTTTTGCTCTGTTCAGTCATTTCTTTTCGGTTAATTCTGATATAACATTAAAATTATGAAAATTTTAAATGTAATGTGTCGAAAAAATATAGCCTTTAATATTACATTTATTTGTATTGGCAGATAATCATATTTTTCAATTCGTTTTATTTGTTGAGACCCAAGTGCTTGGTTGAAGTAGGTGCAATTTGCTAAATTAAATTGAATTTTTTAAAAATCAACATTTTTATAAAATGAAATTAGTTTTTTTTCGTTAATTCAACAAATTCCATCTGAATTTCGTAAATAGGAGTTATATTTCTTATTATTCTTTTAATTGAAAAATTCAACACTCGTCTTATTCAGAAATTAATAATCCTTCACTTCAAAAGAAATTCTTTAATTTATAGTTTATTTTTTAATTAGAATGGAGAATAATAGAGGTGTAAATAGGTAAAATGCTTACCACCCTTTCTTATTTATTTTTGAAAAATGCATCCCACAAATAGTTGAAACGCAATTTTTCCTTACTTATTACCTATGAAATATGCATGTGTTAGAAATCTTACCTATAATTCCTGAATAAAACAAAATTCCATTTTAAATCAGAAAACCCTTGAAAACGCAATTCAAGAGAACATAAACCACAATTTTTCTTCTTTTTCTATAGTTTTATAAATCTCACGGTTTAAGTAGATACGCAAAATTAAAGTAATTGCTTTATTTTATTGCATTTTGTCTAATATGAATTATGCAGACACGCAACCAACGTACGTGTTTCATTAAAATGCTAGAATGAGTTCCCAGTTCCGGTTTTTTCCACCATTTTTATTATCCCTCATACCATATCCATAAATTAAATGCCCCCATTACGTTTAAAATTACACCGGAGCAGACATGCAGGGGGAAAAAATCCAGCTTCCACCTTTTCACTTCTTTCTCCTCTAAATTTATATTTAAAATTTATATTATTCGAGTTTCGAAGCTAAAAGAGTTCCCGAAAAACCATTTGAAATCAATCATCTTAAAATGATGATTATTATCTTCTAGAAATCCAGCCTTCTTGGTCTTACGATCCTCGCAAACAGCTTTTCCCACCGCAGTGGAACGCTCTTTATGGTTCCCTAGAGTACCTAGTACCACGGTTACGTACAACTTTTCATTAACACTGACTTTAAATGCAGCCACATCTTAGTCAAGTGGATTAAACTCAGGTCCGCCACTTTACAGCTCTTAACAATCCTTTTTAATCTGGATTAGTGCTCCACGTGGATTCTCTAAAAACATCTCGAGGTAGAAGATATGAGATTTTGCTAATGTCGCTGTATTTCACAAAAATTTCTCCCAATTCCGGTTCTGTACGAGGTTGTGGTGAAATGAGGTGGTGACATTATCGGTTGTTATTTATTTCTCATTTGGCGCCGTGGCGCTCTTTTAACTATCTTTATTATTCATATTCCGCTCTTTTTCTGCAAGTCGATGGAAGAGGTTATTTCTGTTTGATTTATTTTTAATTTAAATATCATATATCTCATTCTTGTACTTCTGGCTGAATGAAAAAAAAAAGGAAATTAATACACTCCTGGTACAGTTCAAATTTCAATTCCATTTTGCTTCCAACGCGGTAATGTTACCGATTTATCATATCTAGAACTTTACAGCGGCAAGTAAATAATTATAACATAGTGCTACATTTTTCTTACCGTTATTTTTTGAAAGAAATGTATCTCACGTAGGTTGTTTTAAAAAATTTTAATCGTTACACGGAACTGAAAGGGTATTAATTTGATTTATTTTAATGATCCCTTTTCCATTCAGCTTGACTATTAAGGTCCTTATACTTTATGGTGACTGGTTATTATCAACGTTTGTGACAAAAAAGCAGTTAATATGAACTCTTCATTAAAAATCGTATTTAAATAATGTTTGACATGCTATAAAATTCTCGTTTCTACACCGAAATTATACATTTGCTAGAGTACCGAATATCACATTTTAAAATTATCAGAGTAATTCTTTAAGTGCATTTGGTATTTGCACAATCGTGGATTTTTAAAGGTTGTAAATAATCATTTTTAAATATTAATTGATTTACATAATGAAGTTCAATCTAATTTCACTATGAGAAGACTCAATATTAAATTTAATGAAATCGCAATTTTTTCCTAAGATGACTTGGGATAAGAGCTCCGTAATGGCAGGTTTATTTATACAATATGGTATTATTCTTTATTGACTTTACTTGGAGGATAACATTCCAATTTTTTTTTCAGAATATTACTAAAATTCTTTTGAAAATTATCTAATGCATAATCTTCTCATGAGGAATACATTTCTGATACAGAAATATTAATTAGAATTCTGGTATAAGATTATTATATTTCTCACTTCTCACTTAAATCCAATTTTTTTACACAAAATGATATTCCTCGTTAACTTTTATTATTACCAACTCACTGACTCTATGTTATTACTTGTCTTGTTTCCTGTTTCCAAATATAGCATTTAGTGATTGATTTTTCTCTCGTTTCTTGATATACTTGAGAATTAAAAGTTTGCGCACCTGTGTGTTTGTGATGACAATACACTACTTTAATTTTCTCAAAATTTAACCCTCTGTTAATCATTAATTACAATTTATTTCGACCCAATGACGCCGTCTGTTAATGTTTCGAAAATAAATAAATCTCTAGATTTAAAAATAAAAATAAAAATTATTTTTTTAAACATCTGCCGTTTGATGCATTAATAAAAGCAATAAAAGCATGTTTTTAAAAATCTTTTTAATTAGATTTTTATACTGAAATTTTAAACCAAGAACATCAGTTGGCAGATTGCCAAGTCTGTTCCCTTGACTCAATAAAGAAGAAAATATTTGAATGAGTAAAATAAGGTGGAGGTATTCGCTTTTTATTCAAAAATACATATGAATAAAAATGTTTCAAGCTGTACGAAATAATTGAATCATTACCTTTTACACATGAATATTTGATGTTTTAAATCATCTCTGCCAAAAAAGGACTTTATCTATTTATCTGCCTTGGAGGTATGAAAGGAAGAAATATCTCTTTCGATTACAGAAAATCATAAATCTCTCAGTATATTATCAAATGAATATTTTATCAAACTTTACTTATCTTCTGCCTTCTGTTTTGTCGTTGGTTGAAAACAAATTTTGAGAGATACTTACTTGAATTTATTGGCACAGAAACCAACTATGTCATAACATACCTATGACCTGATATGACCAACCACATGGTAAGATGATTCGTGAGATTACTTTAAACTAAACTACTGATATTTTTGAAGAAAAATGTTACGTTTTACTTTTCTTTTACTTCATTTCATCCTTTGTATATGACTTTACAAATGCAATCGAAGACTTTAATCTTTAGTATGTATCGAATAAGTATAGATTTTTAAATAAGTTGTTCTATAAAATCAAACATGGTAACAAAAGTTTTCGTTTAACTAGTACATCACTGTTAATTTTTTTCAGAATTTCTATATTTCATTTTCATTTCCGCAACAGCTTCAAAATTTTCCTTTTTCGCAATAATCCATATATTTTATAATTGTAATTTTAGCGGCAGTTATCTTTGATTATAGTAGCATTCAATGACCTAACCATCCAAAGTTAACAATTTCTTTAATAATAAGTTATTAATTGTACCATAAAGTACTAAATAGAAATTTCTTTTTTTCTATTATAAGTAAATACAACTCCGAAGGTGGTTGCATGTCAAATTCCGACTTCAACCATCCCAACTCCTCTACCTTAGCACATTAATTACATCTCTTTGTTACTTTAAACACGTTTATAATGTGCTTCGATCTCGAAAGCCTTTATGATCGTCCTGTTGTTCAGATGATGCTATTTTGGGATCAGGGAACAATGGCCTAAAGTAAAGTATTTTTTTCATTAACAGGAAATATTTTTAAAATCGTTGGAAAGTTTGATTAACTCGTAAATGCTCGCGGTTGTTTACCATTTGACTCAACAAATCTTTGAAGTGCATTATGTCTAAGTGTTCTGTCAAATATATTCAAGTATAGTTTGTATAAGTGTCTTAAAAACTATCAAATGTATTAAAAGAAGTCGCGTAAAATTAAGATCACAAACCACCCACTGCAAGTATCTGGAAATCTCCTTTTCGAGAAGAAATTTATCGCCTCCATTATGCCTTATATTAATAGCTGTGTCATTGCATCCGATTACTAAAGGTTTATATAAACTTAAGCTTTGGCCAGTGAAATTCAATAGCGCAGTTTCAATATTTCATGCTCATCCAGGAAATTGTAAAACTTGTCCAAAATACAACCTTGAAAAACTGAAATACGCTCTTCGACTTTGTCCTGGCTGTGGAGACGATCATCTTCCGTTTTTACCATCACCAATTTTTATTCTTAATAACTGTCAAAGTTACTACATAGGAGAACTGAAATTCCTCTTCTCAGTGTTTGTTGAAGAAAGTGAATTTACGTCTAGATTTCGGTTTCTTTCTTCAGAATTTATGTCTGCCGATGAATATTTTAAAATGTCTATTATCGTTTTTATAGCTGAGATCCTTAAATGATGTTCAACAAAGAGGATGACTGTCAATCCGTCACTTCTTATTTGACGCACAATCTTTCATATGCTGTAAACTTTAGTCTAGTTTGGAATAAATTTGAGTGTCTTTATCAAGGGCATCGGCTATATTGTTACAAACTTAAACATTTTTCTCTCCTATCTCAGTCTTAAAATTGTTAAAGATCTCAGATTGTGCCAGTTAGAGCTTACTGAGCTGTGAATTTTTTCAAAGCTATGTCTTTCTCTTTCCTTTCAGAAGTTTATCATGCTGTTGAATAGTTTGTAAATCACCAATGCCATTAATCTTTGCTGTCTCTAGTCTGTTATATATTGCTGTTCTTGTAGTGGCGCTTCACATGATTGCTCCAATCTGAACAATTAAGTCCATGTATTTGCATGCAGCTTTATCAAGGAGATTTTTTGCGTCTGAAGATTTCATTATATTCTGGAAAATGTTTAACAAGGAGGAGATTTAAGTAAATTTAAAAGCTTCACGTGTTTTGTTTTTATCAAAACCTTGCATAATGAATTACTGGAATTAAAGATTTACACCAAATTCCTTCTGTATTAACAATAATATTTTCTTAAATGTCAAAGACTTTTGTTTGTAGAAACAACAATAATGCAGCTGAACTTATTTAGACTTCCAATAATGGAGTACTTAACATGAATTCGAGTCTAAATCATAATTCCAATTTCTAAATAAATTTAGCTAATCAGTAAGTAAGTAAACGATAATTGAATAAATTAAAAGCCAAGAATACACTTTAAAAACTTAAACGAAATACACACAAAAAAATAAATTCCCTAATGGAAAGTGCATCAAGCAAACAACAAGCTGCAGGGGAAGTATATTTAAATTAAAAAGTCGAATTGTCGAAAGCTTCGATTCTCGCAAACTTCCCATTCTTACTACACATCTTGTCTGCTTTTGGTATATTCGCACTCTAAAAAAAACTTAATAAAACCAATGTAATTGGAAATAATGAAGGTCAAAACTGTAAAAATGAAACATTTCAATTATTTTTTTATAACTGGAAATTCGAAGCTCTTGTTGGAAATGAAGTGCGGAAGTTTTGAAAAATTGCAGTGGCGATAAGCTAGTCGATAGATAACTTTTGACACCTAGAGTGTTTACATGGTGTAATTATTAATTTTTCAATCCAACCTAGTGAGAATACATATATTTCTTTAAAATGGAATAACTGAGTCTACAAATGCTGTTTTAAATAATTGGAGATCGTCCTTATTAACAATTTTAAGGCAGAAGTAATTACTTCTTAATTGAAAATTTTAAGTTTCCGGGTAATTGAGAGTTCCGTTTTTTAAAAAAAAAATATCAGATTCTTCATTTACCTTAAAAATGTTTTCTGCCGTATAAACTACAATTTCCATCACAATCCGTCTTCATTTTTGAATACTTGATTATTTGCGCGAAAAAATTTAAAAGGTGTACAGTCAAAATTCAAGGCAATTTCAAAACTTTGAAATCAGAAGCCCTTCTTCTGTAAAAGTAAAAAACGCCGAAAGAAAAGAAAGAAAAATCGTTTTGTCCCTGGCGAATTAATTGTCTTATTATGGATAAACCCCAGAAAAAGGAAAATAAAGCTTTTAGCTCTCGGCTTCTAGTGTTAGTTGATCACAACTTTCCATTTTACTTTCTTATAAATTGCTGCTACTTAACAAATGCTCTAATCATTGTGTTGGTAGATTACTCGCTCTTTTGTTTCTACCAATAAACAGTCCCTTTTTTTCGTTTCAAACTTACTGGGGCTATTTCCATTCTTTCTTCTTTTTTCTTTCCTTTTCTTCATTTCGAAATCAATTACTGGCGTTGATTAGTTCGTCACTTTTGGGTAATCTGGAAGTAATGACTGGTTTGCGAAAATTAGAGCTGCTAGCTTTTAGCTTGCAGTGGAAAGAATCATTGACCGTTAATACTGTGCTTTTTAATCGGCTTTTTTTTTTTCTTGTTTGAAGGATTAAAATTTCAAGTGTAGTTTGTTGCTAGGATTATATCTGTAATGATTTATTCTTTATTTTTTTCTTTTTGATTTAAAACTCTTATTTCGTTTGATTTAACTGGACTGGTTGAAGAATTTCCGTCGCCTCTAAATAAGTAATTTAAGAATTCCACATTGATTAACTTATTTTATGGTTTCTTCGCATAATGATTGGGAACAGAATCCATGAAAATGCCATTATAAATTTAAAAGAAGTTTTTAAAAAAAATTTATGTGGAGCAAAATTTGTTTAAAAAAACAGATTAGACTTTTTCAGCGAAATTAGAAAATGATCTTTTTCACTCAAACTTCTATTTAATTTCTTTTTTGAGCTGAAGCGAAATCAAGTTTATAATAGTTTATTTTGCTAACTGCATAACAGTTTGTGACAGAAAAATTATTTGCTAATCGTTTAAAATTCCTTAATTTTACTGAGAGTCTTAATTAATTAATTTTAAAGTTTCAATTAATTTTTAATTCAAACTTTTTAGAATTTTTTTTAACATTTACATTCTATTTATAATCATAGATAATTTTTTATAGTTCCACTCTCCTGTTTTTAATAAGCATTTTCCTTTTATGATAGCTTTATTGTTTTACGTAATGTAAAACGCGCCATCAGTTTATAAGCGAGTGTATAAGTATAATTTGAATGCTATGTTTGACAGAACTTTTACTAGTATATAACAATTATTCTATTTCAAACCTCTGAGTTTTAAACTTCTTTACAAAATTGCTTTTTGTATTTGCTTCGATTTCTAAATCATTACTGTTTTCCGTTCATTACCATTTCCTATATTAAACATAAATGTTGATACTAAAGTTATTTACAAGTATTAAAGTTATATATTACTAATCTCCATTGAAGAAAGCATGTTACCTGAAAGAAAGGAAATTGTTTTACTTTAAGACAAGAAAGAATTAACACAGAAAAATATAAAATGTAAATGCACATGTCTTGTAAATCATAACTGAAACACTTCACTCTTTTTTGAAATTAAGATTTAAATTACACTGAGAATTTTTGAAGATATAAAAAACTTTTTTATATGATTATTTCAACATTTTTTTTCGTAAAAATTCGCTAATAAATTAAACATTTTAGAAGGAATTCACAATCCATTCAACAATTTTTAACTTAAAATGTAATTTCGGCCCGCATCTTAGATAAAAAAGATTGCGTTTGATTGTTTTTCTAGACTTGGTCACTGCTTTAATCTTGACTCTATAAAAACATTTCTTATACATACACAAAAACTATGATTAAACTATCGGTCATTGTTAATTGAATAAAAATCCTACTTAATGCATTTTCTTAGAATATGACGAAAAACGATCTTAGTTAACTATACAATTTATTTTTAGTCAAGTACAGATGATTTCATTCAACTGTTTACTAATCGAGGCATTCAAAAATGTGATTGATTATAACAGAAATGTGAGTAAGATTAGTTCTTTCTACAAAATATTATAAAACGGGAAGCCCCAAGTGCATGTAGTAAGGAACTAAGCCATCGTCTTGCAGTAAAACGACACTTGTGTCCTTTCTTTTCCTTTCTAGCAAATTTTCTGAATGGATCACTGTGCTGACAGCATTACGTACTCATAAGTCTTTTTTCGAACGAAACAGACTTTTCTTTTTAATACAGTATAAAAATGTCGGTTCTTGTATCTTAAGACCTCGCTGAAGTCTTGGGCACTTTAAAAAGAGCTTTCAAATAAAATTGAACTTTGTTCAGCCTACTTAATCCTTGTAGGAAGAGCAAGAAAAACAAGAAAAAGAGGGAAAGCAGAGCCCAGGATTAGAAGCAATTGCAGAAAGAAAAAAATAGCAGAAAACACACGCAACTCCCCAAGGAAAACAAAATATCTGATTTAACTTTGCAGACGCAATTAAACCGTTGCATGAGGATGCTAACGGGAGTTGATATAGCTGGTTTCCTACAATAAAACTGTTATAGAAGATATTTGTTTTAGAAAGCATGGAGAAAAGAAACTTGATGTTAGAAGTCGATCCAAATTCACGTACGGAGTGTAGTGTAATTTTGTGCAGATGAGAGTTCACAAAATTGTTTAATTAATTCCTTTTTCTTTTTTCCTGCGTTTATTTGCTTTTTTTTTTTTTTTTTTTTTTTTTTTTTTTTTTTGGCTTTTAATACCTGAATTGTTTTTTTCGTTCTTAGTAAATATTCAACTTGTTTCAGGAAATTTTACTTTTCGTTAATTACATCCGCAATTATCAATTTAATTTAGATTTTTTTGTTGTTTCAATAAAATAGTGTTTATTTTAGAAAAAATATAAAGAAAGAAGTTTCATGAAATAAAATTTATGTTTTTCGTCTCAGTCATTAAAAAATGTTAAATTATTTAAAGTTTTTTTTCATTTAAGTCAATATATACCTTTTTTAATTGTTTTAATATTTAAATAGCGTTTTTAATGTTACTGCAAAATAGTAGTTTTGTTACTATAAATAATGTAATAAAAAAATTAAAATTTATTCTCATCAAATTAAAGGCATAAGTTTAAGTATTTTTTTTTTTTTTTGGATATTTAGCTGTTTCTGGTTAAAAATTAAACATGTAAAACATAAATATGCGATACTACAAACCCTGAGGTCTGTACGTTATATATAGGAACTCAGCTTGAATTTCATCGAAAAGTAACACGAAATATTTATTGCAATTATAGAATTAATGTTCTGAAGAGTGGCATTTATAATGTTTCACTGCTTTTTAACTGAATTATGAATTACGTAACCTGCTGTATTATTTTATTGAATTATTTTTCATATTTATTAATATAATATATTTATTTATTACATTATGTATTTATTAAAATATTCGTAGACTTAAATATTTCGGAGAAAATTGTAAAATAATATTTATTAACGAATAAATGAATAGTTTATTACTTTCAATTATAGAATTCCTGTTCATATGAGTAGCATTTAAAATGTTTATCTGTTTTTTAATAGAATTATAAATTATGTTACCTGATGAATTATTTTATTGAATTAATTTACATATTTATTAATATAATATATTTAATTATTACATTATGTATATATTAAAATATTCTTAGACTTTAATATTTCAGGGGAAAATTTAAAATAATTTATAATGTATTTTTCCAGATTACGATCAGTAATACTGAAGAGCTCAATTCTGTTAAATATAGTGTTGCAATTTCTGGAAAAGATTTTAAAATTCTCTGTCAGTGATGCTTATTGCGAAATATTTCTTGCATATTTAAATTAATTCAGATTTTAGGTTTTTCGTATTGTACGCAGTATGGTTTTATTGGGAAACACATGGAAATTTCGTACACAGTGAGAAGTTAAAAGGTCCAATATAATGTTCATTTCTGATCCAGTCCAATGCTAGTTTTCGGAGTATTTTCCATTGCAAATATGCCACGTGGTATTTTTTTTTTTATCTTTGCTAATTATTCTGTCTTTTCTTTGAAAATTGAAATAAAGAATTTCTGAAACTTGGCAACACTGATCTTAGTAATGGAGCATCTAAAAACAACTGGCAATATTTTTAACTTTCAAAATATTCTACAATTTCAATAACCGCGGTAGCAGGAGTCTTGGAGCTTCAGTAGTCGCAGTAACAGGAATCTACTAGCTTATCTAAAACACTGAAAGTAAGCATTATGTATGCAAGCCTTGTACTGCACCAACATAGACAAAATGCACGAATTTTTGTTGTATGTTTATTAAGGAAGAACATACCTTTCTTTATCTTTAAAGAATTATTAGAAGTATAATAGGGATTGTATGCTTTTTGTTTCAGTGTATTAGTATTTAAATAGTTATCGAGTTGAAGTTCTACATTCATACGTATTAAGTGATCAAATTAGGTACTAATGCTCCGTTTTGATACTGAACAAGAACGTGAATAGATAATTTAATTTTGAACCATGACCAGATGACGAAAATGGCACCTGAGCTGCACTCTACTCTCGAAACTACTAAACCTTACCAATGTGAGGAAAGTTCAATCTCATCGGCAGATTTAAAATACCTCAAATTCATGTATAAGGGGATCATTTATTAAACCACGTTGGAAGCTGAAATTCTCTGATACTGCAGCTGAAATCTTACATTAGGCTGTCAGGGCTCAGCCAATTCTACAGAAATTATTTTCTTTAATTATCAGTAATAACTATCTCAAGCATCGACGAATATTTTTACTTTGAATTATATTCCAAATGGAAGCCTTTATATAATATGCATTGTAAAAATTGTTTTAGTTCTTATATCGATATATTTTGCTATACTGCTAGCATAACAAATTCATCTAAAACATGTATGTCCATTTTATCTTTTAACCTTCTAATTTTTTTCTTCCAGTCTGAACAAATCTAGAAAAAGCAAAAAAAGTGCTCTTAAACAAAGATCTGAGAATATCTAGACTTTTCTAAACTAACTTTTGTTTTCCTTTGCTACATTTTGTTTCTGTTTTCCTTTTATAGATATCTTTCTTGAAAGTTGAGGACAATGTGGTTGTTTCGAATCTTTTCTCAATTGCTACAATTGGATAAAGATCTCCCACTTTAGTGTTTATACTCCTATTTCTAGGATCAAAAATCTTTTCGGACCCCTCTTATCAAACGAAAATCTTTGTGTCCGGATTTGGAATCCGTATCGTATATCACTCGGAGTTTCTTTGAATTTATCTCTATTTCGTTCCCTTCTACTTTTACTTTCACTCCACACTCTAGAGCAAAGAAAACAGATTCATTGTTTTAAAAGCTTTTATTTAAGTGTAACATTTTCGATTTGTTTTGTTTTTAATGTCTGTATTCCAATATAATAGTTTAAAATATTTGCTTTGGAATCTTAAAGGAATTATATCGTTAATGTAACGCTTTATTATACAAATTTAATGAAGTAATGTCTTAAAATTGTGCAAATTATGCTTAATGCGAGATTTTTCTAATGATTTAAATGCATTTAAACATTTTTATCCCTTAATTTGTTCAGTGTTGTTTCGAAACCATGCTGTAGAAATGGTATTAGAATGTCATTCATCAGGAGAGCTATCTCTGATTTTTAATCTTTTATTTGAAAATAACTGCTTATGAAATAAACGTTAAATCATAACTAATTCGTTCAGTGTTTTATGCAAACAGTACTATAGAAATAATGCTCTGTTCCTAATTGGACTGTAACTAATTTTGAACCATGTTATATGTAAACATATACTGTGTTAGTATATAGCCTTGTAGAGAATTTACTCTAATTTTAGCAATAAAAACTGCCAATCAAAATCTATTAAAATCTAATGTATCTTGAAAGCTTTTCAAGTAGCATATCGCTGTTAGAAGAAAATCTGTTAAAAAAGTTTTTCTCTGTCACCGACTCCAAAAGGAGTAACAACTTTTCTAATAGTTACTGGGTCTGAATATTTCTCAAGGTATTTTTCAAGCACTGAAATTTGTCATATTTCAACATGTTTTATATTCCGTGACGATATCATAAAACAAATCTTCATCTAGAATTCATAGAACTTGTTTATTATACAGAATTACGTAGAGGAAAATATTTAAATTTATCTTGGAACAATTACTTCTTTGCTTTCTCTGTTTTTTATCCCCCCCCCCTTTGTTTGTTTGTGTCAAATTCCAATAAAATATGTAAAAATGTAAGAACCATAGTTTTCAAATATTTTGAATGATTTTACCTGATTCATGTTTGCTCAATTGCCATTTTTATTGCTTTCAATTTATTGTGAATATTGGTCAGTAAAATTATTTTTCTAGTTACTGTTTTTACTTTAAATATAAATATTTTTTTGTCTAGAATCTTTTTTCAACATAATCGTTTGAAATTACTTAAAATCTACATTATTAGTATAAGAAATACTAATAATGTAGATTTTGTTGAAAATAAAGCATCGTGCGATATAATATCGAAATATGAAGAGGGTTTTATGAAGAAAAAAAATTATGGGGAATAAGGAATTATGAAATCTTTTTTATATCTAACGTTCAAAACATGCGATTTAGTGATTAAAAGAGCAAACTTTTTTATTTATTTTAAGTAAATTGTTCGGAACTCTCTAATCCTTTTCATTTAGTGTATCGTAACCCCAGTTTAAAAAATAATTCTGACTGGCATTGCTAGTTTGTTATTAATATGTTCTTTTCCGTTATTAATATTATAATTCGATTATCTACAGATAATTTAACTTCCCATTGTCTGCATACTAATATCGCTACGATCACAGATTTATTCAAATTGCCAAGCATTGTTGGTGTTCTTTCTAATGTATTCCTTTATTAGTCTCTAATGAAAAGATATTAAAACTCTTTGTTTCTCAGAAATTCCCAGTAAACAAACTCAAGCGCAGAAGCTCCAATTTCTGTTCTTATACCTTTAAAGTTGAACATGATTACTAAACAATACAAAGGTGGAGGACAAATTTGCTATAAAAATAGAATTACTGCAAGATCCTTGCCATCAAAACGAACTCTGTGATTATTAATTCTTTACAATTCGGAAACGAAATCTCCTTCCTTTCCATTCTAGTCTGATTTTCTCATTAGAGAAAAAGTATAAAGTTTAAAATTCCTTTATCTCTGTCGACGGTTACAAATGAGCCGGGATTCTTTTGCTGAAGAAGGCTACTCTAATTTCAATTATCGTATGCAAAATAACTAATCAGGATTTATTAAAACAGAAGCTGTTGAAGCGCTCTCTCATTTTCCGACCGCATTGTTATCAGGAGATATCAGCATATCAGATTCCTAAGAAGTGTCACCACAGCAGCGATCCATGAAAGAATTGAACTTATGTATTTCGTGGAAAATTAGACATTAATAATATTCTGATGTCTAGTGTGCTTCATAAGTTCTGGTTTCGAAAGGTAATAAGGAACTGAAATGAATAGCTTCTTATGCAAAGATATCTTAGTTTTGTAATGAATGCCTCGTTTTATTACTATTCCTGATTACTTTTCTCTTTTTGTTATTTTTTAATAATGACATCTGGTTTTTCTGCAAGGGTTTCCCTTATTAAGGAAGGCTAGCACATTTCCAGTAGGTATACAAAGATTCGGATATAATTTTAATTTAATAAACGGAAATTTAAGCCCTGCCTTTTTCTTTCGGGCAGTATAAATACTATATATGAAAATAATTTTTCTTCTTCGAATGGACTCATACAGGTGTTGTATCATTGAAAATCTAAGCTTTAATGAAGGAATTTTCATTCTAGAAAAGCTCATCTTTCTGCCTTGTAATTACCGTGAAGACTATTATTGAATTTTAAAATGACAAAAGATAATTTACATCGATAAATCCATTAAAAAGTTAATGCTGGGAAACAATGAGCATGTATAACTTGAAAATATATATATATATATATAAATATTCAAGGTTGGCACTACTGAAAAGCAATTAAAAAATATTTATTTTATTATACAGATCATTGTGACGTAGTGGCAAGGTCTGCTCCAGGACTCATTGTGTGAACCCCGATTTTTCAAAAGATCCGTCGTTTTTTCTGACCTGATACTCTTAAATTTATTGTCGCAAGCCAAAATATTTTCCCATTGGTAATGGGCAGAAGTTTGGAAAGAGGGTGCCAAACTCTATTCTTTTCGTTCTTATCGGGAAAAGGGGGGAGATAGAGCATTTGTATTTCTTAGGACGTTTTAATTTACTAATAAAGTGTGTTTTTAAGAGGCTTTAAGAAATCTATTCTTACTTATAGGATTTAATTTTTATGCATCCAGAATTCTTCTAACTAATATGTAGGATAAATACGCTCACATAATATGAGTAATGAAATTTTCAAACTTTTATAAAAGTGACAGCAGTCGCAAGGTGATCAAATTTTCCTAAAAACATTTAAATCCGAGAAATTTAATTTGTCATACCAATATTTCGAGTAACAGCGCTATTTCTCATTGAATTAAATGTAAGAAAACCGGTTTAATCTCATTCAGTAAAAAAAATTTAATAATTAAATTCATTAAGAACTTCTAGAAAAGTAAAAACTTTCATTTTTGACTTAAAATATTTTCCTCGTAAAGTTTACCTGGTAGGTCTTTGTTTTTCTTTTTGTTTAGAGGTCTATAAGGTCATCCGCGTAAACTCAAGAAAGAATTTACATGTAATCTTTGAAATTCACTATGTAGGACATGTATTTAGTTTATTACTGATTAGATTAGATTTTATCGTAAAAATGTTCCTGTTCTTTACCTGCTCTCTTCTCCTTTTTCTGAAGAACGCTTGGGTAAACTAATTACGTGAAAGTGTTTTGTGTTGATCGTTAGCACTTTTATGTTTTTGAAAACTTAAAAATTACATAATGCAAGAAAGTTAGTGATAAAAGTTGTTCCAACCACCTCATTTTGTTGTCGGGAACAATTTTCTCTTGCTGGGGTGGGAAGAAAACTTTTTCCTAATGGGGCTTTTCTCTGCTTCCAACAATGTTAATTATTGCAATGCGCGGAATTCCGTCTTTTCCAGAAACTAAGTTGGACTCTTTCCTTCGCAGCGAGTCCAAGATACACAAAATTTGCATTTCATTAGCCCCGCATTCTTCCTGACCTCTTTTACCTATGAGGTCGACGAAGACGGGCAATAATCTAAAGGTCGGGAAATTTAATTAAAATATGCTTATTAACAATAAAATAGCGAATTCGAAGCCTGCCGCATTATTGACTTCTTCAACAATCTTCCCTTGCCTTTTATTATCTTTCTCTTTATAATGATGTGCGAAATTTTCAATTAAATGGGAACCTCTTTGTAATTAATATATTTTGCTTCTACCGCTTGGGTGTACTTTGTCTCGCCTTTTAGGATTATATAAGCAAGCAATGCTTTATGGACTGCAAATTAAATCCAAACACATTTCGAGCAAAACAGCTGTTCAAGCTGTGGGCGCGATGAGCGCCTTGCTTCATTTTACCCTTCACAGCGCTCATTCTTTCGAATAAAATTAATTTAGGAGGCTTATATATTCATCGTTCTGTTTTCTTGCCTGCTTCTTTAGCAGTAAAGTGATATGTAAAAATCAATTCAATATATTGGTCTCTTTGTGGAGGACGCGGTAACTTGTGGGAGGAGAACCGTCCTTGCAGACATTCAAGCCACAATTCTATTCAAATGATAGTTTTTTTTCCCTTCCTTTTTAAAGAATTTTTTTTTTTGAAGTCAAGACTGTTATTTAATAGCTAACTTTTCGCTTTCACTTTCCGCCCCCCCCCCTCCCCCTTCTTTCTTTTTTCTCTCTTACAAACAAATGTTTTTATATCTGAACAACTGTTTATCTTTTATTCATTTTTTAATACGTTCTTAAATACAATGATCAGGTTTTCTGACTCGACTTTGCAATCTGAATATTGAAGACTCGATATTTGATTTTCTCTCATATGTAGACTGTGTTGCTTGTTAAATCTGTCTTGATTCAACTGCATTTACACAGGTGTGGCGTGAAAGTTTCAGAATTCCGGTACAAGGTCAGTGCAGTTGTCTTTATTATGCTTGAAAACTGCAGGGTCTGTCTCAAATAATCTAATCAAATTTGAAATAAAGCATTAATCTTATAAACAAAAGCGTTAATCTCTTTATTTAACATTTCTTTAAAAATTTTAACATTTTTTCCTCCTGCTTTCTAATAATATTATATGAAATTTTAAAATAAGGGGAAACGCCTTATGATTAACATATTTTGCTTTCAACCCATTGTCGCTATTGATGTTCAAACCACAGTTTTTCAAATCTTTTGAAAAATAATTCTCAAAAAATAAAACTGTCATTTGATTTACATGTGTAACTTTTTCCTTCATATATTTCTTTTTTCTTACAAACAGCAATATTTTTTTTTTCTGTATAGATATTTTTCTATTTGAAATAAATATTGATTATTTTTTTTCTTATTATATATTAAAAATTATATTACAATAGAAACAGTTGTATCGACTTCACTATTAACCTTTTCCCTGTTTCTAGATTTAAATCCAAATACTCCGTTGCTTAATAATGAGAATGGTGCTGTTTACTACTGTTTATAACATAAATCTATTTTTTAATGTAATTTTATGTGTAAAGATGGCAATATATATATGCAAATGAAACAGAGTTTTAATGTAATTAATAAAGTTAAATACTTAAAATATGTATACCAAGCGATACATAAAGAAGAAAAACAGTAAACAGAAGCATATTATAATTTATTTACCTAAAATGATATCTAATTCTAGTTTATTTAATTTTACTGCATATTTCATTATCTCTTGGACATTTTTACTTGTATAATTTTACTTGACTTAATAACTAAACGATCTCTATGAAAATATTTCATAATATGCAGTTGATTGTGAGACTTTCCCAAAAGCATTTTTTCGATTCTTACAACAATAGCAAGAGAAAAAAACAGTAAACTGTGCCAATGACAATTAGCACTGTAATCAGAGAAGTCATTCGCAACATACCGAAAGTCCTTCTCGAATTTATGTCTTCTTCCTTGTTAACATTGAAAAATGACTTTAGGGCAGAGGTAAATATAAACAACATCTAGATAATTGCTTTACAAATGAGAGACTTCTTCGTAAAGCGAAAGCCTCTTCCGTAAATACATATTCTGTAAAGAGGCGAACTGCTTCATCTTCCTATATAGATTAATTATTTACTAATGAATAATTATTAAAGAATTCATTACCCTCATTTCAGAGTTCAGATCTCTCGCCTTGTATGTAAACTATTCTTGAAATTGCGTTTTACGTTTAATTCATTTTTAATGAAGGCGATCTTGAATGCTCTCCAGTATCAATATATTTTGGAATTAAATATATTCCAGATATAATTACTATGAATTTAAACCTCAGACCGTTCTTATAAAATAAATTTCAAAGAAGGGATTATTTATTTCGTCATAAAATGTATTGCACTTAAAAATAAAGAGCTTGATTTCGTTATTAAGTATTTTTCAGTAGCAGAACTGTTTAGCTTTTATATCAAGTTACCTTTATTATGCCTTTCACAAAAAAATGTTAACAATTAATTTGATGTTCATAAAAGGGTGGAGAAAAAGATCTATTTCTTTAGATTTTTTTAAAGCTGAACTAAATAAATGTAAACATATTATGAAATAATTTGTATCATTCTACAATTAATATAAATGTGAGTGTGAGCCTACTCGCATTTAAATTTAAAAGTTCTCCAAGTTTTCAATACATGTTTAAGCTCGGCTTTTTTGTAAAAATTTCTTGGTCCTTAATATTTTAGTAATCTAATGTAGAGTGGCATAAGAGAAACTGAGGTATTAATTATCTCTATTTGGTGCATAAGCATTTATATTTTATATAATATGTATATAGCTTTTAAAACTGCATATTCTAACATAAATAATGCAGGATTAAAAAAGAAAATTATTCGCTTACTAATAAAATACCAGAAAAAATAAATGTTTCAACATTTTTCTTTTTGATTTTATATACTTAAAATTTCATCATCAAATGGAGTGAATTGTTCCGACAAAAGATTTATTAAAATTTACATTTAAGAATTTTTTAACTTTGAAAGATCATACATTAAAATTATCGTCCTATTACAGATTCTAAAATATTTAATAAAATTTACAAAGAGAACAGGCTTAACGACTAATAACTTCGGTAATATTTGATACCAAAAGCCTGAAATTACACATATATATAAATCCACATATACACTTTCGTAATAACTATTCAATGCTTGATAAGAATTTCCTGACAATAAAAATTCTAACTAATGAATACTTCAAACATCTTAAGTTTTCATATAAATTACTAATGGAATTAAATATTAAGCTGAAAAGACCAGATAGTTAAACAAAATTATAAAAGAACCGGAATTGTGCTAAACTAATCAAACTGAAGGAATTAAATGTAATACCATCAAAAGGCACGTAGTTTGATTTCAAATTATAAGTTTAGTTAATTTTGAATTTTTTGTGGTTTCGCAATTTTCATCATAAAAATTAGATCATATTTATATTTCTTGTTCCTTTATATATATATATATATATATATATATATATATATATATAACATGTACGTTGGTATATATATTAAATACTAACAATACAAAACATAAGTATGAAATTAATACAAGATATATATTCATATATGCAATATTAAATATTTATTACATTTTTACATAAAACTAATTTCGTATTTGTCTGCATTTCGAAAATGAAGTTAGTTATTATTACTGTTAGTTATTATTTACTGAAATTATTAGTTTTTTTAAAAATAACTGAATAATTTTTAGTTTACTATAAAATATTCAAATAAATATGCATAATAATAACTTGTTAATGCTAGAATCCTGATATATATTTATGCTAAAAAAAACTCGATTTACAACGCTGCTATATTTGAGAAATATTCATTCTATTCAGCGACATTATTTGCATTTTAGTTACATTATCCTTCCATCGTAGTCATATATCACCATTTTAGAGAATCCTCCCAAGAGCATATTCCTTATAACTGTTCTAGAACCGAAGTTTTGGTTGCACATACATACTTATTTGCCGAAGTGTATTCTTCGATGAAATATTCCTTAATAAGGAGGAAGATTTATTCGCTATCTAACCAGAAGGATTCTATTCTTGTCCAGATACTAATAGAACTACCTAATAGATCGATGAAATGGAGGGTCCAACGTTACTTAAAGCTCTCTCATTTGTCCATAGCTATTTTCCTGAGATATCAAGTGTGCTCGAATATTTCCCAACATCTCGCATTCTCCCCTCAGTAAACTGACCCCACCGTACTCCCTCGAGCCATTTGGCTTAAATTTACTGTCATCAGTTCTCTTGGTTCAAGACGTAATTGGAGACAGATGAAGTTTTGGTTGGTTGCCAAATTCAGCCAGCTAATTGGATACAATTAGACGAATGCAGCACCCGGTGAAACGTCCATCAATGACATTCGCTTCTCATTCCTTGCAGTTATGTGCTAAGTAGGAATAGACGAAATCGCACTGCGCTTCATTCCCGTGTTTTCTTTTTTCTCCAGTGCCAGAACTCTTAAATAATTCCTTAGGAATGCCGTCGATGGATGGATGTGATGTTTACCTGTCATCCTCTTTACAAAGAACTCTTAGGCAGGTTTTGTTTGGGTTCCTGTTGTTAAAACACAAGGTGAAATCAAGACACATTTATTTGAAACAAAGTAATTCACGCCAACTTTCAGTGTTATTTATTAGTGAGGTCTCATTTTGGTCTAAAGATAGGGCATTTCGCTTACCTACCTCATTGAGGGGTTATTTTCAGATTCATTAGCATCCTGGATTAAGTCTTGAGATGACTCGATAAAAGAATATAAATGGCATTGGTTCTGTTAAAAGCTTCCGAACAGTTCTTCGCCGGCTTCTTTTAATGAGAGATATTTATAAAGCTTTTGGAAAGAGGTTTAAGAATAGTAAATTTACTTAAAGCATTTCCTTGAAGAATGAAAAGAAAATAAATAGTTTTCACGATCTAAATTTTAACTTTATTTAACCTGCCCATTGCTATCTCTGCTTAGGTTTCAATTTCTTCATTTAATTCCAGTTCAAAATTACGAGGTCCATTCCAAAATAACATTTCTGTTGCTTCCAAATGATTTGTTAAATCGATTCTTAATGCAAAATTCTGAGCATACTTTTTTGTCACAAATCTTATTAAATGATTACGAGATGTATTATATCATATTTAAGTTACTCGTTTATTTATTTCGCTTTTCCTACCCATTTAATGGCACGAACAGTAATTATTTAAGATGAGCCTCTTAATTCTGAAACTTGATCTAAACTTCATTTTTCTGCGTCACATCAATGTAATGAGGCTCAAATATTGTGTCTTTTCCCTTCTGACAACAACATAATCAATTCTTTCAGTGGAATAAGCTTTGGATTTCGATAAACATGAACCTGAGAGCGTGCTATGAAGTTGCCATCTTAATGAATTAAGGAAAAATGAGTTTAATTAACATTTTACTTGGAACCGTCTTCGACGAAGTTAATTCCAATCTAATATGATATCTCCGTTACATAAAAATGAGCATTTTTGAATAAGGTCAGAAAGATTTTTAAAAAAATAAATTTTTGTATCGTTAAAACTTTTTAATCCTTTTTTCTTCTTCCGTTTTACAGAAGTAATTAGAATCCTGAAAGATGAAGGTACATTGAAGATATAATGAAAAAAATCCTAAGCTTATGTTCCATCCAATTTGCTTTAATATAAGCTTTAATCATAATCATTATGCATTAAAGTGTATTCTACCTCTGGGAGTCCAAATATAAATCCATAATTGAATTCTCAAATTGCTTGATACAAAGAAAACACTTTCACTCAGTATGCATTTTGTCTTTCCATTTCCATTAAGTGTATGATAGATTCGTATTTCCATTCTCATTTCAGTATTTAAGGTCATAAAAAATCTTTTTTGATAAATATAAATATATTGTGTGTTTTAAATAATCAATGAAATGGATTGGTAAAGCAGATGTTTTCTTGTCTGCTTTCAAACTTTCTCCAAAAAGCATTTTTAGTCGCATTTCATTCTGATTTGATTTCCGCTCTCAGATCGAATGTTCTTTTATACATAGAGTGCAAAAAGAAACGTATAGTGCCAAAAGTGCATAAGATTCATAGAAAGAATACATAGTGCAAAAAGAAAAGTATTATGCTGCCATTTTTGTTATGAATGGAATGTTTACTTCTAAGATTTATTATAATTTTGATTTCTCCCATTGCATCAAATTTCGAAACGTTTTCCAATAATCAAGAACAAAATTCTGGTATCTTTTTTAATCTGAGTTTAAGAATTGGTCTCAAAACGATAAATGCTTCAGTCAGTAGTCTAGCGGACTGAGACAAGGCATGGCTGAGAAACATGAATTGGAGGAAAGAGGTAACAAGTTCTCTTCTATGGTTGTGTTTCTTAATTTGTGGCATTATTTTAAAATTTATGATCAATGTGGACTTTGCCTTAATCTAGGAGCATCTCATTGGTAAATTTCTATTTTACGTGCTTCAAAAAGGTTTCTTATATCATGAATCATTTTGTCACATTTCCTCTTAGGCTCCTTAAAACAGATTTAACATTAAGTCTGGCGTAGTATGGTCGACTATTGAACCATGGGAAACCATCAATAAACTACAAATAAACAAAACAAAACCCCTTAGTCACCAACATTTTGTCACTGTTTACCCTTTATCGCGAATCCTTGTGTCATGGATCTGTAATTTAAACAATCACCAGTCATCAATTATTTATATATCAGGCAAAATGGGACCAGACGAATAATAAAGATAAATACAGCTGATTCAATTTCGGAATCGCTTAATTTTAAAGTTGCAAACGAAATTCACAACATTATGTAAATATTAAAATAGCTTAAGCGTTGGAAAAAATCAATCATTTGAATATAAATAATTGCTTATTTCCCATTTTCAATCAATACATTTATAAAAAATTATATCGAATCCTTTTTTTAAGGATTTGCATTGACCTTAAACATCTATCTATTCTAGTGGTACAGAAAACTTGATACTAGGTAGAATTTTGAAAGTTCTTTAAACTAATTTAGCTTTATCTTAACTCATGTAAAAGTTATATTATTAACCTACATATATAAAAGTTACTATGATATATAATAAAAGAATGAAACTAAAAAGAGATATTTTCTTTCAGAATTAAAAAAAAACGCAGAAATTTCCTTTAAAATTTAAAACGCGACTTTACTAAATTTTCTTCCTAAATTATGTCAAAAATTCGATGTAAGGCAGAACATAGAAAAGTTTTCTCTCCTTACTTTGTAAATATTTTATTTTTTACCTGGGATATTTTCTAATGGTGGTAAAAAGGACAAAGAAACTCCTTTAGCTTAAACATCAAAAAATAAAAATTTGAGCTAATTTCTTTTTTTTTTTTTTAAGACTGCTTTAAAATATTTCTTACATGTCTGCTAATTTGATCTAAGTTTAAGATATAATATATATATAAATATATTGTAATAAATCATTTTTTATTACAATAATTCATATGTCAATAGAAGAAGGTTTAAAGCGAACTTTTATTTCCTTTTTCTGTATTTCTCATTCCTTCAAAATTTCGTCTTGAAGGAAATTAAATCCATCTTTCTAAATAGTGAATCAATGAATTAAAGCAGGAATAAAGCATTTTCTTCAATAATGTGCATTTTTTTAGGTTTTATCGCAAATATTGTGCTCTTATAAGGCTTATTTTCTTAATTAAAGATACTAGGTAATATTAAATATCTGGAGGGGGTTTTGAAATTTGTACCAATATTGTATTTTTGAATCTATCTCGATTTTCTACTGTTGAGATTTTTTTAATATACAATGGGATTTCTTTTAAATGGATTTATAAAGGGATTTCTTTTAACTAGCGTCTCTATCATCTATATGGTAAGCATAAATTTTGGTGCATCAAAATTTTGGAAAATGTGAATAAATGAGCGAACAAAAATGAACAAAATAACTAACAGAACTGGAAACAGAAAACTGAAAAAAAAATGGGAACACCAAGATTCAGTAAATATTTTGATGGTTTTGAGCATCCAAATAATTTTTTGAATAAGTTATCTGGATTATCTTTTTACAACAGTACTTTTTAAATTAATAGTCTTGGTAACAACTGTGATCACTTGTATCAATTCTGTAATCCAGAAAACATTGCCATTATGTACTTCTCTCAATCTTTCCTCATTATTCAAAGATAGCCGAAAACGCTATAGGAATTCAAAATCACTTTATTAAAATTTTATTAATAAGTATGCTAAATAGAATTTCTTTTCATTTTTAATTAATTTATGCTTCGTTTTATATTTCTATTTTCCTTACTCTCATGTGAACTTGGAGCCAAGAATGTCAGTCGGAAATAGGATCACTAAGGGAAAAAAGGCTCTGATTTAAAGCCTTTACATCATATAAAGAGAATAAAGATATATGATACTCGATTTCCTTACTCTAATAATTTCTGCTAGTCTTCAAAGAGAATTGCTACAAATGCGTTAATTATTTCCTTATGGTCTTTGCTCCAGGAAGTCAACAAGGGTAATTGGACATAAGAATCATCTGCTTAATTGCTTCCAGTTGTGACTCGGAATTACTTTTATTTTAAATAAGACACACTCCGATGAAAATTAGTATCAGCTTCATGTATCACATGTATGAATGCGCATTAGTGTGATAATGCGTGCATTCTTGATGTTACATACTATACATTGCTGTAAGAAGGCTTTTACTCATGTGTGCATGTTAACGTGTGAGTGCTTTCGGTAAAGATAGAGCAGCATTCAGCCCTTATAATTCCTTTCTAGTCATCTCTATTCAATAAGAGCAAGGCAATGTCAGCCAACCAGATCAGAGCCCGCCTCGGGGGTGGTTGTTTACATTCAGAATTGACACGAGAGTTTAATTTAGAATGACATCGATTTCTACATGACGAGAAAGCTGAAATTTATTCGGTTCTGAAGCTTACGGTCAAATGTTTCGTGAGCACAACAACATCAGATAATTGTTAGAGCTTCAAGAAACAAGAGAATACCGAATCGTAGAACATCCCACTTAATTAACCTCGGTTGTGGAAGACTTCTTGCTTGACTGATCTGAAGTCGAGCGTTGTTAACATAGGTATTTAAATTTCAAATGTGTTCAGTGACACTCTGCTTCATGGTTATAAACTATGTATCGTCAACCTTTCTACTTTGTATCACTAATTCGGTAGACCTAACATTCAAAGAGGATAATCCAGAATATTTCAACTCTACATTGCGTTATGCCTATTTTTGCCTATTTTAAATTCATTTTGGACCTTTAAAAGAAATTAAAAGGTGCAATTACCTGTTCTTAATCTGAAAGAAAGTTTTAATCAAGAAATGTTAACTAAACAATTAATGTTTTTTTAATTAATAAATTATTTTTTATCAAAATAATCGAACTGGAAAATTAAACCTTAATTTAAAACTCAAAGGTTGGAATTTTGTTTATAATATGACTAATAAAAGAAATTGATATCTTCGTTGAGGTTTTCATTAATAATTTTAATTGAAGTTATTCCTAAATTTATTATTTTTACTGAATACCTTACAATCATTTACATACATTTATACAACATTTGAGGAAAAGTTTTAAAAATTACACTGCAAGGTTAAAATGTATTTTTGCGAATATTTTATTCTACTAGACGGCAAAGCATAATGAATAATTAAAATATGATTTAAAAGATGTTGCCATCTTTCTTGTTAAGTCAAATAGAAAAAAAAATATACATCGAAGATTTTTTTTTATCTCTTAATAAAACAATGACCCTAACCGAAAAAATCACAAATATATCTTTAAATGCGTACTATATCCATAAATTTGCGGTGATTTAATAGCTTATTTTTCAATTATGTTGCAGCATTAATGCTTTGCATTCATGTTTTCTGGCTTTGTGAACATTTCCTTTTCATAATGTATTAAAAAGGCAAGAAATATAACATTAATTGGCACATATTTTGGTCAACTTTTAATCAATGTTAAAAACAGTTTTCTAGTTTGTTTGTTTTTAATTTTTATCTCGTACGTTTCTTCATTATATTTTCACAATATCGAATATAAACGTCTAATTCAGACAAATATATTTCATTTACTTTCATCTTAATCTTTTTGTCTTTCTGCATCACAAGTCTGAACATGTTACATAACGTAATCGCCATGCAGAAAGTTTTGTCTAATAGTCAATTACTATGTAGAAAATACTATCTCCTAGTTATAATAACTAAATATTGTCTCCTAATTATTATTAATAAAGCGTTATATATAAAATGAATAATTGATTCCTGATTTTAAATTGAAATTTTCTAGCAAAATCAAAAATACGTATATTCCTGGTATATTGAAATCTTGGCAAAATGTTTATAGAGTTTTTTAAAACTGCAACAATGTATTCTTTTATAAAAGAAAATCATGCGATTCCTTCTTATAGTTCTATAAATACACATTCTCCACTAAAAAACACTGAAGGTTATAAAGAAATCAAATGTGAGATGTTCTTGGAAAAGAAAATCCTTACCTTAGGCTCAATGGATGTCATATTCAATACTGTGTTCCGATTTTCAACTCAGCTAGGGATAAGATATTTAGTAATATTTTATGTAAATTGTACTTTTAGGAATCCTCTGTTATTTTCTTAAAAAAATGAATTGCTTTTAAAGAATAAAACAGTTTCTTTAAGAATCGACAGTTTTGTGGATAAAGGTAGCATTATTTTTATGCGTTTTTAAGCGAATAAAAATTAATATAATGTCAATAAATAATACGATTTTACAGTTATAAATTTAATTTTTATAATCGTAAACTCGTATTGTTTGTTGACGTTATATTAATTCTTATTTGTCTAAAAATGTAGTTTGCACTTTTTAGAAAAAAATTTACTTTTACTAAAATGCTTTCAATTTACTTTGTACTAAAATGTACTTTTTAGACGAATCTCACTATAAACTTAATTTTTATAAATGTAAAATCATATTGTTTTTGACATTATATTTATTCCTATTGATATATTGAAATAGCAGTGCCTTTATCTGTAAAACTGTCGAATTTTATATAAATTAAATCGACAGAAATTATTTTTATTTTAAATAGCTTTATTTAGTTTGAATGCAGTTAATAAACATCTTAAATATGGCTTTAAAATGGGTTCAAATTATAAAAGCTTTTATACTTATTAAAGAAAAAAAGATTAATAAAATAAAGATTAAAATACAAATGTTAATGGTTAGGTTTAAATTTGAAAAACAGAAAAATCTGTTTAAAGTAAATTATTTTGATTCTGACTAAATTGAATATAACTTAGAAAAAGCTGCAGCGACAAGAATATAGAAAAATATTAATAAGAATTTTTTTTATTTAATTTAGCTTTCTTTCTGAAACTCTTAATAAAAACTGCAGTTACATACAGTTCTTGAATTATTATAATTGACTAATAGTAAACCATTATCTTTATTGATTTATTTCTATTCTCTTTACAACTACTATTTTGTAACTCTTGACTGCTCATCAAGTTTACACTAAAATTAGAAAACTTAAAATTAATGGCAATCTTTCAGTCTACATGCCATTACTCTATTGATTAGGAGAATATTGGCTCTTCCTTGTAATTTTTGGAACATTGCTAAAACTAAGGTTTCATTAAAGCTTCAAGAAACTCGTCATTCATATAGTATGTCGGACGTATTATTAAGTACCATGCTCCAAACCATCGTTAATAGTCATTTGAAATGTGATTGATTAGCTGGAGGGTCAGAGTGTAATGGCTGAAGAGCTGAGCAGATTACAATGCGCCACCAGTTAATGAACTAATTAATTAATGAACTGGTGCGATCGAAATGAATTGTGTGAGTAAATAGTTCTGCTGACTTTCTTCACACAAAATTAATTTCATCATGAGCTTACTTTGTTCTCATGCAAAAATCAGATCAACCAGTACATAATTTGAATTTTGCTTATAAAAATATATTGGCTTATGATGAGAGTAAAAAGGCTTCATATAATCTTTCATTTAAATTATTGATAATTCTATAACAGATAATGTTTAATTTGTTGTAATTTTCTCAAATGATAGCTTTCATTCAATAAGTCTTGTGTATAGGAACAGAAAATGATATGTGGACTTTATTTATTGTTGTTATAAATTAATAAGTCTTACAAAATAATTCCTAATAAGCATGTAATTCAAGATATTTAAATACAAATACAAAATATATTTCTGCCTTAGTTATACTTACTTTCTATACGTTTAGAGAATTATTATAAAGAAGTATTTGGAGCAAAAGTTCTGACAAGATAGTTAATGATCAAAGAAGAAATTCATTTTGAAGCAAAACATTTTTTTTTCATATGAGGTATCATAGTAAAATTTATTAAGATGTGATCCTTTAAACAACAACAAAAAATATGCAGAATTCAATTTAAAGCAATAAATATGCAAAAAGTATCCTAGAATCGCATTCCATTTTAAAATCAGAAAATTTTGCATTTATCATTAAAAAAAATATTTTGCTGACAAAATATCGCTCTAAATCTGTTGGACTATGCATAAAAATCTACAATTTGGTATGATAAAGACTTTACATCGAAAATTATTCCTATTATATGTCGCTCTGGTGATAAATAAATTTTTTTGTAACACAGAATGAGTTTTTCCAAATTTCTTTGGAATCGCACATAGTGGCCTCTAGCTCTTTTGCCTGTAGTTATATGCACTGTGGGATAGAAAATTAAGTTTTTAATATTAAAATATAATAGTACAATGTAATAATGTAGACTTTTCATTACATGAGGCATAAACATCGTTTTTCTTATTCGAAGAAAATTTCATACTTGTTTGATTATGAAATATGTTGCAAGAGAGATTTAAGTAATGATTTAAGTAATCATGAACGAGAATAATGAGTTCTTTTGTGTAAATATCTGTGTAGTGTTAAATGCGGCAACGGAAAATTGATAATACAATTTTTTCCCGTGCCTGAGTTGTCATTTTGATGAATCAAACATAAAAGGGAAATTAATTTCATCTCTCATTTTAGAAGTTATGACATAATGATGCTTTCACAACATAATTATGGATAGAGCTAACGATGCTTCAGAATCGGGTAAAAAGTGCTAATAAATGAAAGTTTAGTACTTTATGTCTAGACTACACAAAAAATTTTCTTTGTGCCATTAAGTAAAAATCTTTTCATGTCATAACTCAGTCTATCAGTTAAAGTCTTAGACTTGTATGTGAATCAAAAGAAATGTTTATAAAGATATCGAAGTGAAGAAGTGTTTTCATGAAAGTATCAACACTCTCTTTATTCTGACAGAAAAGTTAATTTCAGAGGTGTGTCGTTTGCTGATGCTGAGTAATTAATTTCATTCTAACTAACAAATAAAAACCACAGTATATTGCATCTTATTTAAAAAAACGTGTTTACTCATATATGTGGTACCAAAATTACTTTTAGGAGTTCTCGTATTTCTGAGCAGTGATATATTGAAACCAGACAAATATATAAGCATGCGAATCAATTCTCAGATAGGTTCCATTAACGAAAGAAATAAAGAAGATTAATTTGAAAAGAAACACAAGTTTAATCTTTCAGTCTTATTTCGCATTTAAATGGTCAAGAATTGCTCATTTTTAAAATAAGTGCACAAAAAAAGTAAGAAATACCATGTTCGCTAACAGTAAATTATGTGACACTAATGCATGCCAGTAGAAAGATTCCAAATTCTGAGACATAGACGTATTCTGTCTTAGCGTTTGGCATGCATGGTATTTTTTTTTCTTTTTTGTACTAGTTGACCTTTCGAGAAAGAATAGAATTGTAATGATAAATGTCAGCAATAGAGAGTAATAATTAAAAACTTACTCATAAAGTGAATCAACAAAGTAAGTTTTCTGACTTTTTTCAAACTTCAAATTTCACTTCATTCAGTCTAAACTACCTTGATTCTAACTCCATTATTAGCAAATGCATTGAGCAGTAAGCCTAAATCATTACCTAGTCATCTGAGAGCATTGCTGAGAAATACTAGTAACACTTACAATTGTTTTGGGTTTAGTTATGTATAATTTATGCTTCATTAATTATGAAAATTTTCGAATTTTAATTATTTTCTTCAAAATAAGAGCTTGTTCTTGTGGGTTAATATTATTTTTTATCTCTACCCAAGTGTCTGTTTTTATCAGTACAGTAACTTTTATAAAGTAGAGGGAATTTTCAACACAAGAGTTATCTTCTATCAACTTTATTCTTACGTATTATAGACAGATTTTGAATTGCCATATTGAATAAAAAAAATTACAACAGGTAATATTATGATATAAATATGGGGGCAATTTCGAAACTTCCTTTGTGTCACACAATAAATTGAAACGAACAAATGAGACAAAGTAAACAAGACGATCCCTTATTTATTTCAATTCCTTATTAAAGAGCGGGGAAATAAATGCGTAGCTGAACTGTGGTTCAGCGAGCACTACATTAAGAAGGATAAAAACCTTTCTAACGATGGCCAGGAGGTCTTCAATGCCAGTAGCACACAGCAGTCGCCGCTTTCACTGAGAGGGGATCATTCTGGAGGGAGTTTTTCCTCTTCATCGTCTCCTCTCGGAATCTTCACATTTGGATGTGATGTGCTGCAGAAAATGATATGATTAATGTATATCCTGCAGTTATTCATAATTAAATTCGAGGGGGGAGTAGTTACAAATGCGTCGTGGGACGGTGGAGTGGGTGGAGCCTTGGGGGAGAGAAAAGGAATAGCACAATACACAATAGAGACAGATAACAATACAGAGGCAGAAAGGGGAGAGAGAAACCTGCGAGAAAAGGAGGATTCGTTTTCCACGGTGTTTTTTAAAAAGCTTTTCAATTATTCAGACGTGGAAAACTTCACAAAACCGTAAACTTTACGGATGAATATTTCATACCAGTTGGCAGATGCAAATGAATTAGTTAGCGAGAAAAAGCTACTCCTGTGCTACAGCAGTAGCAGCAGATGCAGCAGCGGCGAAGTTCAATATTTTACGGGTTGTATTTATTCGGACCACGTTGTAAAACACAAATACGAAAACGGAAAGTTTATCTCGTATGTGACAAGATTCTTTTCTCACTCTTTTGATCCCCGTGCCTTTTTTCCCTTCCATTTTTTATTTTTATTTTGTCTCTCTATCCTTCTCTTTATCTATCTCTTTTTTTATATCCTTTCAGTCTTCTTTTTTTTTTCTAATATCTTTATTTCTTCCTGATGGTTGTAACAAATTTTTCTGTGAACAAATAAACTTACAAATGCAATATCATCCCCTTTGGAACAATCTGCATCCGGAAACCAGCCTCTTTTGTGGAAAAGAGTTTCTTCTTTTTACGAAATAAAAGCCAAATTAGAAAAATCTCGTAGGTTCTTTTCAAGTTTTTTACTTCATTGCATGAATACATAATGATCAATTTCACCGGGGAAATAAAATTACACGTAAGAGGTTTTGTTTACATGCGTTAAACTTAATATACATGAGCTGAGATTTTTAGAAGAATTTAAAATAAGGTTCTGCTTTAACATTTACTAGTATGTGGGGCTCTAATCAGAGCGAATGATTGGTTTATCGAATTCATCCCTTCGTTTTCTGAATAAGATTTGGCTTTCGGGGGGAAAAAGTGAAACTTATTTACGTACTTTAAATTTATTATTGTGTTTATAAATGTATATGCACAAAAGGTCTACAACAACTACAGAGCGAGATTTAGTCGTGGCATGCATTTGCATTGATAGGTTCTCTTTATATGTGAAAGGTTTTAAGTTACAGATTTAAAAATTGTATTGAAAATGTAATTATTTTTTATCGTAAAATAAAAAAGTCCCACTTACTCATGTTGCTTTTTCTATTTTTCGAATAATGGATATTTATAAGTAGTATGCGAAATGTAACAAGGAAAAAAAAAGAAAAGAAATAAAGAAAAATTCGGCTCATTGGTGACATAGTGGTGGTATCTCGGCTTTGTGATCGGAGAGTCACGAATTCAAGACTCAATTTCAAAGAAGATCCACCGTAAGCGGACGTGCTTGGTGTGTACTGAATCCATGAAAATTCCTCATTTGATGTGGCATGAAAGCTTTGAAAGTTGGATGGCGACTGAAGTGTTATCCTCGCCATCTTACCATGGTTCAAAATTACGAGATCTGGCCTAAAATATCGCTATTTTTAATTTAAAATATTACATTTGTATGACTAAATTAAACGGCTAAACGGAAAGAAACTAGCATGTACTTCCCTCGAGTTCTTCACATGTTTAAATATTAATAGCTTCTTTTCCATTCCCCTTATAAAAGCCTGCATCCCTTGAGAATATCGATGGATATGGTATATTGTATTCGATATTTATTTTTAGGCTGAGGTGAGGTAGTGATAAGATTCGAAGTTCCAAGACAGAAAGGCTTCAAGTTCGAATCATGATTCTACTGAAGATTTGGCGCACTTGTGCACATTATTTGACATTGCGAATCAAACGTTAGCCAACAAATATAATTCGTTAGTAGATGTGGCGTCAACTGACTTACAGTTCAAAACTAAAATTCCGTCTGAAAATAGTTCTCTAATTTCTTGATGTGATTTTGATATGCCATTAATCCAATATTTATTTCAAAATTTTATAGCAAATATCTTAGAAAAAAATATATTTATTGGCATATTTTTTTAACTTGAATGGTTTGCTATTAATGTCCGAAACTCCTTTCTGTTTCACACCATCTTTGTCGTTATGAAATTATTTATCATTTTGTGACATTTCATCTTTAAACTCCTTTTAAATTTCTGTCTTGAATGTTCGTATTCTAATAAATTTCAGCTGCGAGTGAAATGCGCTGATTCAATTGATTTAATTTCCCTCGTCGACTCAAACCCTAAAGGACATGAATGTTTTGTCCTTCCGACATATCTGAAAATGTATTTCCTGTTCTGTCTTCTAGTTTAGTTTCGTCGTCTCGTAAAGTATAAAAAATGATCTTTATCGCAGTGTCTCCATTACATTTGAAACTGTATTTTAGTTGAAAGAGAGAAGCTGTAAAAATGTTGACATCCCGATGGAAAAATAACTGAAAACATAACGGATGGATTGTCGCTACACAACAGTGTTACCAATAGCTTTCCGAAAGCGATGAAAACACTCCAAAAGAAAACAGTTATGTCGACACATCTATCATGGAGTAGTGTGACAGTTCCAGAGTTAAAACAGCTGAAACTATAAATTCGAAAAGTTGACGTGGGTTTTCCTGATTTAAAAGAGGTAGAAGTTATAAAGATTTTTGAAAGCCCGGGTATGAAGGATAAAGTCACCTCAAGAACTTTGACTTATTTTTCACAACTTTTCCATTATAAAAATATTGATTTTCCATTCCACAGAAATGAACATAATGGATTCTACTTTTCAGATAAATTGAAAATATTTTCGTTGATGAAAGTTTGAGTTTTACATCTATATATTTGAAATTTTTCGAATCTCGCTAGAATTCCATTATAAATACTTTTTCGTAAAAAAATTGGCATTCTATTTACATGAACTTCAATTTAAATTCAGCATTGCGTAATAAATCTTACTACAATGTACATTCTTTGAAGGAAATTGGGCAGATTTTCAGGAAGCTTTGATATTGAAAGTGAAATTTTTTGCAAATATTTCAAAAATGACAAAAGAATAACTTAAACATACAGTATAAAATGATGAAAAACCTATTCCAAATGTTAAAGCCAGTGAAGTATTTCGTAGCTGATAATTACTTAGAAAACTAAACATTTCAATATCAGTTTTATTGTTTATATTAAACTTTTGAATCATTTTTAAAGTACAGGATGGTTACAATTAAAGTGATCTTACTCAGACGTATGTAGATCCCGTTCTGGTTGACGTACTTCATTGAAACTTGATTTATGTCCCTTATGGACCATGGAAAAAAAGACTGCAAAAAAATATTAATTTAAAATTTGACCACAAGATAGCACTTTTCTTGTAATGTAAAAAGGTCGTAATGTTAATTGAAAACATCTTAAAATGTCATTAGTCAGATTAGCAACTGTAAAATTATTCTGCATTATTCCTTTAGAGAAAAATGATCGAGCTTTACTGGTCAAGTTGCTTGATCTGATCTGAAAGGATTTAGCTGCCCTGTGTGAATATCGGCGCTTGAAGGGTTGATGAAAGGCCCTTTAATATTGATTAAAATATTGATTGAAAAAGATTAATACTAAATTTCAAAAGACTATAGAGAGATGGGTGTGCTGCCAAGAAGAGGACAAAAATGGATTTCAAATGAAAGTGCTATAGAAGTCGGTATTGCTGTTGTTGAAAAAGCGTTCTGTTCCCAATATTCTTCGATAATGGCTCGAGAGTTGTCAGGTGATTTGTCTCTTCATTGGTCTACGTTACGAAAAGAAGTCTTTAAGGAAGACACCCATTAAGGGACGAAAGGGTGCAGACTATTGTAAACTTCTAAGGCAACAAGTCATTCCTGTCTTACAAAAATGCGACTGCTTAGAGACTGCTGTCTTCATGTAAGAGGATGCAGCCCACCATATTATCCAACAAGTATATGCCCTGACTGCCTGGCCTCCTCTTTCTTCAGACTTGAACCGCTGTGATTTTTGCTTGTGGGGATTCCTAAATGATCTTGTCTTTGGAGAAAATATACGAATTCTTCCTGTGAGGAAAAAGAATAACACACCTTGTTTCTATTGCTTAACTTCTACAGTTCTCTAATATACATTTTTCACTTTTGTTACGCTAGAACATGCTTTGAGCATGTGATTGACGCCAATGGAATGCACATAGAACAAATGATGTGATTGAATAAAGTTTTGTGAATTTTGTTGTTGTTTATGTGCCACCTTTTCATCTAGTGATCGAAATTTTAATTAATAATTTTTATTTCTGATTTCTCTTCCCATGGTCCAAATAACCTATACATCAAATTTCAACAAAATATCTCAATCAGAACGATCTCTTTAAAAGTCTGAGCAGGGTCACTTTAATTAAAACCATTCTGTATTTCTTTAAAAAAAATATTAATTTAATATTCAGCAGAAATAACCCCATTTAATTTTGCTTTACAAATAAATTTTACGTTTATTGTTTACGGAAGAATGAGTTTAGTAAAAATATATCTACAACTTTTTGGTTGTCTGTACAATTCCATTATAAAACAAAGTGTGTAGGAAAAAAGGGGGGGGGGATCAAGTATTATTTTACGTCAGTTTCAATTAAATCTTGTTATTTCACTGCTAACAATTTTACAATGTACAGTGTTGAATAGAGATCGTGTCAAAATTTCATAAAGTTAAGAAGAAAATATCTGAAATTTTTCGCAATAACTTCTAATAAATTCACTTTTTTCACTTTTTAAACAGTCTTTCTGAACGTCTTTGGAATTTGAAACAAGAAATTGCAACCACTTAGATCCATCAAAAATTAAAAGATTTTGTTCTTTCGTAAAGTTGGCAGACAATTAAATATTTTTGTGTAATTTACCACTTGTAACAAAAGAAACCATTTTACTCTCAAACTCTTAGTCCCTATTTTTGTTGAATTTTAAAATTCTTTTACTGGCTATCGCAATCTTCTGCCCATTGAAGCATTATTTTGTTTCCGGCAATTTATAAAATGCTGCAAACAATTCCAGGGATAAGTCTTCTTCAATATCTTACCGAATTTCAATTCTTTAATACTTTTATCATTATTTTCTCCCAGGAAATAAAAAGGGATTCAATAGAAATTGCAATTTAACTAAAATGTAAACATGGGTCAGAAAACACATCAGTAAGTTATAGCAAATTGATTCTTGTGCACGTTTTTAACAGAAAGAGCAAGAATTTTTGAAAAATCGATACGTTTGTTATTCTGAAAGAGCCTGTAAGCAAAATTTCAAAATGGCATTTACTTATTTTTAAAAGTCGAGTAGTTAGTTAATCGTTATTGAATTGCTTTCTGCTTGTTTCATGATTTTAAATCTACAAATGCTTTTCAAATGCTTTATCCTGGTGTCTTATTAGTATTAGCATTTATACATATTGAAATTTAGAAATGATATATCAATTATTCATACAATTTCGAGTTATCTTTGTTAAATATTGATTTAAGTTAAAGCCACTTGAATTGTATTTACTCCTAAAACTTTTTTGGCTATAAAGAATTTTCACGACCCCATTTCTGCCAGAAAAATTTGTTTCAATACGTATGATAAAATTTTATAAACATTTTTTTCTCTAACTCACTACCAGAGGGAGCCGTTTTTATGTAATCAAAATTTAACTAAAAATTAAAAGATTCATTTATAATTAAGTTCTGAAAATGAAAAAAAAGTTATTTCTTGGAAAGTATCAAAACTGAACAAATTTTCGAATCCTATTATATGAGTATGTTATTTAAAAATTGATTAGAAAGTTCTATCTCTGCAAATCTGAAAGAAATCGGGATTAAAAAAAAAAGCATAAAGAGGTTTTCTTATGAAATTTGCGCCCCCTTGTTTGTGCGCATCCGTACAATTCAAAGCACTCTTATTTAAATAAAATATATTATATTACAGCAGAGTCGAATTACAGTATACAATTATAGAGTTGCATATAAATAGTAATACATTTTGTATTGAAACCACTGGCCTCTTGGCAATCGTTGCATCTTTATCGCTAATGAAAATTGTAACAATGCATCAAATAAATAATACTTTGAAAGGAGAAAAAACATTTTGAACTCTTCTGTCTTATTCTGATATTCTGTCTTTATTATTTTTTTTTCTAATAATCCTTTACTTATCTGATCATATTATTTGATAAGGTAAGGAAGTTATGAGAGAGAACTGAGAACTCGTTCATCATTGCTATCTGTACTTGGTTTCAATAGATGAGGTCTGTTCCAAAATAGTTGTCAAATTACTTCAAAATGCCATATCAATCTAACTAAAAATCAAATCAAATTAGCTGGTTTACTTTCAATAATTCAAACGAAAATTGCATTCTTTTTTAATTGCTCGTAAAAAGAACTGTCAATTCATTAATTCTGTGTAGCTAAAACTTGCCAAGTACTCTCTGGTAAATGCATTCATTTGTAGATAATCCATTCTGGATAATTGCTTCTTTTATGCCTGCTCAGCTCAGCTTAATGACTTCTTTGTAGCTTTGCAAGTTTCTTGTGATTCGTTCAGCATTTTTGATATGTCTCGTTACTTCTTTTCAGTATCGCCTAAGGAACTTCTGAGTAGCTTTAGTTAGCATAAAATAAGTTCAGTTTCTTGCTGAGGAATAACTAATTCGCGGTTTTTCTTTGTTATAAATTGCATATAAAAATGAATTTTTGGTAATTAATGAATAAAATACTATTTTTAATAATCATTTGAATAAATGAAAAAATACTTAATCATTAAGTAAATAAGGATTTTAATTGTTATTTAAATTTTAAAGCCTAAAAAATATCAAAACATTATTAACCTCTTGAATCTACGAATTTACTTAACTTCCTAATAAACTAACACATCTATTTCGGACTTTTATTGTTATTTTAATTTTTATAATAATATAAGGGACATTTGAGATTTTTGCATTTTAAATTATTTAATACTTTTACTTAAGAGCAGATTTAAAATTAAACATTCAGTAAATCGATCCTCATATTAGACACGTCATTATATGGGAAGGGGTAAAGAAGCAAATTTGGCCATTTTTCTTGTTACTTCGTTATCTTAAATTAACTTTTTCCTTAAATTCTTTATTCCCTATTTTATCTCTCATTTCCTTTGATGAATACAAATAAAAGGAAATAAACAGCCTTAGTTTACAAAGAAAATAGTTATTTTTTTCTCTATGAGAATTCTACTCTTCAAGAATTAAAAATGAAGCAATTGAATTAAATGGAATTTTTTCACATATTCCGAAATTTGCAACAAAAATTTACTATAATCATTTATCTCCCAAGTTTTCCTTGAATAATTGCTTATTTTCTACAATCTTCCTTAAAATTTTCGGTAGTTGCTAATTTCTCAAATTTTCCTTGAAGTTTAAAGTTTGTTAAAATTACTAAATTCCTGAAGTTTTCCTTGAATTTCTATTATCAATTATTTATACAGCTCGAAATGTAATAATTTATAAAAGATTATCTGTTCAGCATTTTTTAACACATCTGTTTAAATATTTTATTAATTTATCTCATTTAGTATTGAAAATTAAGTTTATTGGATGGGATAATCCTCTTTATTAGTCTCATATTTAACAATCCGAATAAATTTTTAATTAAAATCACCGTAATTGATCTTGTTAATTCCCATTATTAAGCAATTAATACGAATCAACAATCTTGACTCGTATTAAGCTTATGCATATTCTTATTAAGCTTATTAAATCTCACAAAAGATTTTGGTTTCAATTTAATTCTATTGATTCCTATTATAGTGTAAATTATTCAGTGAAACTATTTAGATATCATTATTTTCGTAGAAATTATTAACTAATTGGAGTTAATTACCCCTGCTGTATCAGTTTCTGTTTAATGAAATCTAATATCTGATTTAGGATTACCTAAAGTTATATTATTTACTGTCTTTATCATCAATAAAGTTATTTGATGAATTAAAATTGATGATATAAGATCTTTTATTCATCCGTGGTCCTTAGTTACTTGATTAAGAAGAATCCATAGAAGTATATTATTCTCTTTTAAACAGAAATTCATTAAATATGAAACCTTCTAAGTGTGAAGCTAAATTTATTTTCGCCCTGTTATTAAAATTTCATGTAAGAGTATGATAAAGTCTCAAGAATTTGGATCTTTGACCTTTAAAGTTCACTTTAAGGATTATGAGTGGCATTTTATTTAACTTAAAATTGAAGTTAAGCTTCTAATATTAATACTGATATTATATTTTTTGGATTATATAATGGAAAGACTTTTCCCCTATCCAGGTCGGACTATTCTTATCCTGTATAATAAAGATATAAAAGGAATACATTTCCTCTAGTCTAGGACATTCAGTACTGATTTTAACTTCTTAGTATTTTAAGTATACAATGAAAAAGTATTATAATTGTCAAAACAATTTAACTCTATATTTTGATTAGTTTTCATGTTCATCATAAATCAAAAATTAAGGCATTTGGTACAATGTTTGCCTAAATATCTTAATGTATTTAAGTAGAGTAATTGAAAATTAAAAGGGGATGGATAAATGAAATTTAGCATGTAGTCAAAAACATCAAGTCTGTTGAAGCATATATATTTTTTGATGAAATCTATCAAGAGGAAGTTTGTCGTTCCGTGTAATAAATAACAATAGGTTTAACAAATGCTTAAATATTGTCGATATTATAGTATAAAATTATCATATGTATGCAATGTAAAGAAGTTTTCATATACTTACCGAAATTTGGAAAAAATCATGTTGTGAGAAAAAAGACAAATAATTTTATCTTTTTATAATAGGGATTTTTGTTAATTACATTTTTAAAAGTTTATTCATGAGATTTCTGCTTTTTAAATCTGCACTTATTCTACATTTCTGTAAAAGAGTAGGAGTGGAACGTTGCCTATTTTATAAGGCTAAAATGTTTTTTTAAATTTATTTTTTTAGTTCGCAAACCGTACCAGTTACCTTAAAAATTAGATATAAAATGACTATTGCTTTAAAAAAATTATAAGGGATTCATTTAAAAAGTTTTTTAATACCTCTTTAATATTCCATGTGCATTCCATCTTATTTAGGAGAGTTTCATTTCGGAAGAGTGGAATGCATTCACAAAAAAAAACATACACAAAAAACTTTCCTAGGTACGTGCAGTTTCGAGTGAGGAATAATTAACGATTCACGAAAACCGAGAAGGAAACGAAAACAAGCAAGGAATCCCGTTTTTCCCGAAAGGACAAACTAGCCACGAAAAAAGCGCCTAAGAAAAATTTCGCCGGTGTCTTTAATGCAATTCGCCTGAGCCAAAGAACAACAAGCGTATTAAAGGGAGAGGGAAGAAAACGGGGCGGATAGAAAAACACAAGAAACAGGAAATAAAACAAAAAAAAATACAAAAAAAAGCCGACAGGGAAAAAAAAACTGAGACAGACCCGAACTTGATGAAAACGCCGTCCAGTCAGCCACAAGCTGCAAAGAGTTTCTAAAGGAGATAGATTTTTTTTTACCCTTTATTTTTTTCCCTTTCCCCCTCCTTGTAAAAACGTTCGCAGTTAGCGAGGTTACAATGTTACTTTATAGAGAGCAAAATCACGAGAAAATCTAAAACTTTGGCACGTTTTGCGATCTTTGGGGCCTAACGAGAAAAGAGCGACGTTGGACTGATGTAACCAAAGCTTGGTTTGGAGCAGGAGGAGAGAAAAGTGGGGAGGAAATACGGGACTAACAACCTTTCAATACAGGTGACGCGACTGACGCATCGCGGCTCGCATTACAAACGACCCTCACCTCTGTGCTCCAGAATCTCAAATTCGCTTGTCTTGTTTTTTTCCGACGGCCGATACGCACGCGCGAACCCGCTTTTGTTTCGGGAGCAACCGGAAAAATTGGACGACATGTGATCCCACAGGGATTAATTTATTCCCCCCTTTTTTCCTGTGTTTATCTGTGGAGTAGAATACGGTTTTTGTAGAATATACAGCTAGAAGAACACTGCTCAGTTAGTGTTTAATCGTCGTTTTCCAGTGCTTGGCGGTGGTATTAAAAAAATTGCTTGTTCTGTGGAGGTACATACAAAAAAGGTATTATTTTCATTAGCTGAGAGCTTTGGTTGATTTTATTCTGAAAAGAACCAGCCGTTCTATTGTTTAGAGGAAGACTTTTGTTTGGATTATAAACAATTGGTTCGACTTAAATGTCTTAGAAACCTCATTGTGTGATAATCAAACATACAGCTTTTAAACTTCTTTAACTAATTTTAACAGAAAAACCTTTTGTTCCCCCGACTCTGCAGGATATACTTAGGGAGATATAATGCTTAGAAAAAACATGAATCTAATTTCTTTTATTAGTCTTTTATTAAAACCCTTTATTTGGCAATTTCAGCGGATATCATTTGAATTAAGCTGTTTTCTCAAAATTTCTCCGAAGCTCCATTTTGTCTCATATTTAGAGTTTTCATTCTCAGCTTCACGTATCACTTAGTTTTAAAATGCCTGTAGTAGTACCATCGTAATGAGCTGTTCTTTTATCGATTTATTTAAATATTATTTGTCTTCATTTTCTTTTGAGGAAGATCTAAAAGAGCTGCTTATTTTTTGCGTGGTGATTTCTTTTAGTTTAGTTGCATTAGATTCTGTTTTGAAGATACATGAAAGCTATTTTGGGATCTTTTTCTTTTGTACCATGGTCAGATAATGAGGATGACACATGATCCTTTGCACCTTTTCCAATTCTCTACCTGAACGCTGTTCAGAATTACCTGGTCTATCCCAGAATAACCTAGTGTTGCTTTAAAACGGGACGTTAATGTAACTAAACCAGACTAACCAATCCAAATTTGTAGAAACAGAGCTGTTTGGCCCTTAGCAGATTCAACTCAGAACTTCAGGGATTTTTTCTGAGTCTCGAATTCAAGACACGGCCGCTTGTCCACTATTATCTGTGCAAATGTCTTGCTTAAGAGCCTAGCAGAGGCACGAAATCTCAATAATTAAACGGTATTTCTTTTTCAAATGAGTTGGGGTTTAAAAATTCAAATATTAGGCCTATACTTCGAAATGTTAGCCTTCTTGAACGGCTTCATTTTCTTAGAGTAAAATGACTAATTTGTTTAAGAAATTTGGCTCTAAGAAATATGTCTACATTTCTAGCCTCATATTTTCAAGCATTCGATGGAATGTATTTATATGATAAATCCTTTCTCTTTTCCTTAATAATTTCGCTTGAATCCTGCTCCTGTTTCATAGTTAATTTCATTGAGGATCAAAATTAATGTCTCAATTTTCTTATATTTTGTTTATTTTTCCCACATTATTGCTTTGAGAGAAATTAAAATTTTGCTGAAAATGGTAAACACCAACTGTCGACGCAGAATATTCATTCACTATTTTTTCAATATAGTTTTCTATTAGTTTACTGAATTTTTTGGGGGGGAGGGGTGCATTTATGATCATTTTAGATTCTTGTACCATTAAACCTCGAGTTTCTCAATAACCAACTCTTTTTACTTTTACTTTTGTTTATCCATTAGTTCTCTACTCAATACATTTGTTTAGTATAGAATGTTTTATTTCGTGCACCAGGAGGGCTTATATTATTCCGTTTTTGATTTCATCGTGTTGTGAGGGCCACCGTGGCCTTGTGATGGAGTTTTAGTTGCAGAGTCAAAAGATATTAAGATGAAGACCCAATACTAGTGTACTTTTTCCTGATGCATGCTGAATCTGCCTTCGGGTGTCAAGCGTTTCCGTTTTTGTAGGGTTAAGAGTTTAAAGGATAGTATAGTGTCTCTGTCATCAAAGTGTGCTCAAAATTACGAATTTTTAAGAAAATAGCTTCAAAAGGGTGATTAATCTTTTAAAAATTAAATTAATGATATCGAATATCTTCGTTATTGTTGCAGATTAATTGCCTTTTTCAACTCCCTTTTCCTAGGACATTTTTAAGAAAGAATTTGAATTTAAATCCTGGATTTACTGAAATTTCATTCTTTCTCTATCGCTGCAAGCCTAACTTGCACCGTTGTTGAGTTAAAACTTTTCTCTGTACTAGATCATTCCCAAGATCACTTAATAATCAGTATTAAAACGCGGCATTTGAATAAGTGATAAATACACGAACCCTTGGTAAATCTGAGATAATACAGAAATTTTTCTATTGAAAAGTCTCATTCCGTTCAAATCCCATTTTGTTCACGAAAGTTCCGGACTTTACAAAAGAGATTCTTTGGCGACAAATATTTGCTTTCTTCGTGAACCTTTGTTAATATTTAAAAATATCACCAGGTATATTTGATGCGATTTGTATGATTTAACTCAATTTTTACTGCAGTTCTAGCATGTTAACAGAAAGATCTTACGCAAAGGGACTTGTGTTAAAGTAATGAAAAATTTACGATCAAAATCCAAATGTGTACGTACTAATGTTAAATTAACGATTCACAAATTCTTTGCTAATGAATTTAAACTCACATTAATTCCTTCAGTGCCGATTCAATAAAACTGGATAAACTGGAAAACTTAGTGAACCAATAAATCATTGCACGTTTTCTAGGAGAGCAAAAGGTATATCTCCTTTCATTATGAAGCTGGTTCAATATTGAATTGATTCTATAAACACAATCCTTTATAGTTATTTGATCGCATTTCTCTCTTTTAACAATAGGTTCAAAGTTCACTGATTGAGTAATTTTCGATCTAAACATTTCACGTAAATTAGTACATATTTGAAATTAAGACTTCTTCTGTAAGTCCTTCTGTAAAAATAAGACGGATTTCTTCTGTAAAATAGTTATAACAACGGATAGGTAAAACAAAATATAAGCTTTTATTATTTCTTCTATGATTACCTCTTTTTATCAAAAAAAACTGATTAAATATATTTTAAGAACATTAATATATATTAATGTTAAAATCAGAATAAATTAGTATAAATCTAGCAGATTTTAGATTCTTCCTAAGCTGATTTTGGTGTGTGTGTGTGTATATATATATATCAACATTCCTTTAAAATTTATTAATTCATATCTTTTTAAATATTTATTCACAATAGCTGTAATTAATATTAATTCTAAAGTATAAAAGATTTTCACTTTCTAAAAATTGAAGTCGAATTGAGTTACTCTTAACAGATTAAATTCCACTAAGATAAGCTTTCAGATATATTAAAATCGGGAATCTTGAGAATAAAATCTACTTAAGTTCTCTATCAATAATATTTCATTACTAGAGTAACTAGCCTTAAGAAAATTATTTACATATAACTGTTCTAAAAATAAGTTACTTATAGCTATTTTCAGATTAAATTTGCGGAAATATGTAATGAAAGCCAATGAATCTATTAAAATGATCTAGTTGCTTATATCGATTAATAATAATGAATAAGTACAAATAAAGTTTTTTCTTACAATATTTCCAAAATTATCTCCAGTGAATTTAATTCATTAATTAAGATTTCCCCCTGGTATCAGTATTTTTACTTATCATCATAGATATTATTACTAGAAATGTTAAAAATATTAATGGCATCTTAAAATAATATCTTAAGTGGAGTGTAAGATCAGATTCACTTTACATTTGCGGTTTTTTTTAAACAAAAGCTGTAGAAATCTGTATTAAAGAGCGTAAGTAATGCAGAAAAAAATTAAAAAATTAATTTGAAATTTAAATTTTATTTAAGTAATATTTATAGATTAGAATCATAAATTTTTACAATGTAATATGTTTATAAATTTTAATTACAAATGATTTTGATCAAAATCAATTGAAACAAAAGGAAAAATGGTAGCCATGCCAACATGAATTGCTGCACTTGCTGTGAAGAATTAAAATCCATAAGTTTCCGTGATTTCCAAAGCACTATCTGAAATTATCCATCCATCGCACTTACAACGCAAATTAAATCAGAGGTCGATTCTTTTTCGACTTGTTATTTTCGTTTGTATACCTGAATTTTTCAAAGTTTCTACTCGCAATCGCAAAATTAGGCCGGCATCCAAAAATACCACCACCTCTGATTAAGAAATCAATATACGTGTGAAAGCTTCTTCGGAAAAATGCCTAACAACCAATTAAAGTGAAGACCCAGACGTACGCTTTGTATCATGGGCTTTTCAAAAAGAAGAAAGAGGAAATAAAAGTGAAAGCAAGCCCTAGTTACGAACGGTGGAAGCTAAACGTTTTGCACTTTTTTTCTCCAACGAAAACCAAGTCATCGCAAATCCGGAAACCTAACTATCTAGGGAACCATTACGCTTCGTTTGCAGGTAGTGCGAAGCCTTTCTCATCAATTAATCACGCGTTCGGTTGCCCAGCGCCAGACCAGAGACTTGCCCAGATGGAAGCTTTCTATTTCGAATAAAGAATTGTTTCATCATTTGTCATAGGGACGAAATGAGCCGGATTGTTATTTTCCAAATGATTACTGAATTGAAGAAGTGGAACTCAACAATGTAATTGAAACATGAGATAAAGACTTTAGCCGGGACAGTTTTTATTTGAAATGTGGTAATATGTGATTATAAAAGTACACACTTCCATCATCCGTTGATGGGTGAATCGTGGATTGAAGACAAAATACAACCAATACATTCAGTAAGTGCTATTTATTCATGAATCCAAATGATTACTGAATTGTGGAACAGGAACTTAACAATGTAATTGAAACACCAGATAAAGATTTTAACTGGGGAGTTTTTGTTTGTAAATGTGGTAATATGTTATTATAAAAGTACACACTTCCGTCATCCGTTGATGGGTGAATCGTGTATTGAAAACAGAATACAACCAAATACTTTTCATTCAATGCTATTTATTCATGAATTCAATAATTGCTTTGTTAGACACATTTCTTGATAGAAACAAAAAGGAATGGTTGTTCTTATTTTTTTAATGAAGATTAAATCGTGAAAATTTTTGATAAAAAAAAGTTCTTTATCCCTTTCGTATATGATAGCGTGTTTGATTCATTCATCAGCGATAGAAATTTTATATTTAAATCTGTAATTAAGATAAAATAGCATTTAATATGAAAAACAATAATTACTTAGACAAACAAAAATACCTTATATATTCTTTTATTTCTTATTGCCATTTGGCGTCAATGGAATAATCTGTTTCTCTACAAATTTTATGGGGCCCAAATGGTAACCTATTTTAGACACACATGAATAATGAATGAAGGATTTTATTTATCTGGATACAAATAATCGATAAATTAATTAATTAATGTGGAATAAATGAATAATTTTAAATAAAATATTTCAAATAAGGATGTTTTCTTTTTCTTTTTCTTTTTTTTTTTTTTTTTGCTGGGAAAACATAATTCTAGCTGAAAATAGTTTTAATTAATTGAATTAATAATAAATGTTTCAAATAGGATCTGTTATTTAAATATGAAGCAAAATAAATTTATAGATTAAGGGGTTAATGACTTGTAAACATTTTTACTGTCTTCTGTAATATCACCATATTATGCAACCCTACATAAAATGTTTATTTAGGAAAGCAAAAATTGAGCTAACCTTTTGATAATCGAAAATGAAAACATTTAGCGCTTCCATCGAAATATTCATTTGTAAAAGTTATTGCCTTCATCCCGTAATTAAAAGATCTAAAGTATAAAGTTAAGGTTATTTTTTGCTGTTTAATTAATCACTGACAATCATTTATAATATATTCTTCCTTCCACTCATTTAATAGACATTTACAACTCTATAACAGAAATTCATTCTAGCAAAGTAATATTGTTTCATTAAAATCCTATTTCAAATAATCAAATCAGCAAAACATAGAAATTAATTAATTCAAAGTCTGAATTCCTGTTCTAAATTTTTCCCAATTTTTTTAAATTTTTTGAGCAGCATAGATGGGAACAGCTCTCGTGCCGAGAAATTCGAAGCAATCAATTAAAACTATACTTTGATTTTGCCTTCAAAACAACTTCATATGATCATTTAAAGCAATAAAAGATTTTCCAACATTCCGCTGTGCAGTTTTCTTAGAAAATAAACTGTTTACCGATAGAAACGAGAATAAAAATTTCTTGATATTAATTGTAATACTGTAACAAATATCACCTTACTGTTTTTAATCAACTAAAAGACCGAGTTCAGAAACATTAAATTTTTCCATTGTAAATAAAAATCCCTTTCATATAGAATGCAGAATTTTTCAAAGTCGGAGAAAATATCAGTTTTCATTGATACAGAGTTACATTAAATTCTGACATCCGTAAACAATCTAGATCTCTGGAGTTAATAATCAAACAGCTAATCTTAATTAGTGATAAAGTCATTTAATTTTCCTTTCATGCGAGAAACATTGCTCACATTACACATTGAGATGCCAATAAGTAAGACTTCTGCTGTCCTAAAGCAATCTGAAAAATTTCACTAAATGATATGAAATGGTGTGCTTCGAGTTAATAATGAGAAACATCTTAATTAGTGACTAAAGCATTGGATTTTCCAATTCCAGACGAAAAACAATGCTCACATTATCTCGATCAAATTACCTCCACTGGCTTTTTAAAGCTCAGCATACAGAGAGCTATGAGAAGGAATTTGAAAATGCTGCGAAGGGGCGTATCTAGGCAACCTCTGTAGAATGGTAAGCGGGGTGGCAGTAATCGCATTACTAGAATCCTTCTCCATTCTAAATCCGGTTGCGAGTTTCACATCATGATCGCCCTGTTTAATAGTCCGCATGCATCGCCCATACCTCTATATCCCTTGTTGCTATCACATACTAAAGCTCCTGATGTGACATTTCGCGGTTTTAATTACGACTGTATAGAGCTTGAGGATTGCTTACAGAATGCGGGTATTAAATGCCCATTCTGCGAGCATTCGATACTGTAGACAGAAATACTCTTTCACAGGGAGAAGACGGTTCAATGCTTCGCACAGCTAAATACCTGAATGGGAAAACTGGAAGGGTTTATGTGATTAAGAAAGTACCAGTGGAGGCAATATTACGTCCCGAGAATGACATTAGCGTGGAATTGTTAGAAAAGTTATTTCGTTACACATTGCAGTGAGAAATAAATTTCAAACTCTGGAAAGAGAAAAATCTTTCAAACTTTCGAGTTCTGTAATGTTTGGCTGTTCGAGTACTCATTAGTTTAGCTAAAAGGCTACAAGTATCTAACTTACTTAAGCCAAACAATCTTCCTAATTTTCCTCTGGTTTAGGAATTGAATTATTTCAAATCAGAACATTAATGTTGTTATCGAACAAAGCATCAGATTATTATCAGCTATGCACATTCAAACTTTAATTTAGTTTTATCAATTTGAATAAATTCATTAGACTACTTAATTAAGATTCAGAGATAGATCGTGGTTTTGAATCCGATTTCTTCCATAGCTGATGTCATTTAGAAAATTGCTAAAACAAATGTACTCTTTTTCAAAAATTTTTACACTCATATTGGGGTGGCTGAATGAAAGTTTTCTACTGCGTATATCATAAAAATGGACTGCCATCTTGTTAAAAGTCTTTCAAAAAACATCCTTTCCTCAAATAACTTTTGATACTCCTTCATTTCTATGCTTTTTATAATAGCAAACACATCTCTCCACTGTTTTTTTATTCGTTTATGTATTTAAATTTCTGAACATAATATAACTTGATAGAGAGAGATTTTTTCTTACTTAAAAAGAAAAGTTTGATTAAATACAAATAGATAGGTTGTTAAAATTATTCACTTAGTCTTTCGATATCTTACAGAGATAGAATAAATGTTGATTTTAGAACAAAACGTGTATATAAATATTCAGTACATAGTATTTATATTATTATTCATCATTATGAAATAATGCATTAATTATTTTAATTATTCTTTCAAATAATATCATAATCCAAAAAAAGAAGCAATTAAAGTTATTTTTCATCCAAAGCCTGTTCATTTGCGCCATAATTTTTACAAAAACCTTGTCTTGTCTTAGGACTAAATAATTCATTTTAATGCAACTAACTAATTAACAAACATAATGTAAAACAAAATTTATATCGATTAAAGTCAATTTTATGGCAACATTTTCATAATTTACATCAAGCAAAAGCTTTTTTTAGACATATAGAAGTCAAAATCCATTTCTGTAATAAAAAGACTAAAATCTCTGCGTGATCTTTATAGAGATATTTTCTCAATTTTGTTATGGCCCCCGGCAATTATTGTAGAACTAGATTCTCAATCGGTATTAGCTCCATTAAGACGAATCATACTGGGACGAAAAGTGGTGGAAAATTTCTTTTGAGGCTTACAAAGAGAAATAATATTTTTTTTCCTGCCCGCTCAGAAGAACATAAGATTACCTCTAATTAGAATCGCGACGATGAAGTTAGATTAAATGTGAAAGAACTCGAAAGATTTTTTTTATTTTTCTTTTCTCTTTTCGCGAATTCCTTTCAACTCAAGATGAAGTCCAAAATCATTAACTGAGAGCGTATGATAAATTTAAATCACCCCCAACATCTGCGAATGAAAAAATAGTTTTTGGAGAGTTTAAAGCATAATCAGTCCCTCTGTTTCGCCTTAAATTTCTTCTTCAAATCCCAGTTTTCGGTGGATTGAAATCATTATAGTCAAAATCTTCCTCAACTCTGCAATCAACAGAGCACATTTTCATGAAATTTTCTTTGAAAGGTCGACTTTTTCCTTTCTTATATTCCGACAACGAAGTTCGGATGTCTCTGCTGTTTCTCCTGTGGTTAAATTAGGAGCCAGAATGTAATAGGAGGAAATTGCATTGCTTTTATCAAAAAATTGCTTGGATGCACAGACAAAGTTTGAGAAAATGTTAATGTTTTTATTTTTTGTTTTTTGAAAATTCACAATTTTGCTTATTAAACTTCTCCTTATTCAATAACAATGATGTAAAGGAGGCGCAACTTCTATTAAACATGCATTCCTATCCAATTGTTGTATTAAAAAGAATTTTACGCTGTTTCAATTCTTGTTAGCGTATTACTAATTCGTCAAAAATGATTTATCCAATGAAAAATCCAACAAATTTTTTCAGTTACATAATTAGTTTTGATAAAGCTTTTTTTTCCTAATCTATAACTTATTTCTAACATTAAAATTGAAATATTTTTCATTCATGCATACATTTCTAAGCATAAATTTATCTAGCTGCTTATTATATTAAAAAAATTTTAACTGGTGCAATTGTACTTTATTTCAATGACTACTTATTTAATAGCTTTTTCTTTTATACTCTCTAATGTCATTTTTATCGTCATTTAAAAATTTGTAATTAAAAAATATATCGTGCTTCTAAAACAACAATTTCAATTAGAACAAGCTGTTACTTTGTTGCTAATATTAAGATAAATGATAGAATTATCTAAATAATGCTACTCTTTCACTATATTTTGAGCAATAAAAATAAAAAAAGATACTATCTTCATTATTTTCTTTTGATGATATTTTGATTAAAATGCATCGCCTTTGTAAAGAACTATAACTTTGATTGAGCAATACTTCGATGTTTTAAAAGAATCAATTTTTATTCTTTTTCAAGGATAAAAGTAACTTCTTTTAAGATTTATCATCGAAATATTTCTTTCTTAGGTGTAGTATGCTTTCTTATCTAAGAGTTTATTTCAAACGAGATTTTTGTTATTGGTATTACTACTTTATCCTCTCTCTCTCTCTCTCTTTTTGTGTGGGGGGGGGGGGAAGCATTGCTTTTTAAAAGAGAGAAGAAAAACTTTTTTAAAAGGTAAAAAAAAAAACTTTTTATTCTTGTTCACATCTTCTAATAAATACTCTTAGCATTTTCACCTTTCAGGGCAATGGGGTTTTTTTTCCTTTAGTTTATTTCACTCTTTCTGCAATTTTTTTTCCTGAACATCATCAATTTTATCCAGTTACTCATGTATACCTTGGTGTTACTCATTTGAAAGAGTTTAGAGGATACAATAAGGAGCAACTAATACCCTTATTCTTAACGGAGAGGATCGTGGTTTGAGCGTTTGTTTACTTAAACCCATTCTTAATTGAAATTATGATCATCGCCAGCAAATTTAATTCGTTGTGTAAGGTAAACATTTACTTTTCATTGCAGTTATCCACGCTGCGGATAATAACCGAATAACCGCATGTTTATTTCCCAGCTAAAATAGTTTAAATTTTTAGTTTTCTCAAAACAAAAACATTATGTTGTTTAAACACAGACCTTATAATTAAATATAATATATTCAATAATAAATTCACTTTAAAAGATGTAAATCCACAAATATATAACCGATCCTATCTATAAATTTTTAATTATATATTATATGCCATATGTGCGTATCGTTCAGACCAAATTTTATGATTTTTTATTTTTAACAATTTAGAATTTTGCAGAGTTACATTAGCAAAGTTTATCTATTGAAATCATCGTTTTGTTTTTTAGCAAAGTCTATATGAATCTTTCAACAGAAGTGATTTCTGGCAGAATTTCAAATATTTAAGATTATGTTCCCGAATAGTGTGCTGAACAGAATTCTGTACTGAAATGTAGCTGTTTTTACATGAAAGTGATTAATTATTAATTTCTCTGCATTTATGATTAAATACTTAAGATTTCAGATTGTTTATTTTTCAAAATTGTGTAATTTTTTATTAAATGCATGTAATACCTCTGATTTTAAGAATCATATAAAATCCCTTTATAAATTATTATTTTTAATGAATTTTAATTGAAATAATTAATTATAAAGTTTGCCGGGTTTTTTTTTATTATTATTATTATTTACATCATAAATATTTTATCTTTAGGAAGATGTTCAGATGTAATAGAATTTGGATGTATAGAACACTCCCTAATGGATCTTTATATTTAAAGGCTTCTAAAGTTAGTTTGAACAAATAAACCGTAATTCCGACTTCTGTACTTGTTTCTCAAAATGCACAAAATGCTTCTGAATAATAATTTCGAGTAATAATAAACATTCACTAATCTGTTTCAAGACAGTGACTTCATCTACAAAAAGCAAAGTAAAATGTTGTCTAAAAATGGATGCCTTTTGTTTTAAAGATGTCCATTTTGTTCAAACATTTTATTTGTCAATACGAAAATTCTGTTACACCATATAGAAACCACTGTTAACTTTAAAAAGCTGTATTGCTAGGAATTAGGTTTTAATATCACTATACATGTGTGTGTACATATATGTTCTCAATTCCAAGGACAAGTTCATGTTCATCACTGGAAAAACAGCACCACCTTGGTGTGAACTATGATGAGTCAATCTGTGCTGAAATACGAGGAAATGTGCATCTACTAAACTCCTAAAAATAAAATTTTCCTGTTGTTTAACTGATAACCTTAATGATAATCTCTTGTTCTATTTATGTTCTGTAAATACAATCAATTTAATTATTTTAAAAGACTTGGTTAATATCTTACATGCCAATCCCAGGTAGCCCAATTTTCAGTCTGATAATGTACAATATTGTTCGATATCATACGATATTGCAAATAGTATGCGATATTATTCATTATTGTACAATACCTATGTACTACTGGGAATCGAATGAAATTCGAAATAGATAGTAAATTTCTATTTGAAACGTATTACATTAAGTCAGAATTTCAAAAAATTGTAAAGTATAATTTTAATTCATGGTTAGCTTCAAAAATCACATTTCTTATAGAAATTTGGAGAATATTTTCTAAGATTCTACACTTTTCAACATTCTTTTAAAAAATGACAGCAAAAAAGTTAATGATTCTTCAATATTCTTAGTTAAATCATATCCCAGCTGATTTCCATTTTAAACAGAGCTGTATCTTACTTCGCATTATTATGTTCTTATAATCGAAGTATTTTGTCAAGGGAAATATCCGTGTGATTTTTCGCGTGCGAATAAGCATAAATGAACTAGAAATTTTGTTTTCCTGTTGACAAAACTACACCTCATTGTTTAGTTCCGATTTTTTCATCGATTTCATTTACATATTTTCTTTAAAATTTTATGTGCTTTCTTTAATTTGATTATGATGAGCAATTTCTGTTTGATGTGTGAAAGCAATATCTTGTTTTATTCGTTTCGTGCGTTGTGGTTGCGAATGTTTTCAATTTCTTTAATTTATTTTGGGAAATCAAAGGGGATTTCGACTTTCTAAAAAATAATTATAATTTTTGAAAAGCGTCAGAATGCAATATTAGCTTTCTTTTATATTCATACAGATATTTTTATCTGAACCCTAAAGCTTTTTTTTTTATTTTTCTTTGAAAATGATTTTATCAAAGTGAGATTCCACGTTTTTATCTAATGTGGAGTTAATAACTCGCGATTTGTAATTTATCCGTCTCTATGGTTGACTGGTTTTTCTCATTTAAATTAGCTGCTAGAGAGAAAAAGATTATAAGATTTTTTTTAAGATTTTAATATCAGAATATAAGAAATTCAAAACTTCAAAGATCGTCTCCAGCTTATTTAGCTCTATCTATTCATTAAATTGTTGACACCTTTATCGAGTGGTTAGCTTTGATTCTCAAATATTATTTCTCTGGAATATTAAAATGTGATTTGCATTACTAAAAAACATTAATATGTTTAGTAAATTGGTAATATTTTCATATAAATTTTCTCTCTCCTACTTTGTTAATATATTTTATTTTATGCAAGTTAAATATTTACATTCCTTTTTAAATTCCTTTCTTTCAAAACTTCTAGATATTAGTCAAAAATAAAAAATATATATTACAAGTAATTATTATGACGCTTCTTCTTTCTATTTGAATTTTAAGATTGATCAAGTTTAACCCTACAATGCATTGTGTAGGACTACACATCTTTATTTCCATTTATAAACTTCACGACTGTTCGAAAGGGCCACAATGAGTGTTTGGAAATCCTTTTTTAAATGCTTTTTGGTAAACATTTGTAGAAAAGACCAGTATATGGAAATAGCGGTACTAGAATTAGATTTAAACAGGAAATTTAGAAAAATACCAAGATGGCTGTTAAATGGATAAATCTATCATTAAAAATGTTATCAAATTTTTTATTGTAAAAAGGAGTTTTATTTTTATTGCATAGTTATTATAATGTGATTTCTTTTACTGGGATATTATTTAATTCACTATGTAGCCATTTGGGATATTTAATTTTTTTTTTTAATTTCACGGGGAAAAGTAATTGAGAATTTTTTAGTTGTATTTCTTAATTATATGCAGCTGTACAAAACATATATATACATTTTGTAAAAAAAAAAAAATAGTCATGCATTGTATGGTTAAGTAGTTTCTTTTATTCCAAATATACATCTGTTTTGATATTTTTCTACTGCTATACATATAAATTAATAAGTTTGTCTTATATAAAATTAGCCCTCATCATAAACTGGCCCAGTATTTCTGAATAAATCTTTATCCTTCAAAAGATGTGCTTATTTTCCTTTATGTCATATTTATATAGAATTATCTTAAAATTTATTTGAAGTTGTTGATTGCGTAACTGTTTTAATTTTTTTAAAAAAAAACGATCTGACAAGTGTTAAAAGCAATAAAACATTTTTCTTTTCCTTGAGACAGATAACTGAAAGACAGAAAACACTTCTGTTGTTTTTTTTTCCACCTTTTCTTTAAAAGAAATAATGTCTTAGATTGGTCCATACAGAAAAGTATCACTTCTTACGACCCGATTGACAGTCAACCGGAAATATATTATACTTTCCACAGCAGGCACATGCCTTAAAGCAATACGTTATAGACGTTCTTTTTACTGTAGTTAAAATCGGATATTTTGCATGCTTTCAAAATGAAGCTATTAGACTTTATAAGTTAATTTTCCCTACCTTTAGTGAATCCTTTCCGCAAAACTTTTTGCAATTTAGTAAAACGCAACTGTCCGACAGAAAGATGATCAAAGTAATTGATGCTGGAGGGGGTGGAAGGAAAGGTCGAAGCAGATGCCTGACCAAATGCTCTTCAGAAGATTGACTGGACCGTTCTCGGTGCCTAACTTTAATGGGTTCTTGCTCAGCGGCATGGAGCCCCACTGACCATTTCCTTTATTCATTTGTTGTGAAAGGAAGTAAATCTAAGAAGTTGATGATTCTTCTTCGGCCGAATAAAACACGGATTACAGTCTGAAGAAGGCAATCTGGTTCCTGTGACATCTGTTGTCATCCGATTCTTGATGAAATTTCGTGAATTTTTACTTTAAAATAAAATTTCGCCTAGAAAAAAAAACTCTGGTATTATCTTACCTGGATCGAGATGGCAATAGAGTAGTGCTGATGTCTGGACATCAGGATCTTATGATTGTTGGTTCGATACCAGCTGCCATCTAAGATCTGCTTGTATGTGAATCTGTCTCCGTGATCCAAACTTCCCCATGTTGGTATGGCGTGTATTTTTAGAAGTGTTATCCCAGCTCATGTGTATTCCTGGGCATCTGATCATGGCTCAAAAATACGCGAACCATCTATAGTAGAACTCACTACATAACTTTAACTTAACTTGGCTTACTTCTGTTACTAATATGGTTTAGGATAAATAGAGGCAAAATTGATTTTGATATTTTATCCTTTTTAATGCAATATTCATCATAAAACGGTAAATATTGATTAAAATTAACTCCTTCACTAGCCGATTACAAATTAATCTTTCTTTAACCACAATGTTACTTCCTGTCTATTTATTCGTATTCCAAACAAATTACTAGATAATATTAAAGATTTAAACAAATATAGAGGTGTTCTATTACTTGAAGACCTACATTGAATTCACATACCAATCGACTGTGAAAAATTTTAAAGTAACAGATGTTCCAATTAAATTGTTAAAAAATTTATTTTTCAAAAATTTTAAATCGCTGCACTTTATATTCATATATTATTTATGTATTACTTAAAATGTTATCCCATTTTAGGTTTATTTAATTTGTTTTTCTAAATCCATTCCAATTTACAATTTTCTTCTCTGTAAATTTTGATATACAGTACAAAGTATAATAATATATTTATTTCTATGCTAAACTTATCAGAATAGAAATATCCTCTATGAATTGTCAGTATCGAATTCATTTAACTCAGAAAGAATTCAAAAATTAAAGCGCAAATAATTTTTGAAGCCATTTTACTGTATTCCATTTAATTTTTATCGAAATAGGAGAAAGTACTTCATAATATTGTATACCAAATTTTAAATTTGTGGCAATCATACACGCATGACTTTTTTTCTATAGCCTTTTTCCATAATACGAACTCTCGAATAAGACATTTCATTTGTGAATAATGTTATAAAACAAAAATTATGTTAAATCTTGTTTCTTAATTCATATCTCATTAATATAAATATTAACTGTGATAAAAATAATGATTTTATCAAAGAACTCTTTAAATTTACAATAATAATATTTCCAAAAAAAGTAAAACCCAAACAAGATTTATTGTATGTATGATAATTTGTGAAAATTAAGTTCTGGTTATCTGACCTAAATTTGATAATGAAGCTTATCCAATAACAAACCCGAGCTTGAAACGGAAACAGTGTTTATTTTAAAAGCTCTGGAACAGGCAAACTAATCCGCAGCTGTCTGGGGAAATGGCTCCATAAAGAGTGCAAACTATGTTGTTATCCAACTAACCCAACTTTGTTTAATACATTCAACCTTTTATTGTACCATTAAACAGTACAGACTGTGAAGTCTAACGAAATTTCCCTCTGTCCAAAATACGCGTCAAAGCAACTTAATTTGCATAGCAGATCACTGATAAAGCATCCATCCCAGGACATGGCCTATGTTCATCTGATTAGGTGAACACTGTACTCAAATGAACGTTGGGCTTTCCCAATTCCCGAGCTAAGCATCCTGATTAATTAAACAGTGCTCACTTGAAGAGTTAGCTTCTCTAATCATCACGGGTGTCTTTTGATCTTGAACCGATGGACCTAGTCGGTGCTAATTAGGGACCTTGGTACAGTCTTTATCTTGGGGCTTAGAGATCATACTTGGGTCGCTAAGAATAACCCAATCCACAGTTACAAGATATCTCATTATGCCACCGTTACGTTCCGAGTCTACATTGGAAATTGTTAATGCCTACTAGATATTAATACTGCCAGGTATTTGTAACAGATTGGGGGGGGAGGGATCTCGATACCTTGTGAGAATTTGGGAATGTTTACTCACTGATGTGTTAATTTAGGGGTACCGTGCCGGGGCGTCGGTTCTGAAATTTGCATTTGTTAATTTCATTTTGTCAGGAAGGTTATTGCCTGGTAAAACAGCTGATTTGTTAATGAAATTCTGCAAAGATGTACTTTGTTCGAGTGTCTGATAGTTGGATTAAATAGGAATTAAATGATTTCGAATTATGCAAACACCACATCAGGAGATCTTGGATCCAGCTTTTTTGCTATTCTGTTACTCTAGAGAACTTAATTTGCGAATTTCTAACAGATAAGGGAGTGAGTTTTAATTGCATTTCCATTATTAAGTAACTTAAAATTAACTACAAAATACCCTATCTAATCTTAGAATTATTTTTTCAAAATCATGTGAGAGATCAGAATAATAGCCTTAATTTTTTCTCTTTTCTTCAAATTTTTCATATTATCCATTTATTAAGATAAATAAATTTCTTTACAAGCGAAGTAACATTTTCTGTTGTTACTTATTTAGATAAATGTCTTTATAAATGAATTCATTAATGTTATCTATCTACCTTTTGTTCCCCTGCGAAGAAAACAATTCTTGTATTATAAAATGCTTTGTCTTCGTGGCTTTTGTTCAAGTCTTAAAAGTAATCCCTTTTCCAATTTTTTTCGTGTTTTACTCGTTTCTGAATACTGCAAAGTTTTGTATACGAAGCTTTTACTTTATTTTTGAAGATGCTTTTTTTTACGTATTAGGTAACATTTATGGACTAATCTCATTTTTGTGATATTTATTACATCTAGCATTTCAAATATTTGTTGAATGGAAATATCCGTGGTCTACTCGTGATTGAAAAATCATTTATGCGAACTATCCCGATAATTTCATGTTTATTATCTGATAATTTTATAAAATTATCTATTTAAATTTAGCAGCAAGTCACATTATGTAAATATGGTAATGCAAATAATTTGAACTTACTCTAACCAAAAAAAAATCTATAGAGATCGGAAGTTCTCAAAATTAAATTATAAAAAAAAACGTAATGATTTGTAGTGGTCTTTTAAACTTTTTATATAAATTGCCATAAGAATGAAATAAAAAAACTAACTTATTTATAAAATAAATCTCATAAATTGTTTCTCCTTTTCCTGAATTTATTTTGAAGTATAAAGCTAGTGCAAATTTAAAAGTCCTATTAATTTATATTAGCGATTAGATGCCATTTCTATATGATAAAAAATCATCTGTTGACTTTGAAAAATATATGCCTACATTGATGTTTGATGTAAAATACTAATTCTTGAGCCCTGACCTTATATATGTTAATATATACTCATCTTGGAATCGACAGCGCAGAAATCAAGTCTCAATTATTCCCTACATTTTAGCTGGTTATGTTATTATATATATGTAATCATATTTTTAAATCTATTTTAAATCTTGATTAATTTCCTAATTTTTATTTTAATTTTTCCCATTTTACTTCATTTTAAAATGGTCTCCTGATCAAAGTCCTACTTTTTTATTTAATTAATCCTACACGTACTCTAGAAAACTGTAAATGCAGCAAGCTCTCATACTCCGAGAGAAAGGATAAAAATCTTTTATGTTTTCAACATTCGTTTAAAGATACCTAGATTTCCCTTTCCTAAATCGACACGTGTCAAAGAAATCCCTATTAAAATTTCATTATGAAATCACTGAGGAAAAAATTTGTCTCTTTTGCTGTTGAATAGCAATGTGAACATACATCAGTTTCATCATCGCTTCTTGTACATAATATCCCTCCCGGATGATAAATCGAAGTTTAAAAATTCAAACGCCTCTTCTCTTCTCGGCCACGCAACTGCTAATAATATATTTACATATATGTAACAGTAGAATTCGTTTCAAAACTCTTTGAAATTATTCCTAATCTCTGCATATAAATAGAGATTCAAAACAGCCCGATTATTGAAAATGTGAATCCTTATACAACCGATTATAAATATTTATGCCCCAACAACAATAAAAATGTGAAAAATTCTGTTTATCAAATAATTAATTTGATCAATTATCAAATAATTGATTATATTCTGAGGTAATTAGATGAAAAAGCGAATCTTAACTTTACAGAAAAAGTTGGCCTAACGCGAAAAGCCCTTGCAAACTATCAATTATGCACAGATCTGATCACTCCATCTGTCGACATCTACTCCCCAGGAAAACGTATATTTCTTAAAAACTTTCCTGGGAAAATATAATGTATAGTTTTATACTTATACAATCGATTATAAATATTTATAACTCACCAACTATAAAAATGTGAAAAAATCTGGTTATCAAATAGTTAAGATAAGATTAGTTCGTTTTAATCATCTAATTAACTTTACAGAAAAAGTTGGCCTAACGCGAAAAGTGTATGCTAACTATCAATTATGCACAGATCTGATCAATCCATCTGTCGACATCTGCTCCTACCCGCACATTTCTTAAAAATCTTCCCGGGGAAAAAATAAAGTGTAGTTTTATCAGTGTTATCAAACACGTTCCATTTACAAGATTCGTTTTATGTAGTTGGAGAAATAAAACCAGGAGCGTTACTCTACATTTGATCATTTTCCCCTCAAGTTGTCGAGAGAGAAAACATACTTTACTTGAACACATCATTTAAATAACCATTGAAGTGCCAGTCCCTCCCAGAAGTGCTATCCTTTATGTAATGTTTCCCCGCCCAACGGTAACTTCGCAGCTCGAATGTAGTACGAATATGAGAGCGCATTAATGTATTTCCTCTTTGAAATTGCTAGCGGAATATCATAAAAAGATATCTCCGTTTCATCATTCGCGAAATAGGATCCAGTGCAGCAGCGAAGTTGGAAAACACCATTAAACTCTTTCCATTCAAGCTTCTAGTTTCGAACGTTCGAAAAATGGGATAAAAAAAATAGAATGAAATTCCTGTATTTTATTACGGAAGAACCAGTGCCAAAATCTCATCCCTCAAACATGGTACCGCAGTTAGCTCAGCAACTGCATTATGTTTCGGTATTGAGACTTAAAATGCAGTGTTTCGGTTCACATCAGTGGAATAAAGACTAATGTATTTGACTGCTTTTGTAATCCATTTTGTAAATAAAGGCAAAAATTGAACTTCAGCCCGAATTTTGTTATTGTCTTTTTATTTAATCCAGAGAACTTAAAAACAAAAGGTTGTGACCATATAAACCATGTATGTTATGATAACAATACATGTAAAATAGTATCGAAACTTAAAATACAGCATTATGGTTTACACTGAGGGGCTGTAGACTTAACTGAATATTTTTGTAGCTATGTTTTTATTTTGGGTTTTTTATACTCATAGATAACATAAATGAGTATTTTACAGTTTTTTTTTTTCTAAATGAAGAAAATAAGTAATGAAAGTTAGCCCTTGAACTTAAACCATGATTATTTTTATATTAGATTTTTATTTAGGGTCAAGTCACGATTAAACACATATTTCTTCAAAGCATTTTTACACATTGAAATAAATTGTAAAATAATATAAATAATGATTTTATGTATTTTAATTAAATTCTCAGGCAATTATATATATCCTTTTATTTTATTTTTTGGCAAAGAAATAATTAAACATCAATCTCAACTCTTAAATATTATCAAGTGAAAATTCTTGGTTCCACAAAGATTTAGGCTGCACATCATTGTTTAAAAGTTCTGAAATTTAGCTCAGATTAACATAATCATCTTCATCTTTTAATTTCTTTAAAATCTTTTCAATGAATATGTTGCATGGAATATCGTTTTAACTTAATTAACTAATGTTTTTGTTTGTTTTTTTTACTTATTCTATTTCCTACAAATTTCATTTAGGTGTGAATTTATTTATTTATATTTTTGAAAATGTTGTTAATGTAAAAAATTTTGGAAGCATAATTTGGGTCTAGTGAAGTAGTATTAGTTGACTGATAACATCATTGATTTCTTATTTCGTTTATTGCATCGGTATTTATTATTTTATAACGTCAAATTCCACAAAGCATTTACAAGAGAAAAAAAATTTAATAAGTGGGCAATGCACAAATGCTCTCCTTTATTTTTAGTTTTAAAGTTGTCTTATTTTTACTAAACAAGATTTGTATGTAACAAATATATTCAATTTGTTTATTCCCCTAAAGCTATTCTAAATACTTTTCATAAGCTTCCTAAGAATATCCCAATCTCGCACTTTCTCACTGATGAAATTATAAAACGGGATTGTAATACAGAAGAAGTAAATGAAAAAAAAATCTTATAATATTCTAATATCCACTCTATTTGATTGCTAATAACAGTGTTAATAGAGCCATAAAATAAAGAATTTTTATTTTGTTTTAAAATGTTTCAGAGTTAATGGCACTTAATTCGAACGTTTTAGCGATACTAAAACCTCAGGCAAAAGTAGTATTTAAATTAGCCATATTTAAATCGCTTCGAAATTTTTATAACGCCAGGTTATAGCCTCTACATGTTTTATAAATACTTCCTCACAATTTTTTGTTTTTATTATAGTGGAACCATTAATACGAAAAGTTCGATGATAATGAGTTGCATCAAATGTGACTGTAACAAGCCCCACAGGTTTTGGCGGATAAAAGCCTTGTAAATGTCTCAATCTGTTATTACAAATTAATATGTTGTATTTTTTAAAATGAGTCGATCTTTAATAAGAACGTTTATTATATTTCTAAAATTATAATAAAATAAAATATAATAATATTGTTTCTATCACTAGAGGTTATTTAAAGTTGTTTTTTAATTGCGTGTGTTTTATTATTTTTTTTTTATTTTATGGATTTTGGCATTTTTTCTTTCTTCAAATTCTGAGAAGTTGTACGAATGTAATTGTTTGCAAAAATAGAAATATTATGTATCGTGGAAATAAACTGTGCAAATAAAAAGAGATTGATTAATGATATATATAAGAAGCATTTATCCAATGCCTAACAATATTTCATAAAAAATGAATTTTTTATCAATTACATATTTTAACACTATTTTTGTGCTATTGCTCTTACATCAATGATGATTATTTTCTAATTTTAATCTATTTTAATCAAAAAAAATTTCTATGCGTATTATATAGCAGAGAATTTTTATTTTAAGATCTCTACTTAGATATCAAATTACCAAACATAACACATCGGTGAATTTCTTCTAAAGCAATTAAAGATAAATATTTAGCTCAAATGAATTTTGTAAAGTTATCGTATCAATTTTCTTTAAAAAAAATAATTGCAAGCGCTTTCCTAGTTAAAATTAAATTAATTCATTTCTCAATAGATAGCTAAATTTTTTTTAATTATTTCTTTTAATTTCAGGAAATTCAGTTTTCGTATTGAATTTACATTTTTATTCACTCTATTCTGGTGAGAGTAAAAAAAAAAGATTCTAAACTAACTTTATTCGCAAACATTAGTATCAGATTTTTTTTTCTTTAAAATTATATGCAATTCTTTTTTATTGCGGTAACACCAAATTTTTAATTTATTCACTTTTGAAGCTCAGAGATTTGGAGTTTGTCTCTTCTTCTCTCCACATAAAATAACTCTTCAATTAATATTTCTTGTCAAATACCTGTGAAACAATTTTTATTCCATTCATGGTTAAAATTAATTTCTTCTAAAACCAAGGAAACAAAAATTAATTTACTGATAATTAAATAGAATAATAATTCAATAATTAAAATAACTTCTTTCATCGGCATTAAAAAAAATAAAAAAATAAGATTCTCGGAAAATAGAAAGTTAATTTCAATCTTGTGTTCTTCAATCAATTTTTTTTTGTCATTTTTAAATTTAAAAAAAAAACATTCTTTTGTAATTATTGTGATAAATTATCAAGTCTGCAATAATTGGAACACAAAAGAATATTGTACATGTGTTTGTTATGCATTTTAAAACCTTTTCTAAAATTAAACCCAATCTCGAATTCAAAAATTTGCACTGACCACATTTTGAAAGGCTCATTAGCCAAATTATTATGAATAGCTAACTTCGGCTTCTTTCCCATCATAACTGTTTAACCACATTCAAAAATACGGCATTTATTTGAATGTGAAACATTTTTCTTTTAAAGATGGCCCAAGCTTTAACGAATGAAAGTCTGCTTGAAGCCATGTGAAAAATTAGATATGTAGGTAGTTGATTGATAGTCATTAATTTTATTTTCTTAAAGTGATCAATGTCTTTTCTTAAAGTGATCAATAAAGTGATCGTTGTCATCTAATAACACGTTGTCTTGCACTAAGCTATAAAGCAAGACTTTATTTCCTAGAGCCAAATGCGTAAGTAATTCCAAATTAAATCAGCAAGGTTTGTATACTGTACATCTCGTCCATTATTTGGCTAAATATTAACCATCTTTGTTTGGTTATAAATTTTTTGTTGAATATACGCAATTGACTTCAAATGATAATGACTTGCTGTTGAAAGTAAATTGTAATGGATTGCAACTTAGCAAAACCCATAAGTATGTCAACTTTAATCGTTATTTCTTAATTTTAATTAATTTATTTTATTAAGGGTCAATGATGTGCTCTTTTAAAATAAAAAGTTTAATTAAAACGTAATCTTTTCAAGAGCATTTACAAAATTAATTTACATAAAACAACTTAGTGAAGTTTCGTCTTCTTAGAGGATATTAATCCTTACAACTATTAAAAGCTTGTTAATTAACTGCTAATGTATTAAACTCTGTCCACTAAGCAAGAACACGATTTATTTACTAATATCAAGTTGCCGACGTAATTCGCACCAGTGATTTTAACTGCCTAGGGCGCCACATTAGCACCCTTTGCCTTTATGTCTTTAGTCGCAAGCAGTCCACTTAGTTTGCTGCTGATCGAGGCACAACAAACTGCTGACTCGAAGCTGATTATGCAGAATTCAATCTGGGTTAGATAAACTTAGTTAAACTTGTCCAATTTTCAGAAAATGTTGGATATCAATTAATGATTAATCTTGAGTTTCGATTTTCTTGAAATCATTACTTGAAGCGTAAGCCTGTTAGGTACAGATGAATGTTTGTAACTAATTGGTGATATCATTGATGTTAGAAGCACTTTTTCCAGAGGTCAGTATGGAAAAGGAGCCGTATGTTAAGTGAATTTCCCGATTAATTCTGAATTAATGGAATTTGAATGAATGACTCGCAGAGTTAATTTGGATCTGATTTAATAAATTTTAGAAATTATTTTCATTTTCGCTGTTTTTCAGGCAAAAATAGTTCAATTTTTAAATATTTTATATGGACAGTGAATTAAAAGAAATTAAACAGTATTATTTAAAAATGAGCGGCACTAACTCAATATTGTGTATGTCATAATTCATTTTAAATTCATGATTAAATCTATTTAGCTACCAGTTCCCTTGAAAATTCTTCTTACAATATCTTCCTGAAGCTTATCCGTATCAATGATAGATTAAAAAGAAATACTTGTAGTTAAGTATCATGGATAAAAGTATGAAGTATCATGGATAACATTTTGCTTCAGAGAAAATTCTGTCTAATTCTGAATTCTTCTAAATTATTTTTTTAACTCCGTTTAGTTACAGATTATAGAAAATCAATAACATATAGCTGCTTTCAAATGAGAAAATCTATTCATCACATTACATAACATAACAATCATATGACAATTTCAATTGAACATATCATCTGCTTGTCCTTGTCTTACGCCATAATGTGTTGCATCATTCGTTTTCCTCTTGAAAGATTATCCATGGATTTCTAAATAAAAAGGACTTGCTTGATTGTATTTAAATCATGAAACAATGAATTAATTCATTAATCATGATTTCAAAATTTTAACGAAGAAACCTATAGGCTTTGTTTTAAAACTACAAAAAGCAAAATTTTTATATATATAGAAATAACTCATTAATAGCACAAAAAATAAAATGCGTTTCTTAGAAATTTAAATTAGTATTTTCTCTATTAAGAGACTGAATACTATTTGTTTCAGTGGGGGTTATGTAAAGTTGTTTTTAATACTGTTTCTTTTATTTTTATTGTCTTGAAATAGGATGTTTTATTACGAAATGTTAATTAACTTATCGCTAAAATCATTTCCTTGAATTCCGTTTTCTCTATCACATGTCAAATCAGTTTATTTTTATGTTCAGATTGTTCGTAGATAATTAATTTGATACAAAATCTACTTTTAAATAAGATTTTTTATTCGTAAATCTTTTAAAAGCAAATGCGAAACTCATCGTTTTATAATCCATTTCTGCGATATAAGCCAGCAAAATAATCCCTTTTAAATTTTATTTTTTCTTTAATTTGGTCTCATTAAAATTAAATTAGGTAACAATATACTTCATCTTCGTAATATGGTTTTGAAAAATAAAGTTATCATTTGCATTAGCTGTTGCAGCGGTTTTAAAATTTCTTGTTTTTGTTAGATGATGAAACATTTTAACTTGTCAAGAAAATAAAAATGTTTTTCATTTCTAAAAGTCTTTTAATTTTAGTTGCAATTCGCTATGTTTGCTTCGTTTCTATTTAATGTATTTACTTCCTTTAAAATATTATTAATTCAAAAAATGCACAAGATTTAATTATATTAGTGTTACCCAAAAAAAAAAACTAGGGTAAGTTATCTAAACTTTGGCCACGCTTTATAAATGTATGTTTTTATTGCGTGATATTAAAATTCATGACATTATGGTGTATCTCCATATGATAAGAACATTTTCTTTTTCCATAATGTTACTTTTTTTCCACCCAACTGCTGCCTAAAAAGGAGATTAATAGCAATAAATGACCGAAGTCAAACAATTTTCTGTTATTTCAGCCACCTTCCTTACAGCATCGCTCACGTGACAAATTGTTTGAAACTGCTATTTGTATTCACTTGCTGCTGAAAGGACAAAATGATTCACCCAGTTTCTGTCACCTTTCTTCAACCTTCAGCTCGCCGTATCAGCAAAATAAACAACCAGCAAATGCCTTGAAATGCCTTCAACAGATGGCTTAGAACTTAGCGAAATTTTATGTGAATTCCATATTTTTTCTTGAGTAGAAATAAGCAAGAAGAATTTATTAGTATTTCAGGCTTTTTTTTTCCTTGTTAGTTGTAATCTAAAAAAGATATATATTCTTCAATAAAGCCAAGAAATTATATAAAATCGATATTTTTTAATATACTAAGGTTATATCGTATTAACAAATCTTAATTTCATTTTCTCATGTGCAAATCTTTAAAACAATATAATAAAAGTCATCGAAAGGGAAACAATAATGCATTTTTTTCATATATATTTTCCAAATATCTAAAATAGAAAAACGTTGTACACTCGCAAACTTTTCATAATTTTTTTACCAAAAAACATTATACTCTAAATATCATATGGAGTATTATTTTATAATTTATATCTTTATTTTTCTGGAACTTAAGGAATTGCAAAATAGATGAATAGCAACCAATTTTTTTCAAAGTTTCTTCGCGTAAAAGGTCAATAAAAGCTAAATTTTTTTTCAGCAATACTGCTCTTTGAAACTCGAAATATAAAGTACAAAAATATATATTTTTGAAAACTCTATATCTAATATAATAATTGCTTTTTGTATGAATTTGCTGGGAAAAAATAGAGAAAATCAGACCCTATTTGAAAAAAGTAGGAAATTAATGCGAAAGGAAAATCAATTTTAATAAATTCTGTCAATATTATCATCAATTTTAAACTTTTCACTATTTTATAAAATTTTGCTGCAAATAGAAATCTAAAGATTATTCTCATAATAAATCGTGTGTAATTTTTGCAAACAAATCTATGTTGAGTGTACTTCAATAACTAAAAGTTTCTATTGCTCGTTTTACACTTTTTTCCCTCTAAAAGGAAAATTTGAGAAAAAGAAGAATTTTACATGGATTTTAGGATCAAACATTTTCAAACAAAGTTTTTTATTCGATCCCAAACTGTCCTGAATTCCTGAAATCAGGTTCTTGTGTGGTTTTGCATTTGTTTATGTTTGCCAAAAACTGACTGTTGATGGTACAATGGACTTTTTCGACTCGATTTGAGGCGGCGAAAATTCACCCTAAAAATTCCAAATATGAATATTCATAGAATAAAGCAAACTGAAAACAGAAAGAGAATACAAAAGCAAATAGCCTAACTTTCTGAGAAATCTTACACGCTTTATGGTTAGAGGAACACTGGTAAGAAATTGAGTTAGGCTTAGACGAGCTCATTTCCATATTTATACGAGAGCAGTAATGAAAGAAACACGACAAACATAGTTCCTCGGTCGAGAAGTACTGTTATTTAACATGCTTACATTTATGCAAATCTCCAACATTGTACAAAACTTATATTTTTATGAAAGATGTATTTTACCTGTGAAAATTACTCACATTTCTTAAAAGATAATGACTCTCTCATTGTCTTTGAAAGATAAGTAGAGATAAAGATTAGATAACTCGATGCGAAATTCATTACTGTTGTTATCTTAAATCTAGTTTTTAAAATTTTATTCCAGAATCAAAATTTGTGTTTTCATTTTCTCTAGAAAGGTAATTAAAATTTGCTGAAAAATCACATTTTAAAGTAAAGATTTTTGGATCAATTATTTTTGTATTAAATAGAAAAGCTAAAATTAGCTTTCAAAATTTTTTATCATTAATGCTTGAATGAATATTGATTTCCAAGTTAACAGAGCACATAATGTACATATGAGCTAAATATTGATACTTACTGAAACTCTTCATTATCTTACATTAAATCATACCATTAATGTTTCCGCAATTTTAGTTTAAGCACCGTAATTTGCCTTATGGCAAATTTAAGTTCCGATACCAGAGAAATTCTACAGCTTATGAAAGCCTGGTACACGGTGTATTTCATTAAGGCATTGTTCTCACTTTAATGTGACGTGGAAATTTGGAGAATGGAGAACCTTTTTAGAGATCTTCAATCTCTAATCAGGGTTTAAATTTACCAGTTTCATTCTCACAAGTCATCGTCGTCGTGTGTTGAATGAGCGAATGGATTCTCTTTATCTTAAGCATTTGTATATTTACTGTCTTCCATACTTTATTCTACATATTAAACATTTCTTAATTCTACGATTAACAACTGAATAGTTTTTAAATTGCTTATAAACCAGAAAAACAAAGAATAACATTCCGAAATATATATAATTTCTCTAAAACTTTTAATATTATATTTAAAGACTTCAAAGGTGAAGATCCACTGAATTCTTTAAAACAATCTTTAACATTTTTTTGTTTGACTTTGTGCTTTAGCAGTAAATAAACCGAAGAAATTTTGCTTTTTGCACAAATTCATGATTAATAGGATATAAACCTAAATCTCCCATTACAGTCTAACAGTTCAATAATTAATAAATGCATGCAGCTACTTGTTCATTTTAACTTGATCAGCAGGAAAAAATGGTTCAGTTTTTTTACTCATTCCAAATAATTACCTTTTAATTAATAGCAGGGCTAATTATAATTGATGAAATGCGGTAATTTTGAAGCAGGTTTCAGAGAATTCTCACTTAATCTATTCTTTTTTGAGGTAATATTCTTCTAAAATATAAAGTCTTTTAACCGTTCCCTTTGAAAAAAAAGCAAAATGATGTTATTTAGTAAACTTCAGTTATATTGCATGTCTGAAAATTAATGATCTATCAGCAACTGATAACAATGATTGTAGTTAGGTATGTATAAAGATTATTTCTGCTTAATATGTGATTATTCTGGCTATGATAGCAAAATTGACTAATATTTATATGATATGCCTTATTTCTAATATGCATCAATTCTTTTTGTGTAAAGAAAACTTAAGTTAATGTCAGGCAAATATTTATTTTTAAAAATGTATGAATTCTAAATTAAAATTTTATATTCTAAATGTTACAACAATAAAAAGAACTCCGTGGCTTAGAATATTAAAGCTTTATATTAGAAATATTGCGAGAATATAAGCAAAATTGCCTTCTCCCATCTATGTATCTTTAATGTGAAGTTGGAGTAAAAATTGATTGCTATACCTAGCGATAACTGATTGCTTCCATCTCGTGAACATTATTTCTTCTCTTATATTTCTTACCCTTATTTGATGAGTTGGGGGAATCATTAAAAATAATTAACTAAGTATATATTAATACTTTTCATATAAAGAAAACTTACGTTAATATCAAGCAAATATTTATCTAAAAAAACTGAATGAATTATAAATTAAAACTTTTTATTCTAAATGTTACTACAATGAAAAAAATTCCGTGGCTTAGAAAATTAAAGCTTTATATTCGAAATATTACGACGATATAAGCCAGAAGCCTAAATTTCAAAACCGCCTTCAACTTTTAGCTGTCGGGTGTAACTTCGCCCACATATGTATCTTTGATATGAAGTTGGAGTAAGAATAGATTGCTATACCTAGCGATAACTGATTGCTTCCATCTCGTGAACCTTATTTCTTCTCTCATATTTCTAGCCATCATTTGACGGGTTGGGGGAAACATTAAAAACCAGTAGCTAAATGTCAATAAAAAGCGTAAAAGTTCAGAAATCTATACCTTCAAATTTATTCCTCATTCTTGAAGTATGCGAAGTTAATGAAAAAAAAAAGAATGAAAAAAGAACAATATCTGTTTTGACTTTCTTAAGTGGGAATAAATTTCTTATAGTCGGAAATATCGGAAAACTTTGAAAAAGGAGGAAGGCGAAATATTGCTTCATAGTTTTCTTTTATTACTTCTTTCTTTTTTTTTCTTCTCTCTTTCCTTCTTTCTTGTGAGGGAGTTGTGAGCTTGCCAACTGATGTCGGAGGCATTTTCTTTTCTTCCCCTTTATCCGCCTTTCTCTTTAAATTCTATTCAGGCATTAATGCTCGAACTACAGAAAAAAAAAGTATTCTGTTTTTTACTTACAGCGTGAAGTGTTTATTAAACCGAGAATATTCTGCATTTTTCACTTTTTTTGGTATTACCGTATATTCAAAGTGAAAAAGGCCTATGCTTTGTTGTATCCACTCAGTGTTTGCACATCCATATTACCTATACCTGCTAAAAGAGGTAAATACTTCATTCTTCGATAGAAAGAGTAAAAATCATTTTTGGGATAAACAATGCATTGAAACAAATGCCAAGTTCAAAACACCGTATAGAAATACAGTATTCAAATATACTAAATTTTTAATGGGTTTTTTGGGGGGGAAGAGAAATGAAAAATTCAGAAATTATATTCAGAAATTTCTTAACAATATTTTTCAGTTTCCTTTTTCTTCTATTTACAAACTTCTAAAATCCCAATCTTAGGCCTTCTTTTAAAAAGTATAAGATTGCGGACGGAAATATGTGAAATATTTATTCCGATAAATTGTAATCATCAATGAAATAAAGCAACAGCATATAAGCTTCAGTGTGCGTCATTTCTTAGTCATTGAAGTAAGAGTTTCCATTATTTTTTCCCTGAAATATGATAAATCTTACTCAATTTTGTTTTAAATTCCTTCCCTAATAAAATCTCCCTAAAGTCTAATAAATAGTTCGTGCTCTTTAATTCTATCAAACATGGTAGTATTTTTGCTACCATACTTTAAGTCTCATTTACATAAGTCATATTTACTTTAAGTCTCATTTACATCCTTTAAAGCGCACTTTAGGTTTTCAAAATATTACCAACAATAAACAATTAACTGGCAATGAAAAAATCCATAAGACATATAGGAAGTATATTAAAAGGTTTTCTCTATTTCTTCCTTATAAAGTCTAATAAATGATTCGCGGCCCTTAATGCTATCAAATATGGTAGTATTTTTGTCACCATACAATTTGCTTTAAGTCTCGGTTACATCCTTTAAAGGATACATTAGATTTGCAAAATATTAACAAAAAAAAAGAGTCAACTAGCAATGAAAAAATCTGAGATTCATAAGAAGCATACTAAAAGGTTTTCTTTATTTCTTCCTCACAATCATTTAAAGTCTAATAAATGGTTCGTTCCCTTTAATTCTATCTAATATAGTAGTAATCTTACCACCATACAATTTTACGTTAATTGCTCACTGGTACATTTTTAGTGACACCTTTATCATAAAAATTCCTACTGGCTGGAGTTTTTTTGGTCAATTTTTAGCTAAATGTTAAAGGTAAAAGAAGAATCCAACAACACCTGTCTATGAGCAGACTAAAGTAGAAAACGTACCAGTTCTAAAAAGAACCAACCAGCTGTAATGAAATTCAAACGCAAAGAAATTAAAACAGATGACAACGAGCAGGGTTAAATGCAGCAAAACTCACATTTAAATCCATATCCAATCTCACACTTCGACTAAAAATAAATATTTAAAATAAAAATAAATTTCACTATGGTAAAAGAAGAACTTAACAGACACATTTAATGAGTTTATTCAAAAGGCTATTCCTCTAATTTAAGAAAAGAATAAGGCGACGTAACAGAAAAGCGAAAGAAAAAAGTAGTCAATATCAGATGATAGCCCGCTTACGCCAGTCATGTGGATTTTACGTCGAGTGAATTGACTTCATTCACTTGCAGATATTTCAGGCGAATTTTCATTTCTTTTTAGGAAGAATAAAAATAACGGCTGCGCAGATATGGTTTTTGAAATAATAGTTCTATTACAAAGCGAGTTTCTCATTAATTTGTTATTAAAATAATAATATCTTGCTTATAAAGTACGTTAAAACACTTTTCTTAACTAAGTAAACTGAAGAAAAATATTACGTATCTTTAAGTTCTTAAAACTGTGATGAATACAGCATTATTTTCCACATTCTTCATCGAAACTTCTAGAATTAAAATTTTTATTCCACATATACTTTATAATCAGTTTTATGCTTACTTTTAACGTTGCCTTTTCACCAGTTTATCCTTTAAAATCTTTGTCTTGATATTTAGCACTCAGGCTTTTTTTTCTTTTTTTATGAAAGTATTTGTATAAAAGTATCAGTTTCGATTTTGTTAATAGCTTTGATCAAATATTTCAATTTTATCCTTAAATGAGGGAATACGAATTTGGTGTCTAGACTCATTTTTATGACACGCTAACCTCTTATTCACCATTTTCAAAACCAGGCGAATTAAAATTTTTGACTGTTAAAGAATGCATTTTAAAAGTTAAAACCTAAGAAATGTTTGTGAAACAATCGATACTTTTGTTTCGTGAAAGAAATGGTTGAAATAAAATAAAACCATTCAAGAACACCTTTTAAGTAGAATATGCATTCTTTTCATTTTTCGAATGTGATTTAAAAGATTTCTTTTCATTCATAAGAATTGCTCGTACTTCAAGTGTTTAGCAATGTAGTGCCTCAAGTGTTTTCGGCATAGTTCCGTGTGTTTTTCGTTCGTTCTTGAAATCAACTTAGAAATGCTTTAGTCATCAATTTTTAACATATTTAGAAATGCAACGACTGGTTTAAAAGCTGCTCTCAGCTATTCGCTTTCATTTAATGATTGATTTTCTGATTTTGCATCTTGATTTAAAAAGAAATTGAAAAAAAAATATTCCTTTTTTCAAAAACACAAAAACGGAAAATATAGAAACTTATCAGTTAGAGTACTTTAAAAGGAACCATTTTTAATAAATTTAAATATTTAGATAAGAGAAAATGTAAAAACGAATAATTAATTTCACATCTTTTTTTATTTTCTATTATAAATAGTTTTGTAATCATTAAAATATTCGACCTCGAGATTTTTTTGGATATTCATATCTCAAACCCCCATAGGTCCAAAAAAATTATTTTTTGAATTAACTCTGCCTATCTACAAGATAACTCAGGAAACGCAACAAGATAGATGGAAAAAATTCAGAAAGCGATCCTTATACCAAAATTGTAAATTTCCATCGAATTTTGGAAGAAATACCTCAATTGAATTGTCTGTCTGTATGCATGTAAACACAATGACTCAAAAGAATTATCTACATAAGTGAAATGCAGAATATGATTTAATGATTAGTAATATAGATTTCTGGAAAAATTCAGAAGAAACCAACATAGGTTTGTCTATCTGTCTATTAATAAGTACGGGAACACAATAACTCAAAAACTCAACAAGCTATATAAATTAAATTGTGTATGATCTTAACACCAAAGTAGTAAATCTTCTTCAAAACTTTGAGCCAATCGGTCAAATGAAAGCGATCCAAAATGTATACTCTATTTTCTTCTCTAAATTATGAAGCTTAACATGAAACATACATTTTGCAAGCATACGTGAAAGTCAAAGGGAGAATCCTCCTACTGTTTCTTCATTGTTACTCGCAACTTCAGTCATAGGAAATTCATAAAGATGAATTGTCAATGTTTGAGGATTATCACATTTTTCTCCAGCAACTCTATATATAGAGTTTTAAAAATTCAACTCTATATATAGTTTAATTCGTATTAAAAAATCAAATAAAACTATTTGAGAAAAATAAATGCGCAATTTAAACAATTCTAGAACTTAAAATTATTAAAGAACGTTTAGAAATCGAGTCCATTTATTGAATATTAATTATTAAAACTTGCTTATATCTCTTAACTATGTAAGCATGATATAGCTTAATTATAAGAATAATATGAGCATGAGGATAAATAAGTAATATCATTAAGGAAACTCTCAAATACTGGTTTAATACCAAATTAAAATCTTAACTATTTTCAAGCTTTTAATTCAAATTAATCAAAGCTTATTATTAAAAACATCAAAAAGAGAGGTACTGATTTCAACATGATTAAAGCTTTTCTTTAATATGTTACTTGAATTTTATAACTGAATAATTTGTGGAATATTAATTGCAAGCTACCAATACAGTGATAGATTAATAATATTATAAGTTCCCAAATAGATAATGTTAGGGTTTATAAATCCATATCTAAGTGAAATGTATCTCACGTCTCTTCATCATTCTATCTGTTTTATTGTTATGATGGAGACACACAGCAATGCTGAAAAAAACGAAAAACTATTTGTGATGTATGAAGCTCTTTCCACTGCACAAGTACAGCAACACTGTCTAGAATGCCAAAAAATGTCCCAAAAAGTAACATCTTTTGGTTTGAATGTTGTAAACTCATCAACATTCAGCAAAGCATTTTCAAAGTAACAAAAAGCAGCCACATCTAATATTTTAAAAAAAATAAACAATGTGTTATATTGTCTTTTAATCATATATGTTCTCATGTTTGATTCCATAAATATGCACAACAAACCATGCTTTTTACCCAACAAATTTTACCCCCCCCCTTGTATGTGTATATGCGTTATTCATTTCAGCTTACCTGTAGTTAATTGTGATTTATTTAACAGGTTTGATATTCATAAATATTTAATTGTGATTTATTTAACAGGTTTGATATTCATAAATATTCAGAGTATATAATCGTCCACCGCCATCTGCAAAACTAGGCGGAGCTAAGAATACCGCCTCCCTTTTGGCTGCATCATTATCGAAAGCATAATTTCAACATATGTTTTGGCGTCTACCAAATGAGACAATTTTTTGTTTAAATTGACTGTTTTATAAGTGTGCGAATAAAGTTACACATGAATAAAAATTAGTTATTCGATCCTAAACTTCTTATTTTAGTTACAGTTTTTATGCAGGATTGTAGAAAGATAAATGAACTAAGGTCAGCAGTTTTTATTATTTTATTCTCACACCGATTTCAATAATTAATTTTGATTTAAATGTTCGAGAACAATACAGATAGAGAAGATATCACTTCAAGGAAATAAAACTTTTAGTGTTACTATATATTTACATCTAAAGTGTACTTCAAATTAGAGCTTTTAAATTTCTTAAGAGCTCTGCCAATGTGCATGAGATTTTCTACTACAACTTTCGTTAGTTGATATATGACAGTCGTATCCGAGATACTATTACCAGACTAATGGCTTTTCTAGACGGACACATCTTCTAGTAAAGAATATTTGAATATTTTGCCCACATCTTATATAAATTAATGATAATCACTTTAATAAATAATCAGGTCTTTAAAATTTCTTCTTTTTACAGGTCTTGTGAAAGTGACATTCTAATTGCAGTGAATGTTTCTTGGAATCACATCGATATCAGTTGCTCTAAACTTTAAAATGCAAATAGTAAAAGATAATTTATGGTTTAATTGGATGTCGGTTTCACAAATTTTGATTGTATTATTTTTCGTCAAAAACTGAATTGATAATTGTCTCGTCATAATATTTCATTATTTCACTTTTTACATTATGTGTATCTTTTATTGTCTGATTTATTGTACGAAAATCCTCCCCATTTCCAGTTACTTTTGATTTTACCAAAAAAAAACAGGTTAGATGAATAATGGTGGGATTTTTTTTTTTTTTTTTTTTTACTAAGCAATAATATAAAACATTCCACAAGTTTCGAATTAAAGCATATTATCACGATTAAAAAAGAGACAGAAGATCAAAGAAATATCTAAAAGGAAAATGAGCCTGACAAAGAATTCAGGGGAACTTAACTTAAGAAACTCTTTTTACCTTTTTGCTTATCACCCCTTTTCAGGGCAAAATTGTTCAGAAGATGTAAGCAGTATATATATTTATAATTCCACTTTATATTTAAAGATTTTTAAAAATATTTGGAGACACTTTTATTAATTTCTTTATTTAGATGTTTTTTTAATGTTCCGTTTATTCATTTAATACGTTTTTAATTCTAATGCATTTCGCAAAAAACAATAATATAATAATAGAAAATCTTTAAACATAAAATCAACCGCTTAAAACTAACATTTGAATGGAAAAAATTATTAAAACCTTACTACTAGACATGCTAAGAAAACCTAGTAATTGCTTATATTATTCATTATATAAAAAATTAAACTATTTAATTGTCGTCATCAATATACGGTTTTTAGCATCATTCTTAAATATAAGCGACGTTAAACGTAGTCTTTTAGGTACAGACCCAAATTATGTAAGCAATGAAACTGATTGATAGCTAATTAGTAAAACGGCGTTTTGAAAACGGTTGTCTTTTTATTCATTTGCTTTGATCATTAATCGTGTGTCGCAGATGTGAACTGGTAGTAGCTTTTACTTATTGAATCGTATGTAAATTCTTTCCGTCATTTTTTTTCCATAATTCACAAAAATTCATTCCCCGTCCGTTTTTCGCAAAAATATAAATTAATCAGCTGAAAAAAAAACCACGACTTCAAATTTTGTCGCTGAATGGTTTTAAAAATTGTCAGGAAACAGCTGCGTTTTTGAAGATTTTTTTTTTCGACGCTTTCACGGCAGCACAAAATGCTTATCGAAGAACACGAAAGCAAGCGGCAAGATTTGGTGATGACTGCTTTCTGCCAAGAAACGCTACTACAGCAGGTCAACATCACGTGACTCTGGCATTGCTGTTGATCGGAATTTCATTAGTCCAACGATTTTTTTTTTTTTTTTTTTTTACCGTTGCTTCCTAAGAGAGCAAGCAGCCTGATGTTGATAGCGATAAGGAAAATATCATTCAGCACAGTTGAAGTATTTTTCTCTTTTAATCATTTCTATCGGTTCCATCAGACCAACGGCGAGATATTTCTTATGAAAAATAAGTTCATGCTTCAATAAAAAAAATCCATCCTCACAGTTCAATAAATCGTATACATTTTATCTAATTTATGTTACTAAACGTATGCGACTTCTTTTGTGTTTTCCTTTTTTTTTTTTAGCTAAGGTATTTTATTTCTTTTTCCGTCTAGTCCAGTCATTACCGAATAATAATTAGTACTTTAATTTTCTGTTCACTAATGCTGTGGTTATAAATACTGCTAATCCATTATAGTTTTTTTATGCATACCTATGAAACCATTACTAAAAAAAGCCAATTCAGACCATTTGTAGAAGGCCAATGAAATTTTTTCAAACAAAATAAAGCAAATAGTAGCTTTGTCTGAGAAAATCGGCGAAATAAAAAAATATCTCATCGTTACTCTGTCTGGGTATTTTATGGAAAGAAATGTTTATTCCATTTTCATTTTAAATCATATTTTTAACATTTTATTCACACTGTTATTTAAGAATCATATCATTTCGTATCTTGGCACATATTATTTATTTAAATTACAAGATTTATGTGCCATTAGCAGGAATTTTTTAAGTAGAAATTAATTTATGAACTTATATTATTTCTTGCTCTTATAATTTTTGCAAGAATACACTAAACTTTATAAAAATTCAGATATAATTACTTTGCGCATTTAGTAACTGAACTAATTATTTTAAAAACGTTTGTATATTTAGAATCATTTTGTACATATTCCTAATCTAATTATTAGTTCATTACTTTCAATTTCTTTCAAATTCCAACAACTGAGTACCAGTCCAATGCAACAGTAACATAAAATTGCATATTAGTGCATAACTCATAATAATTTGCTAATAATAGCATTTTAAAATAAGTAAAACTTCTGAAATATTATTAATGGGAAACTATTCTACACACCAAATACATATATAAAAATTACGAAATATATATAGATTCTCAGAAACATATTAATTAACTAACGCTCCTTGCTCAGACGATTAAATAACCAAATCAATTCTTTAATTGAACTTTAGGTAACGTTAAAACGGCTCATTTTCTTCACCACAGGAAACAAAAATAGTCTTTTCACATGCGCCTATAATAGTAATAATGAAAAACTATCTTTCATTAATTTTTAATTTAACTGTAGATAATCCTTGCATGATCAAAGAAATCATTTATCTTTCATGTAATTTGTCAAAGATTTGCATAATCTGTTAATCTTTGCTTTAGAATTTAAGGGTTACCGCTGTTCCTTGCGAGAGGGGAGAGAAGATACCTCTTCAGGTAGTTGAGAGTATCATTGATTTTATTATTTAAACCAAACCCTTTGGGAATTTTGTTTTCTTTCAAACATTATATTGATTTAACTTTATTTATACCATCTTCTGTGTTTCTTTTTTTATTAGAATCCATTATTTATTCATAAGAATTCATTAATTTTATTTTGCAGTGTTGTAATTAACGTAATGTTTTTTGCTGAAGTTGGAGCCTGCTGGTAGTTATTTTTTCATATGGGTTCAGAATAGAAACCTGCATTTTTAACATGATTTGTTTGGGCTTATTATGGTATATAAATAAGTTTTCGAAAGTAGTAGTTATTTTTTATTAATTGATATGTTTGTGTGTTCAGAAATGAATTTCTTTGTAACCGTTTAATCTATTCAAGTCACTTTTAACGCCATCATTTCTTACTCACACGGTATCATACAATTTGTCTCGCCCATTAGATTTTGTAATCTATAGTTCATCTTACAGCAGAAAGAAGCATGTGACGTCATAACACAATTCCAGACAGCGGATATTTTGATTTTAGTCGACATGCGCAGTAACATTTATGATGTGGTTACTGTAATATCTGAATTAATTTCAGTGTTTTTCGTTTTAAGCTGCAAGAATATGTTTTTCTATATTGCATGGAGAATCAAGCGTCCTTATGGTGTTCTAATTAAGATTGCTTCATGAAAGAGGGCTTGGAAGGTTAAGATTTGTTATTTCGTCTCTGTAATATATATATATATATTCTGTTGCTTTTCGTAAAATATTATTCACTCTCAAATTAGATATCGTAACAATATACCGGATATAACCTGGATTTTCTTGTCGCCTATTAGTCAGATCTGAAGCTTATTATAAATATGAACTGCTGAATGATATTTATAATGAATCAAAAAGTGAGATATAGTTAATTGAAAATAAAAACACAAGAAAATGCATAAGAATCATTAAAATATTAAGCGCAGGTAATAATATATTTCGCGCTGATATATTAATAGTCATTACAATAGTCAGTCATATATTCATAATAAATTTCAAAATAGGCTTAATTGTAATAAAGCAATCAAAATTAATATTCTCTACCTCTCATGTACACTTATGCCACTTTTTTTCCTTTTTTTATATCTATATTTAAAATCTTCTCCTCTGGAAAATTTTTGCGCACTGATTAATGCGTTTAATTACTGATGTGATAATGCATGAACACTCTACTAAACTACGCATGCATTGTACATCTCCATCTTGTCCAAATGTGTGTATCCAAGAGGCAAATTGAGGCATTGTGAACTTGTGAGTTTCCCAGCAAGAGGCGGCCAGGCACGTACCCATTATCCTTCTGGTTTAATTGCAAGGTAATTTGAGATAATCCAGTGATTATTCGTATCGTTTCGCAATTATAGAATGAACTCAGCACACCTTTAAGGCGAACGATTTGCTAGCATTACTAAGTGCTCCTCCTCTACCATATATTAAGCAGGTAGTTCTGCTTCTGTCGCAAGGCGTCTCTGGTGATATAATGTGCTGGTTTGAGTAATTAAGTCCACGTATTAAGCATCTTGCATTACTGTTTGACGGGAAACATGTTCGGGATCGTTACCTGTGGTCTATTATCGAATCCCTGGCAGGAGTCTCTTAATGCCACTCGCAGTATTTGAGCTTTAATTTGAAATTGAGCAGAACTGGAGAACTCTGTCGAATTGTCTTTTAACTTATTATGGATAGATCTGTAGATATGGTATATAATAATGTGTAAATTTAAAATAAAAATATATGAGATAAAACTTGAGCTGTATCTTGTGCCGTAAAAGGATGTTAAGTATTAAATGATTAAAGCCCTGAATATTTATATTTTGATTTTCGTATTTAGATTACAGATCCCTTAATCATATGTCACGTGAGGGAACATCACTATTTTAAAGATAAATTTTAAAGTTAAATTTTAAATATCGATAAGTACATCCAAAGGTGAGGAGGGGGGATTTATAACAAATCAATTTCTACGCTTTGCCATTGAGAATCCACATAGAAATATCATAAATCTTAAATTATTAACATCGTATAAATTATTTTATAAGATGACAGGTCTCTTAATCATCTTGCGTCAAATGACAAGGACGACGCTATTCTAAAGCGAACTTTCTAAAGCTAATTCCGAACACCAGAAGTTGTGAAAAAAAGGTTTATAACAGTTTAGTTTACAAGATGAAAGTGCGTATCTTGTAAAGGCCTTCCAAAACTGTCATTATTTTATTATGTGTAGGATTTTCTGTAACATTAGAAATGTTGAAGCTGTATTGAAAAATGTAAAAATAGATGAACTTTATCTGAATTGTATGGCCTTTAAACTATTTAAAATTTCTAAATTAATTGTTTTATAAAGCATGTATTATGTTATTTCACAATAAATGCGTTTAAACAAACAGCTGCTATACGAAAAAAATTGTTACACTAAATCTTTTAAATGCATTATTGAAATGTCTGAAAGTTATTTTGACTAATTTTTTATTGACATTAATGACATCTAAACAGGCGTCTTATCTTCTACACTTCCACATTAAAAAGAATTTAACGAAAAAGAATTTAATAAAAATTAGGCATCCAAATATTCAGTGGAACCGAATACACAAATAATCAAATATCAAAGTCCACAATTACAAATCTCAAAACGGCCTATTACCATCTGGTCATTAATGACTACCTTATTTATTTCTGATAATTGATTATCTAGAAACGAAGATTTATTTGCCTAGACAACCGTTGCAAATTAAACCAATCACATTTACTATAAAGAAAACTGTTTCCTCAAAGTAAAGCAATACTCATCTTTTATTCCATATATTATTGGGTTCAATTCACAAAATGTTATATTTGCATGGCAAACATATGCCTTGTGATATAATGCTTAAATGCACATAGTATATATATCTTCTGCGACTTAGTATAAACCTTCTGTGACTTTTCATCCTACAAAATACCTAAATCTAAATTGGCATTGCTCACTTAATGTTTGGCACGTGACAACCACATGAAGTTGGCTCAAATTTCTAAGTTTCAGATATCAAATTCAAATTTATAAGTTTCAAGATCGCAAAACATTTATGGAAATTTAATGAGACGCAATATCAAAATAAGCTTCGTTATAATTACTTTATAATTTTTTTACGGATTATATGAAGATAATTGTGAAAAAGGAGATTGGATATTTCCTTATATTTTAAATTAATGACAAATGTGTAATATGTTGATTACAACCTTTTTAATGCGAGAATTATTAAACAATTTTTTTTGTGTGTTAATGCTGTTTCTTGTTTAAAGAGTTTCTCAACATTAATTCTTCCCATACAATGATGTGTCTGGAACGCACATCTAATTACTGAATTTTAAGTTTGAAATTAAATGAAAGTATTAAGTAATTTAAAATGCAAAAATCACTTAAAAATACTCAAAAGCCCCTATATTATTATAGGTATTAAAATAACAATAGATGCTCCAAATAGAATGCATCAGCTTATTAGGGAAATTACTTAATTTCGTAACTCAGAGATTTAATTTTCAGATTTAGATGCAACCTTTTCATCTTCTATCAATATTAAACTTTAAATTTATTCTAAATATTATTTTATGTCAAGGAAGTTTGGGAACATGATATCGTTAAGAATTTCATATTCTAGGAAACTTATTATTCGGTTTTTACCAAATTTTGGGTCATTATTTCTGTAAAAAAATTGTTGAACTGATTTAATATCAATACTTCATTTTTTGTTAGATGTTTTAACAGAGGGTTATTTAATTAAATGTTCTAAATTACATTAAATGTACCATATTCGTTCAACGCGAATATAGTTCCTTTGATTTAGAACATCTTTTCTTAAAGATAGCCCTTCTGCTTTTTAGTATTTTTGTCTGAGATATCCTCAACTTTCACGAAACTGCTTAATAAACATCTCCTTTCATTTTATATTCATATCCACAAGCACTTAATCTACGAATTATTTTGGGAATTAAATTTACATACTATTGATAATTAAACTTCACAGCAAAACATACTTTTAATACTGAAAGAGAGTTTCAGTAATGAGTTTAAAACCTCGTGATGATAATCACCTTCATTCTGGAGCATAAACATGTATGCTAAGTTCTGTATAAAATGAAAGCACATGTATGCATTATTAACATACTTAGAATCTTTAATTAGACCAAAATGAAAATGCTTTTTCTGATTTTTTTCAGATGATAGATATATTTAAAAACAGAGTTTTATAACTAGCATTATATATTTCATTGTCTTTAATAAGTTTGATGGATTCTTTCACAAAACTGACATGAATATATTCCATGTAAACCTTGTATTTTTGGTAGCAGATACGATAAAAAGGATTTTATTAATTATAAAAAGTCTCTTTTTCGTAGTGTCTTTATGTAAAGTGTCACCAAAGTAACATTAATTTATAATCATAAGTTATTCATATATATAATAATACCTGGTTTCTTTTGCAAATAACTAAAAAGAAATCTTTGAACAATATTAATGAAAATTGGAACATTTTTCCTGGTCCTGGTTCCATTTTTCCTGTAATAGCTCTGAAAATCGAGATTCAATATCCTTTTTAAATAGTTATTGTCCTCCACTTTTCTTTAAAAAGATAAAGTATTCTGCTGGCAGTGTTCATCACAATAGTTTTGGAATGAAAGAAAAATGTGTAATTAAGCTTTTAAATATCAATGAACTTTATATCTCTAAAACGTGCATGGCTAGACATCTTGTGCAACTGTGACACAGAGTGAAGTCATTTTATTACAAGTGAAACTGTTTTGGTATGACTTTGATCTCTTCTTCTGTTATAACTCATGATGCTTAAAAGAATGTAATCATCTAAAGCAATTTCCTATCAAATTTCATCTGATGTCAATAGAGAAAAAAAATTATTCAGGTTTACGAAAAAAAAATTATCTATAGATGTGCCAAATTTTAGATGAGACTCTTCAGATTGTTCTCAAAAAACGTTAAAAATTAATATAAACAGTAAGATGTTTTCAAATTCTCATTTAGTAATGTACTACTGATAATATTTTATTGCAGTCAAAGGATTGAAATAGGAATACCGACTGATAAGATTCGTGAAAAGTGCAGCTAAACAGTGAATTTTTGAAAAACAAAATCCTGTTTTCTTTTTTCGAAACAACACACAGTAGCTTTTTATTTTTTATAAAAATAATTACAAATCAAGCAGTTTAATTTTACTTTCAAATCTTCTATGATATGATCAAGCCTTTTTCTGTATAAATATTTTCTCATGTGCATTCGTTTTTCCTTCATGGGTATTTTTCGCACATCTTCGTCATTTTTTGAACCATCCAATTCTTTCTTATTATTTATTTTTCTTCCCCTGATATAAGATTAAAATTGTCCACTTTAGAATATTAGGTTACGATGCTCGTCAAATTTTTGCTGTTGAAACTTTTATGCAAGCGAGTTATTATAATCTTAACTTCCCCCCTAATTCATATTAATGAAGGCTAGTGCGTTGCGAAACTTGCTTACTAGGATAGCAGGGCACCTCGTATAGAATATAAGGAGGGGTTGAACCGGCTTGAGGCGAAGCAGTTTTTCAATTGATTGCCCTAAACGGGGGCGATTTGTGAAAGATTGAAATATACTCCTGCTATAAAGTGACGATAAATTTTCCTTCGTCTAGCTTTTCTTTCTTTTTTTTTTTTCTTTTTTTTAGAATAACGAAAAATGCCGATATAGTAACTTAATCTGCTGCACATAAATTACCCGTGAGGGTTATACAAGGTTTTGTGAGTGCTTCCCTTGTGTAAAATGCTTCATCTCATCGATATACTGTAAATTTATTTTTAGTTTTTTTTTCTTTTCTAAATTATATATATAAACATAAATCAATATTAGATGAAGAATCAAAATAGAAAACTATTGCAGTTTAAACACATTAATATGTTATCAAGAGAAGGATATTATTGTGAAACGCATAAAACGAGATTTTTATTTTTTTGTATTTGATTATGCTTTTATTATTCATGTTTCTTTGTGCGTGCACTAGTATTTGGCGTCTTATGAATTATAATGTGTTGTATCAAGAAGACAGACGAGACATAAAAAGTTTACAGAATAAATAGCATTTAAAGTATATGACGGATTTATAACTTTTCTTATCATGCGAAGATATTTTTTAAACTCTAATCTTTAATATCAAGCAAATTTATATTAACAAAAAAGGATAATGCAGCATCAATTTTTGAATGGATCAGAAAAATCGATTAGATGATGCATTAGCTTAAGAAATAATTTATCACACACATATAATATTCAATAATTTCCAAGATGTATTTTAATTCTTTTATTCTTTTTTATCCCTTTATACTCCAATAAAATTCTATATATCGATCAAATCAACGATGCAAATTTTATTTTCATTTTCTTTTTATATTTCGAAAGCGTCGTTTCATTTTCTTTATTCATTTATTCCTTAGTTGATGTCGAGGGTCACTTTGACCTTCTAGTGAGGTTTAACCTTCAGAGTTAGAAGACAGCGAGTTCGAAACCTGATTCCATCAAAGATCTACCATGCATGTGAGTCGTGAACTAATTAAATCTTCTGTCCAAAATCAAACATCCCCTAATACAAGTGCACGTGAATGTTTGTACGGTAGGGTGGTAGTGTCATCGTCATCATCTGAGCAAAAAAAAAAGCTGTAAATCCTTTGTGCTTTTTCTTTGAACATAGGAAATGGGACGTTACTATTACTAAACTTGAATCGATGTTGATTCAAAATTTGTTTCTAGTTATTCTTTAATACGAAACAATAAATTTTAAATTTTGTTTCCATTCTCCTTATTCACAATTCAAATGCATTATTCACAATTCAAATTCGATTTTGTTTATTCTGACTTAAATATTTGCATTTTTTTTTTCAGACTGTTTTTCCAAGTGCCTTTTTTTATTTTTATTTATTTATTTGCTTTTTTTAGTTTCTTCTCAACACTTGAGAAATGAATTTTTTTTAATAAAAAATAACATTTATTTGTTCTGCCTATATTTGTAATGCAAACAACAGAATCATACTCAATGCTTTCAACTCCAGCATCGTTCCTGTTGTTTTAAATTTTGATCGAAAAATTATTCAGTTTGACAATGCAAAGCCCATATATATCTATATATATAAAATTTTTATTAAATTGATTTGACAATGGTATTATGTTATTAATTCTTATATTTATATGTGAATTATTTTAAGAACAACCATTTTTGTTATATTTTGCAATAGTCAGTGTTTTATTTAAAATTCTAAAAATACCACAAACTTCAGTTTCATCTGTTTTTATGAGATGAAAACCCTTACAGCAAGTTAGATTACAATTGTTTGATCATAATGAAACTCGGAGGTTATACAAGAAGATCATTCAAAAGTTTATTGATTTAAAAGCTATACAATACCCGACATGACTAACATTGTGAGTTATATAGTTTCTCGTACTTAGCATAAATATTTAAAGCGTTTTTAGCATAAATATAAAAACCAGAATATTTATAAATGAGATTTATGTGTGCTTCTTCGATTTTACAGCTTTGTACTAGAAGAATTTTTTATCTGCTTAGGGACTGCAATAGTTAACTAGGGGCAACCAGCTACAGATGATTAGGGCTTCAACCTGTTGGAACCTCCTCTAATCAACCAATAGAAAGTTTTACGTCGCCATCCTCTTTAATCATCCCATATGTACTCAGTAGGTGCGATAGATGTCTTAATAAAAAAGATCAAAATAGTAACCACATACTCGATTGGAAAAGGCCACAGATCTTATCCTCTATTTACATGAAAAAAAAGAAGAAAAGCACATTCCTATTTTTTTCGTCAAAATTCCTTTTTAAGAATAGTTTGAGTTTAATTCAGCATATAATCTAAAGCTTAAAATATTTTTCCTCATATCTTTTCAAACAGTAATTTTCCACTTGTCTTCATTTCAGATGAATGATATTTTAATTTCCAATAAAAATTGCTTGCAACATAACATTTTATAAATAATTTAATACCTTTTGAACTTGCCTTTATAGCTTATTCTTTATTACAGCTTCAAAATTATTTATTTAATCAAGTCTTTGACGCCTGAAAGACGAGAATATTTTATTACATACCCTGTTTCATTGATAGAGTATGTACAGAGATATGAAATAGAGTAATAATGATGTAGGAGAACCGACTCTATTACATCATCGAATACAGTGTGATCCATAAATATCATAAATTTCCAGGAAAAAATTTAAAAAAGGAGACACATGGTTTTTTTTTCCCCTAAATTATTTTTAAGGGAACACTTAAAGAATCCAGTCTAATAATTGCCATAATTTCCAAGAACGAATTTAAAATCGCGGCAACTAAAATTCCTTAATCTTACACTAAAAATTTAATCTTACTGGAAAACAGAATATTTTGTTATTTTAAAGGTGTCTCTTTTAAAGTTTACCTGCCAGCCTTTCCATTTAAAAAGACCGAAAAAACAGACAGATTTTTTTTCTTCTAAATTATGTTTAAGGGGGCACTCAAAGAATCCAGTCTAATAATTGCCATAATTTCCAAGAACGAATTAAAAATCGTGGTATTGTAACTAAAATTCCTAAATCTTACACTAAAAGTTCAATCGTACTGGAAAACAGAATATTTTCTTATTTCAAAGGCGTCTTGTTTATAGTCTGCCTGCCAGCCATTCCATTTAAAAAGACCGAAAAAACAGACGCATGTTTTTTTCTAAATTGTGTTTAAGGGAGCACTCGAAGAATCCAACCTAATTTTCTTCGAAATAGGTTTCAAAACAGACACCAGTTTGAGAGTTTCTTCCATTATAGAGAGTAGTTTAGAAAATACTGTTTCGTGTTGCTTATAAGATTTCTGTGTGTTGGATTGGATTTCTTGTCTTGTCATAAAAAGTTGCCAAAGTTATTAAATTTAAATATTGTTATAAAAGCAAGCATTTATTGGATGTATATTATTTAGACAGATTAACGCCGATTTATTGATCTGTTTATTCAATTTGTCTGCATGGAGGTACTCTTCTGCTCGTGTTTCCTGCTATTACAAGCTAAAACTTCTATTATCAGCGAAATTATTTATTAGCTTTTAATTTCTGTCTGGCTAATCTTTCAACAGTCAAAGTTTTCCCCGAATCAAGCTTATTCTCCATTTTAGGAAAAGGTTGAATGCTACAGTAAAATATTTGACTAATTCTAAAGTTTCGAATTCGAATTTTTTTCCCTGGCCCATTAAGTTTCCTATTTCCATTATATTTCGATAATTGAATTTTTTTTAAATTCAAAATGCTGAAAAATGAAAGAAATGTTTTCGCTTATTAAATTAATCTGTAAGTTTTGTTCTGGTGATTGCAAGAAAATAATTTTTAATGCCCTTAATTCGGTCGAGGACTTTATTTGTTGTCAAGACAATCAATCAATAAATAATAAAAATAGCAATAAAAAATTCTTCCTTTTTCAAAAGACTTTCATTCCATTAGATGTGTATTCTCTTGTTTATTTTGAAATTTTATTCTCCAATTGCTGTATTATAAATTGTATACACTGCCTGTTTTTTTTAAAATTTACTTATTAATTGAAATAATTTTTTAATTGCTGATTTTTTTATTTTTAATTATTGTCATTTTTTAAGTAATGCGTATAAATTAATTATGTTTCTTTGTAAAACTGTTGAATATTAAAAGTAAATCTTAGCACTTTTTTCTTAAATTTTCGCTTGCTCTTGTTGTATATGATGTATATACCCAGTTTGTCATAATTCGAATTTTTTGATAAATAAATTTTTATTATGGTTCTGTCTGCTTCAAAATAAGTAAGTTCATTGAGAAATTACATTTTCTTTAAAAAACAATAAAATCAAGTGATGGTCATCATAGGATTGATTTAATGATTAATGCTTCTTATTAAAGCTAATAGAGCAGAAATCGCAAATTTGAATCTTCAGAAAATGACCTAGACATACTTGAACTGAGAACCCACTATTCAAACTTTCATCCCACACCCATGTGGCGTGTCATATGATCCCCGTTGATAGTTTTAAAGTGCATCAGTTTATGTATATGCCATATCATAGATGGAATTTGGTCTCCAGATACTCCTGATACTTAATAGTCATGTAAATTGAATTCTAATTAAATTTATACTATTAAATTTAACTTAAAATAAGATTTAAAAATTTCGTAGCTTCCTTTCATAAATGCAACATACAGTTAGTTTTTTTATGGTCGCGATGGTTTTTAAAAAGTTGACTTACACCACTGTGGTCATAGATGCACAAATAATTTACTATAAATTATTTATAACAAAAAAGACTTTTGTGTATCTGTTACTCGCTATTTTTCATAACATGTTTTTATTCTAAAATATCGTTGTGCTTGGAATTAGATTTTTAAAAACTATTTGCACAATTCATGTGTGCGTTTTACATCAAATAAAAGCTTGATTTTCCCAAGTCCAGTTTTCCTACGAAAATGTTACAAGTACATTAATTGAATATTTTCATGAGTTTGCATTGTATGCTGATGATATTGGGAAATACCAAACTGGCACGCTCTTCTATGCGAATTTATTATGAACTTTCGGTTACTGTCCTACTGTCACGCAAAGATCTTTTGATTACTGCTTTTGAAAGTCTGTTTTAGTATGAAAGTTCACATACTGCTAAGTATTAAATTAAGCATCACGACAGGGTTCGACATAAAGTAAATGGGCTTCTTTATTTTTTTTATTCTGAACGAGGAAGGCAAATGGAAAGCTTTTACTGCTTTATAAATTTCCGGAAGTCGTGAACGAAAAAAAAAAGTTAATTGGTATTGATTATAAGAGAAAAATAATCCTCTACAAAAGCAATATTTGAAAAGCTATTGTGATATTCGCATTAAAAAGAAAAACCCGTTGTAACAAACAAAAACAGAGTCATCATCATCTTGACAAAGCCTTTGTAAAGCACGCTATGCCTAATGATTTCTAAATAGCCAACCATCGTTTTAATGCCAGCTGATTTAACCCTCTATGCAGGAATGCAGGTATAAGAAATATCGTTTGAAATATCTTATACATCATAGAAATAATTTAAATCATTATTTTCATTTTGAAGTTATTTAACTAAGAAATAAAAAAATAGTGATCATTATTTCGCAAAGACACGTTATGCTTAATGACACGTCTAGGTAATTAACTCTCACATTAATGTCATTTCCTATTAAATATCCGCATTCTTTAACATAATAATAAGAAATAATTTGAAAATATTTGATAAAGTTTTAAATGCCCTCATTCTTGTTGCTGGGATTATGAAATTTGTTCAATAATAATGTTTTTGTTAACGTAAATAAAAATAATTTAAATAAATAAAAAAATTAATAATTAAATAAATTAATTAATTAATAAATAAATAAAAATAACAGAAAAATGGAATAATAAATGTTTTTAATTATGGAAAAAATTATTTAAATATAACAAATGATTAACAATTCAATATTACTTAAAATGCATATCCATAAATACTAACTTCAGTAAGTTATACTAATAGCTTATTATTAATTGACGCATTCATTTTCTAGTACTTCATTTGAATTGTATTAGTTTTTAAATCACTCTGAGTCATATACCCAGCGTAATAAACTAAATTTTCAGAATAAATTTACATAATAATATGTAAATTCATCTTGGAAAAATCTAAAGCTTTAAAAACATCATTATATTGTACCTTTATTACACAATTCGTGTAGAAAGCTTTCTAAACAGCTTACATAAATTTAATGCGTTTGTAATTTGTTATAATGAAATGTCCTTAAGAATGCATTAATTGTCACTCCGCTTTTAATGTCACTTAAAAATAATCTGATGAAGTGTCTATTAATCATAATCATCAGATTTTATATGCCGTGATAAATAAATAAATGATATAATTGTTAAGAATAGTAAACAGTCGTATCGAGGATAGTAATTAAAGGGCATTGAATTGTAGAGACAAAAATAAATGGCAGAATTTAATACTGAAATTTATGAAAAATTAGTATTCCATCATTTTATTTTAATTCAAAATTATATGAAAACATGCAAAACGGTATAGAAAATATGGCATTAAAATAGGCACGTTTAAATATTCTTTATACAGAGTTAAATTTTAAGTTGACCAATTTCAGACTAAGTGACGAAATCGAAATTTAAATTATTTAATAGTTCAAAGCATTGTAACTATCATATAATGACTAGTATTATCATAGTTAAAACGATGTAAAATGTAGTAATTAAGCGCTAAGTAAGATCTTGAAAATTTAATATTTAATTAAATGGTGAGATTAATGTTTAACCGAGATTCCTTTTAGACTTATGTCTATTCCAATCATATCCTTTGATAGATACGCAATCTTAAATTAATTTATTTTAACCTAATAAATATGAAAGTCACGTAATTTGTACCTGTTGCCTTACAGCTAGTTATAACTTTTATATTAACTTTGATAGCTAAGATATTAATCATTTTGGAGTGATTATTTTTTCATGATATAAATTTAATCTTCATAAGTTAAGAAATTGTTATCGGAACTTATATTATTTGAAAATGGAGTACTGAAAAGTTCAATCAGAAGGATTAATCTTTCTTTAGAAAGTAACCATTAATTACACGTTACCATTAATTTAATTTTTAACCGTACCACATTTATCTAATTACATCATATTATGAATATGTATAACATGAAATTAATTTCCTTTTTGCAACTTTTTCAAAGAAATAAACATCAAAATTTTTCCCGCGCTTAATTGCATAGTAGTTGTCAATAATGGAAAAGTCAACGAAATAGAAGTTATTATTGTTCTCATACTTTCAGTTCATGTTGATAAAATAATAAATATCAATAATGCATATTATTGATATAACTTCCCTATAGTATGTATACAAATTCATAACATAATAGTGTTCTATATTTTATGTGCTGAGTGATGTATCAATTGAAGTATTTATGATCACTTTATTTTTTGTGCTAAAAATATATTGAATGAAATATTTTAAAATGGCCTCTTTATTTTATATGTTGACTAATGTATCTAATGAAGTATTTTAAAAACGACCATTTTTTTTTGTTCTCACCATGTATATAACAAAATAATTTAGAATGTCTAGTTTATTTTGTGTTTTGACCAGCGTATCTAATGAAGTATCGTAAAATGAGCATTTTATTTCAAGCCTGTCGATAACATATACAAGACAGTAAAAAGTGCTATAATGGCATTTGATATTCAGAAGTTGAATTATAAGTTTTATTGTTCAGATAATGTAGTTAATAATACTCTCAATTTTCCACATATACTTTTAAATAAATCAGTATGTTTTGAATTTAGAGAGGAGATCTGAGAAAGTTTTAGCACGCACACCTTTTCTTACAGCAACTGGCACTTATTCTAATCTTCCACATTTTGTTTTCTTTCATTTTGCGGTTGCTATGGATGATAGTGTTATCTGTTGTTACATATCCATCCTGCACATTTTTACACATTGTTATAAAAATGTAATGATGCAAAATTATGTATTTTTAACACTAAATCCTTATTTATACTAATGTGACATTTTTTTTAATTATGTATGCTGAAAAGAGTATCATCTTCTCTTTGGTTTCATAATTTTATTTTATTCGTAAGAACAGTAACAGTTTAATATAATATGCATTGTTGGACAATTGCTAAGGACGGACGAGACTATCATCCAAACAACCATTAAATAAATGCAAGAAAACAAAATGTGGAGAATTAGATTAAGTGCCAAGTACAGTACGGAGGGGTGTGCGTTTGAAAATTTTCTTTTCCAAGCTTATTCGTCACGTGACAGCTCTAATAAGAGATTTTATGGATTTGACACGAGTGGAAGTTGTTAGTCCAAGTGAAAATTTTAATTAATGAACCGCACATTTTCGCTATGTCTTCCCTATATCACTTAGATGATTTTACATGTGGTCGTGTTATTGGAAAATCGAAGAAAGGTGAAAAATAATAGATACCGTCAGGGTGTTCGGCATCGCCCACAGCATGGCTTCATGGCTGTGAAAAGCATTTAAAACGACTGAAATATATAATAGGCATCACTTGACAGGTCTTGTTAAAAGTATGAAACCTGCAAGAGTCAGGAATAGTATTATTCTGTTGGCTAAAAAAGAACTGGCGCACCACAACTTAACAGGCGACAAACGAGTTTTTTGCTATCACAGCAGGGCGTAGCAACCAAAAATCTGTAGTCAGGCATTTAGGAGACGACAGACAATAAACCCACATGCCTATTGTGTATCTCCCTGTGTTCAGATTGCACCATGCAGCATGTTTGCGATGAAATCATAAGAACCACAATTAGACCTAACAGAATTGGACTTGCATATTAATCTGAAATGAGAGTAGGTTCAGTTTATCACTAGATTTTAGACTGCAACTGATATGACGTGAGAAAGATACTGCTTATCGTCCTGAAAATACTCAGGGAAATCGTTGATGTTCGACATGCAGTATCATGGTATAAAATAGCGTCATAATCAGTAGCCGCACGTCCGCCGTGGGGTTGAGATTTTATTGACCAGCCAATAAATTACTGATAAATTTTTACTGCATCATGTTTGTCTTTTCCGTGGTACTATAGGCTATAAATTTATTTTATTGGACGACAGCGTACCATTCTATTTAACACTCGCTATTCAGGATTATCTAGACAGCGCAGATATTCAACAACTCATATAGCTAGCACATTCTCCAAATCTAAACTGTCCAAAAGAGCATGACTCGACGTGCGGAATGTTGCATCGCGTTCCATAGTAGGCAAATCCCATATCATAACTAACACATTTCTCAAAGGTGCCTCCTGTCGTTCATAGGCAATTATCCGTACACAGAATTAAATAAATACTTTTTTTCTTTTCAGATCTTTCAAAACACTCTATATTTTCCAGATCAATAATTTATCTTTATTTTAAACTCCGCACTGTGTAGCAAAAATATTTTATCCCGCTGGACATCCATACACAATAAATTTATGCTACACTGCAATTAGAGATCCTTCCTTAGCAACTGTCCAGAACATTACATCTTATCCGAAATAAGAAAAAAAAATTGGCAAATATTAGTAAAAATTATTTGACTTCTACATGTTTCTATTAATTAAATCTCTCGGCCATTTACACAAAATGTATATAAATATTGAATCATAATTAATTGATCACAGCATAATATTTAAAATCAGATTCCAGTGCTCCTCTACGCAACTATATTATTTTTATCTTAAATTCGCATTCATTTGTTCTCGAAAATTTGCGAACCCGATTTCGAGCGAGGAGAAAAGTTCTGCTGTTTATCAGATCGACTTCATGATGCAGACATAGCGCCATCTATTGAAGCTTCAATAAACTAAAGCTTCTACATCTCGACTTTCGAGGATAGTTATTTCGCTTTCTCTATCTGTAACTTTTCTGGGCGTCTTATAAAACTTACTTTAAAAACAATTTATATTCAGTCGGATAATACTTTGATAGGTCAATGACCTTCTAAAGAAAGGTTCAATAGAAGGCGATAATGTATTAAGTGGACTGTAAACTTCCTCTTTTGATACGAGATTTAGTTTCGATAAACCAATTACAGCGCTGTTTTGCTATTGGATCTTCGGCATGACTTCCCCTAAATATATTATATCGATATCAAATTATATGGAATATTACAATGCTCGAATGAATTTCCTTGTTAGATTATTGGGGTTAAAAAATAGCTGAAATGAAATCATTTGCGAATAAAAGAATTAATAGCAGTTTTATTTCGATTAATTAAAAGGTAGTAAAAATATAACTGCACAGCAAAATAACCTTAAAATTACTATTATTAATATGTTTAAAAGTACAAGCAATATTCAGTTGTTGGCATTGAGTTTTAAAAAACGTAATTTTTTCAAAAATACTTCACTTTTCCAAGTAACAAAAGATAATATACAATATTTTTTACGATATTGTACAGCAGTACAAATTTTAAACATGAAAATGTTGTGAAATATATTTGAGCTTTTATGGTTATCAGAAACCGAGATTTTATTTTTCTTATAACAGGAAATTGTTTAAATAGCATTGATATTGTACAGTTAATTTAAGCTGATATTACTGAAGATATTATATATAACATACCTTTTTAATTTTGATTCATTAGCATATAGAAGCATTCATGACATTTTAAATTAAATATTTCTGTTAGAAAAGAAGAAAAGTAGGATAATATATGTAATAAAAAATTAAAGTAAAAGAACAAAAGAAATAAATTAAGCTGGATACTATACTTTTTTTTAAAAATTAGCAATAAATTATCTGATATAAATTGGAAATAATTTAAATTAACAATTTTTTAATTACTATCTGTAAAAAATGTATTTAGCCCTTAATGATAAATATTTGGTGTAAACATAAAAAAGCTCAGTATTTAAAAAATTATTAAAACAACACAGAGAGCTTAACATCTAAAAATATAGTATATATCGATATTGAACGCTATTTAGCAGTCAAAAAAGTATTTAGAAAAAATTCGAGAAGGAAATTTTGTTGACTTTATTTAAATTTAACTTTAAATAATTATTCGCTCTAAAATTAGAAGTTCATCCTTTGGTGTGGTTCTTTTTTCAGTGTTTATGATGAAAAGAGTGACTGATTGTACAACTTCCACTAATAGTCTATGGAAGTATCTGCATTATTAAATATAATGTAATGCGTTATAGTATAATATGTGCATTTTATTTCCTTCTTAAAATTAACTTAATCGATACTTAATTATTTAATATTATTCATTTTTTATGAAAAATTTGATTTTTGTGAAAGTAGAATGGGTTTCTTTTTACAAGTTTCTACTTGTAAAAAGAAACCCATTCTACTCCTCTTTTCCTATCTCCTCTTTTCCTATCCAAGATAAAGAAGATAAATTTAATTATTTTGAGAATAAAATATTCTTTTTTGAGGGTAACACTGGATTAAAATAACATGCACACAATTTGAGCTACAAAATATAGTTTTCTTCATCTTGAGTTGGCTTGTCCACACAGATATTAGTTCCAAAGGGAAAAGTCAGTAATATTCTTCCATTAAATTCACTAAGTGGAAGATAATATTATCAATACTTAGGCTTCCTTATTTTTCAGAACTTATCAAGACGGCGAAATCAAAAACTTCACGCCATCATTGGCCGAATGAAATCAAACCTATCTTTTCTTTCCAATAAATCTAGACTTTTTCTACAAGCCCTAAATTTCATATATTTCTCTTTATCGTTCATATCGAGCTATCATACACGAAGCCGGTCTGAAAACAATTTGTCAGAATCGAACTGCCATCCTATAATGTTCCTGACCCATCTTGTAACCCACCCCCGCTTCCATCAACAAAAGAAAAAAAATTCATCGGATTGAAAACTGGAAAAGAAAAAGTAACCTGTGAGGCTTCTTTAATAGTAATAAGAAGAGGATATATATATCTCTCTATATATGTGCGATCCTTCCCCAGTTGTCAATCCTTCGAATTTCCAATACTGCCTATTACTCATTTTGTTGTAAGCGCTTCGGCGCCTAGAATTTTTTTTTTTTAACTCCCTATTCACAGTCTATCTAACCGTACTCATACTTACTTCTGAATGTGAAAAATAAATAAGAAAAAAAACTCGTCTCGTAAGAAGAAATCAATTTAGGAAAAAGACTTCCTACAGCCGTCGCAATAAATCCGACTTGAATTAAAAATGGTCCCGTGACTCGGTGGCACCAGGTCTGATGGTCGCCGAACCTAGGTCAAAGTCGGTGTTCCTGTAGGTCACCTCACTCTCACTCTCATCTTTTTCCAGTCCCTCCCCTTTTCCTTTACGCTTCTTCCTATTTCTGATCTTCCTTTATATATATATATATATATTTCTGTCTTCCCTCTACTCATGCCCCTTTACTTTCGGCTTCTCTGCGCCGAAGGGAATATCTACAAACGACGCCGGTCATATCTGCCTGTACTATCTACCACCCCCTCTCCTATTTCCCTCTGTATGAAAACTGAGTTTACTTTTCCTTACCTTTCCCGAGGGTCGGGAATTCCCATCTATATGTTGGTTAAGTTGTCTGTTTGAGAATTCTATGTTTATATGTATGGGAGTGAAGTGAAAAGGAATGGGAGAAAGTTCGGATCCTGCTGGGGTTTTGTTGGTCACGTGGGGAGAGACACTTTTTGCTTTCCTTTTTCTTTTTTCTTTTTTTAAATCTGTAGGTCATATAAAAGACAAGTGCTGTGTTTGGGAAGAACAGATTAAAGAAGGATTTCTTAAATTTTTTCTATTTACATTGGTCTATTAACACAGGATGGAAAACATCGTCGCACCCCCATATGATAATAAACATTAAGAGTTTATTAATGATAAAAATAATTGTTTTGATGAAATATTCCAAATTAAGATTATTTATTGATATCGACTTTATAGAAAATCTTAGAGAATGTTCGAGGTCACTAGTACTCTTAGACGATATCCTTCATATGGTCAAGGGCCACGATGGCCTGAACTTAGTTGAGACTCGAGTATTCCGGGTTCAAAACTTGATTCTACCAGACACCGTTGTAATAGAGGCTCAATTCATGCAAAGTAAGACACCTGGAGCAAAGCTTTTTCTCTCATGAGTAGTATGAAAAATTTTAGAGGAGTTATCAATTCAGATATCATCCTTATATTTTGACCACGACCTAAATTAACGATATCTAAGATGGAATACGTTTCTAAGAGCAATCCAATTATGAAGCCTGTACCCTACCACAATTATCTTATGAAGTCTTTTTAGATTTTTTTAATTAAGCTTTATATTAAGTGATTATCAAGAAAAGTGATGAAAAATTCATATGGTTATAGAAATTACAGTTTTGATAACGTAAAACTAAAGAATGATCTTGTCTAAAATTAAAAACTTTTATTTAGCATGTGGAAACTGTACAGATGAAGTAATAAAAGAATCAGGCATAAAAAAGCTATAAGACTATTTTTTAAATTGCATTTAAGCTATTTGAATGCACCTGTGAATATTTACTCTAATAAAATATGCGAAGTTCAATTATCAATAGCAATTTTTCCAACTTAGAGCCTCGATCAAATGAACATGAAATTTGAAATGTAATCGTAAAGATATTCACTCTGGATTTCTTCTAGTAAAAGTATAGCTAGCTTAAAATTTTATTGCTGATGATGTCATCAACATTTTTATTGCTGATGATGTCATCAACATTTTTATTTCTTTGTGATAAGCAATTTTAAGGATCGTAAAAATTATCGAAATTTTGTTAGTGACCAGATAAACGACTTGATGACAGTGCTTTGAAATGTAATGCTAATTGATTGACTAAAAGATGAATTTTATCTAAATATCTTTATCAATTAAATTTTTCATTAAAAAGTAAAAATTAACAGTTTTAAATTACCAGGCTGGTTTTTTAAAGATTTCTTGCCATATTTATTGGCTTTATTAATAGTTGTTTTTCATTTTAATTAAAAAGAAAAATCGACGTAAGTAAGCTCAGAAATTTCATTTTAAACTATTAACATTGCAGCAAGAGGTATTTAGCTTTACTTGAAGGAATCTTATTTCTGCTCAAAGAAATCAGACTAAGTTCTGGATTTCATTATTATATAAATTACTTGATTTTTGCGCATATTATGAATGGTAATAATTACATATATTTCATAAATAATAAAAAAATACGGAAATAGTGGATTATTATTTTTGTTAAACATTATTTAGAGAAAAGAATATGATAATGGAAAAAACGTTTTCCTAAAACTCATATCATATATAGAAAATAAGTGAAAATGTTTGACGCATGAAGCTCTCATTTGCATAAGCCATTTGTGATGGTGAATGAAAGTTGTTATATCTTTCTCATTTTAAAGTCTAATTGTATACAATAATTAACCAGTAACTACAGAATTTTAAATTAATCGATGATTTACTACCAAATAACAGCTGTATCAAAAGAATGTTTCTAAAAATTTGACTTCTCAAAAAAGAAAACTTTTTAATTTTCTTTAAATCCAATCCATTAAGAAAAATTTCGAATTTTAAATGCTAAAAGGAAACATCAAAGGTCTTTATAATTTTCCCAAATAATTCTACATTCATTAATATCAGCATCAAAGTATAAATTATCAAAATCGGTACAAAAAATATAAAAAAACCCTTACTCAACGCCCTCAAGTACTACTAAATCCAATAAAAAAAGAATAATAATATTTTCCCCTAGAAAGCCACACTGGATATCTAGCCAGATAGCATTGGAAACTCGATGTCAGAACAAGTTCGAGCCCAAATTGCTGACTATCGAACTTGGTGGTGACAATGTCGCATTCATTTAGCCACTTAACCAAAAGTATCATAAAATAAAATATTGGTATCGATTCCAAACTCTGGGATGTTGCCTTTTCTGCGCATTTTATTTTTCTTCCCGAGTCGGTCATGTTGGCGACAGTAGCCTTGGCTCCACGGCTTTACCATATTGTCTACCTCCTTCGATGTTTAATCAATACGTTTGCTATTTGCTCTTGGCTTCCTATCTTTAGGATTCCATGAGCCAGATTTTCGACGACGCCAGCTAGATCCCCATCTATCTGCTATGTTCTTTCTTTTTATTTCTCCTTTTCTCCTATTTATTTTCGTTCTTCTTCTTGCTCCTAAAAAATCGACTTTGGATCTCCAAGGATCCAATATGTCACTTTAAGATGGACTCTTCTGGTATCCAACGGTTTGTCACTCGAAAGAAGCCCAGATTTTGAATGCAGCGAAATAAGTGCATTAGGTCCACCGATTCCTATCGTCTCTGCCTTTTAGTTCTCGCGCTTTCTTTCTTTTTCGAATACTTTGATAATATGTTCGAATAGAACTGTTGAAAGGCAGCGAGCGCTTTTAGAACTGTTTTTCTTTCTTAGAATAAACTTTTCTTCTTTCTAATCTTTAGGAGAACCATTTTGTTATCATCATCATCATCGTTTTTTTTTTTTTTTTTTTTTTTTTTTTTTACAAATATTCTTGGGATTGAGGTAAATTGCATTCGTCATTCTTGATAATGCTGGGTGTGTGTTGAGTCAGTTGAGAAGAGAATCGATTGTCATTTTCTCCTCATCTGTTGATTTAAAAATAAATAAAAGAAAGGAATGTGAATGCTACTAGAACACCTAATGGTATTTTAAATTTGGGATTAATCAGTAATAATCATAAAAGATATTAATTATTTTTCCTATATAGTAATAATTAATTCATGCTCACTTGATACATATCCGTTACTCTGCGCAATTTAGGCAATCCATCGTACATTTTACATTTGTTGTTCGAAGTACTACACCACAGTTTATCATTAGAAATTGAGCACTTAGATGTCCTGCATACTTACATTTATCATGTAGCAAAATATTAATGTCCCTTGAATTGACCATATTTGTTTCGTAAAAAAAATTCTTGAAAGATATTCAATTACGATTTCTTCTTTCATTAAATTCAAATTCTTTTCGAATACCCTAATAATGCTTCTGAAAAGAGTACGAAAGTTAGGAACGATTCCTTTTATTTTTCTGTTCTCGAATAAACTTCATATTTTTTTAATGAGAACTTTTATTATTACTATTTAACTTCACTTTTTTCTAACGTTCTTGATATTGGGATGAATTGCATTCGTCATTTTGATAATGTTTGTAATTACTTACCTAAAGTTTAAAGTTTATTAAATTGCTGGTGCTCTCCATTTTCTTCCCATCTGTTTATTTGAAAATAAGAAATCGAAACCAGACTGTCCAAATCTGATTTCTCCAGATATCTACTATATGTGTGGATCTATTGCCAATTAAATGTATCAGAAGAAAGCGTTTTCCTCTAATGTGGACAGAAAGTTTGGAGAGAGTGGTGCCGATAGTCCTCGTTGATCGCAATTCAAAATTATGAGATCCATCCCAAAACAGTCCTCGTGTTACTCCAACGCGGGATATCGGTCAAACTTATTTAAACTCGAAACGCATTAAAAATAAATGAATGTCATTGCTCTTATTGTGATATGTTGATGTTGAAGCGTATAAATGACATCCAAGAAAAGCGTTACTTAAATATTCAATAGGAATTTCTTCTCTTATTAAATATCGGGAATCTAATGATTCTAATTTCAAATTATGTCAAATAAAAATAGACTTTTGGTATCCAACCGATTGTCACTCGAAAGAAGACCAGATGTTGAATGCAGCGAAGTAGGCATTATTAAGTTTACCAGTTTCTGTCCTCCCCCTCTGACTATTATTTCGCGCACACTCTTTTCCGTTTCAGCAGGTTCAAATCCTGTAAGTGGTTTCAGGATTATTTTTCTTTCCTAGGATAATCTTTTATTCTTAATCTTTCATGATACTTTTTTCTTTGCTTGTAATATTTTTGATATTAGGGAAAACTACATTCACCCCTTATAACAATGTTCGGAATAAGTCTATTTATTTTGGCATTATATTAAGTTAATCAACGCATCTGAAAAATAATCAGCAGTAAACAATTAAAACGGAAATATGAGGGCCACTAAAACTACATGATGATCATGACTTGCTGCAGAATTAAATTTCGTACTCAAATATGTTCTCAATAGCAATACCTTGTTTTAATATTTTAAGAGCTTTATTATTAATTAATCGATTGATTTAATGAAATTAATTATTAATTCGATTAAATTTATTTCCGCACCTTTGGTAAACAGTTGACCCATTTGGTAAATAGTTTCGGAAACAATAGATCTCGTAATTAAAAAGTAGAAAATAATTAAAATAAAAAATCTACTACTTACTAGATTAATAAAAGTTAGTTTATGAAATTTTATTTAATTAAATTTACTTTTTAAAAAATACTTTATCCATAGTTCAGTCTAACTAGATTAACATCGAATTTCGAAGCTATGCAAGGGCTATTTTGTACAAGCCCTATTTTTGTACAAAATAGCCTTTTAATAGTACTTTTGAACAGAATTCAGATGATAAGGATTGTTCACAAACCGCATATTCTCTCCAAACTTCCACAGAGTGTCAATGGGGAAAAAATGGAGCCCGGCGGATTTAACTTCCCCTAGTCCCGTGCTTAATTTTTCTTGAGAACTGTCTTAGAACAAATGACCTTCAGTTTCCATTGTTAACAGACCACAGAAGCTATATGTTTTCGCCAGTAAACAATTATAAAAACTATCTTTGTGAATTTTAAGAGGGAAATATTTTCTACATATTGTTGAGTGAAACAAGCATTGTAATTACTTATCGCTTTTATAAATGTATCGCTATTATTAATCATAAAACAATTCGTCTTAAAAATATTGAGAGAAATATCAGTTCTTATTAAATGTCAAATTGTTATTAACTTCTGCTCCTTTTCTCAATTCTTAGCACTATTTGCATATTTCATTAATATTCTTAGATAATAACAATTTTTTTAGCGTCTTTTCAAAAATACGTATAAATTTCTTCCGAATCGGGAAATCACCGAATGAATTCAAATTACAGAAAAAGATTCTTTCTCATTGTCCTTATTTTATTATCAATATTTGTATTAAAATATGAATCGGCTGCTCATTTTAATAATTCAAAATATTTAATGCAAAAACAAAACGAATCTATTATATCCCTTCTCCAACGAACAACGTCTTACTTCTTTAGACTACTTTTTCATCTGATATTAATTGGTATCGACGTACCTTAAATCCGTGAAGTACTTTGTCTTGCAGTCTGTCAGCAGCAATTTCCATTTCATTTAATCTTAGAATAATTGTTATTTTATATTGTACAGCGGAAAGTCATTCTGTTCTTTATCTCCCTTAAAGGGCACGATTTGCCCTCCCGTTGGTTACATAGAGACTGTCATCCTTTTAATTTATAGCGTGCTTTTCTCAAAATACTCTTGCCGGTTCTTCATAATAGATTACTTGAGCCAAATTTCGTTTTACAGGCCATTTACTTCAACAGGCGAAAAAAGAAAGTGTGAGGGTCATTTATTTGGAGTGTAATAAATATGCTGCTCACAGTTAACAGGCCAAATGTTTTCTGAACAGTACTTGGAAGCTCGCACTTACAGTATAATTAGTCTTTTATAACACTATTTTTCATCGAGCTGTAGACATTCCATTTTAGGATACAAATTCCTTGACACACTTTTAAAGGTTATCTTCAGATTCTGACTATATTTATAAACAAATATAAAAATTTCCTGTCTCCCTCCATAGTCACTTGGAGGAATCTTTTCTTCTTAGAGAAACATTTTTCACATTCGTGGCTGTCCTGTAAACATGTGAGAAGATTGATTAGAAATTGTGATAGATCGAGTAAGGTTAATTCATGTAAGCTGAAACCATAAAAAGAGATAGACAAACGTGATATTCCCTTCAGATTTTGAAAAAAAAATCTAAAAAAGAACAGACTGTCTTAAACGATTAAATTCGATTTTTTTTTATTTTAAAATAGTATGTCAAAAATATGATAGTGAAAATTAAATTGTAAAAGCTTGAAGAGCTGAAAACAATGTTATATAGATATTGAACCACAATTTACGTAAGAAAGAAAATTCGTAAAAACTCATTAAAAATTAAAGCATATTATAAATGTGATAAAAATATCCTTTATTTAAAATATTATTATCTGCACCTCCCATTTTTACATATGTTTATTGAGTTAAAATACTCTCTGCCTTTGCATTCCTAAATAAAATCATGTTTTTAAATTTTTTTAAATCATTTTTATCAATAAAATTCGAAACAAAGTCATTAGCTCAATTCAAATATATTTCTGCAAAATTAATCATGATCCATCAATTTATATCTTAAAAATACATGCTCAGTGTTAACTTTAAAAAGATATTAAAAATTAGAACTATATTAATGCAATATATATATATATATGTATATATATATATATATATATAATGAACAAGCTGTGATGTCTATTCGCCGAAAAGAGATACGATTTAATGAATAGGCATCTCTCTTCTTTCTGGCGCAACAAGTTATCTAATTGTTAAATGTATGAGGCTAGAGCGCATTAATATTAAGTAAGCTATTGTGGTTCCAATTACACGTTACTTATCAACTTATCGGTCTTTGATTAGTCATAAGCTAATTACCATTTGTGCTGTATTCAGTCATTGGAAAATGACACTATTAAATGCTCCGAAACAATGTACAAATAATGCTCGAGCATTTAAATCCTAACACATTAACAATGATTTCTCTTAATATGAAAGACTTCAAGGGATTCATTATTCCAAACGCTAATGATTATTATCGCCATTGCTTTTCATTCTTAGTAAAAATTCTGAAGCTTATATTGCTGTATTCCAAGTAAAATTAAAGTTCGTAGATGCAACTAATGGATCTATAATTATGCTTTCCTTTGTGTTTTTTTGAACATGGGGCACGTTGCATAATGTGAATCTTATTCATTGATGCTATTGTGTAAGAAACCGTTAAAATCACATTAAATTCAAATTTGAACATTTAATTTTTCCTATCGATTATAAATACACATTTTTAGAAGGGAAGGGAAACGTTTTGCATAATAAGTACTCAATCTAATTGTTCACAGGATGCTATTCTTCAATATTCGTGTAATTAACCGAGATCTATACATTATATAGAATTTATCTTTGATTCTCAAATTTTTGGAGACACGACTTTATCTTTTTAATGCTCATTTAGCTATACAGAATTATATTCTAATCTCCATACTCTGCATTTAAATTGTTTCTATATTTCCTATATTTCTTTTAGAAGAAAAATGACGTAAGATACATGTCACTTTTCAAACATCTTATGACACTAGAAATATATATTATATTTATTTCTGCAAGGGTATTAATACATATGCTTTCGTTTAGTTTTTTTTTTTTTTTTCATAAACTTTATTAATTTTAAGCAGAATAAGAGTTTACACTGTGGATAAAACTTCCGAAAAAATTGATCTTTTACTCTCAATAAAACTTTTTTCTTTTTTTCTTAATCACTTCCTTTTAAATAAATAAAATGCAGTTAAATACAAAAAATGAGATCGTTTTCTTTTCTTCTTTAAAAGCTTTGTTTTCATATTCTTCCAGCTAATTTATCTCTAAAAAATTAATCTCTCTTATAAATAGCCTTTGCTTGAATTGTTTACTATTCCATAAGATTTTGAAGCAAAACTCCAATTCATTAAACTGTTCTTTAATTCTTAGAAATATTTTTTTCCTTTTAATTTGATTTTCTTAATTAACCACACCGTATAATCTTTCCATAATTTGATTATCTATAATTAAACAACTGTTGTAATTTCTTTATACCTTTAAAAAATTTACTTTATCTTAAATTTAATTAATAAATGTTCCCCATAATTAGAATAAAATCTAAATGCCAAGCACATAGTATATAATTTAAAAATACTCTATTTACTTCTTTTGAAAGAAAGAATTTTTAAATGGACTTTATATTGTCAAAGAAGAAATTCTACAGATTCCGATATAAACAAATTTTCTACAGGAAATTAAATAAAAAATATATGGAAACGTTGTGGCTAATGTAAATTAATTTTTCATTAACTGCTAAAAATCGTGGTGACCAGACAGATTTGTGTTTGGGGGGACTTTAATTAATTTAAAAGCTCCCTTTTTGAAACTAAATTGAAGTTGATGAGAAATATTTTAGGACAGTCCTCGTATGTAGAAAACTTCTAGACTGACAACTCTATCTCCTAACTTACACACCACACAAATAGAAATTAACCCCAACAGATTTGACATAATCTAAATTCATGTAGTATATGCAGAATTGAACTAAGCGAATCTCTAATAGAATCGGATTTAAAATCCACTATCTTCGACTCCCGAATCCGGGTTTTTGCTAGTAGGCAGCCAGAGCTTGATGTCTACGATGATTGGAGGATAATGAACCTAGGCCTATATTTTCAATGGGAAAACTATTATAGATATGTGCCTAAAATTGAATTTAGTACTATGTACTGTTTTCTGTCTTATCCTAGGTTTCTTGATTTGACTGGCCATATTTCTTTTGTAAGAAACTTAAATACTCTCTAATTTTTGCTGTCAAACGACTTCTCATATAACATGCAGAAGTTATGCAAGTGAAGGCTTCGTTATCTCAGAGTCATATCATTGATTTCTTACAGATCTCTATTATCTTCAAATATGAGCACTAATTTACCATACCATTTCCTTAACACTGAGAGCATATCAATATAAGGTAAACTATTGACTTTTTTATCCGAGGGTCATGATTTCAAGTCTTGATTTCATTGAAATTCCTCTTAATATATGGACATATTACTTGAACATCTGCCACATGGTATCAGAATATCTTCGCATTGGTGTAGTGTAGAAATCTGGAGAGTTACAGACTGCTTTAAATATAGTCAACCTTTTCTATCTTCTGCTAAAATCATGCTATCCATTCCAAATGTCTATTATGATTTGAAAATTGCTCATTAATCTGACAAAAGAAATCATAACTTATTCACGCTCCATTTTTTTTTCGAAGTCAGTTAGTCGGCATTTGTACCATATTTATAAGAAATCTGTATAATATAGAAAAAAATGCTTAATCAAATGAATGAAATAATTATTTAATCAAATTCACTTTCTTCATTTAGATTTGATTAAATCATACAAATATTTATTCTTGGCCGTGAATAGAAAGTAAAAATTGATTACAGGTTTGATTTTCGATAATTTCAGTATTTGATTTTTTTAGTTTTAACCAACCTACGATAACAGATTTCTTTTTTAAACCGTTGCTTGAAAAAAAAGAACGAAAAGAAACGCGTTTATACCATTAACGAGTTAATTCAGTGATCGTCTTCGCAAGAATAATCAAAATTAAATGTACAATTGCGATTACACATCACCAAATGATAACATTACATTTCTAAACAAGCTAAAAACATAGAAATCTAAGGTTTTCCTCCCCCTCAGGTCATGAGATTTTCAATACCATGAATTCTTTCTAAGGTTCTAGGAAAGATTATTGGAATAAAAAAAAACGGAAATCAATATCCTTCAGTTATCTATTTATATTCGTTCTTTAAAAAATTCTAGACTTTTTCCGGTCATACTGTAGGTCGTTGATGGCTGAATATCTGGGCCATTAGTATATTGTCGAAATTTAAAGAGCAGGATATTCACTTAAGTATTAAACTAGGTACCTAATCACGATTCAAAATCAGCAGGTACATCTCCATCATATCTGCTAAGACTTTGAAATAGGCATAAATTTTGAAACTTCAATTACTCACTGTTCAACCCATCTACCCTTATTGTAAAACTAATAATTCTCTATAATATTACAATAAAAAGGAAGATGTTTATAGAAGCTTAACGACGGGGGATAAAAGAGAATACAGACGCTCAAGAGACCAGTCCCGTGGAAGGGGTGGGGAGGAATATTTGAGTTCATATTTCATCTTGTGAAGCCAAATATGATTTGTGCTAAAAAACACTGTGTTTAAGGTACCTTTTCTCCTTGATATACCATAGTTGTATAACATATATATATAATGCCCATTAAAGAAATTATTTTGTCCTTTTTAATAGGTATTTCACTAAATTAACCTTCTTTATTTCCATTCCATAAAGCTAAGCTTTATAAAAAAGATTCTTATCACAGAATACAAAGGATGTAGAAAGAGATTAAAAACAGATTAGATTTTCCATTATTGCATTTTGTTTAAACTTTTAGTTTTATTTAACTTACGATAATGAATCTTTTTTTAAAATAAATTCGTCTTGAAAAAGGACATAAAGAAAATCTTACGATCTGCTTCAGCAATAGTTAAAATTTCACTTGTAAATAAACTAAAACTGAAATTTTTTAATTTTTTTTTTTTTTTTTTTTTTTTTTTTTGCTCTAAGAGCATGAGATTTTTATATAATGTGTTCTTTCTAGGACTCTCAGAAAAATTAGCCAAATTCGGTAAGACTTTAAATAGACTTTACTACGTGCGTTTATTTATAAAAAAAGGCTGGAAAGAAACCGGAAATTAACGTTCTTCACTTAATTGACCATATCCGTTTTTATTTTTTCCCCCGTGAAGAAACCTAGTAACTTGAGAATTCTCTTGCCTTAGTATTACGGCAAAGCGTTTTTATGGTCTCTTTTTCATTCGCCTTTTTTATTCCCTTGCCGTTTTCACAAAGCGCTTGTATTAATCTCCTCTTGAGTAGGACGATCAGCGTTTAAAAAAGTGTAAATACCATATGACATATTAATTGAGTTCCCCCAACGCGCACTTGAACACGGCTCCTTTCATTTTTGCAGACATGTATTTGCTGGAACGAAATTAGTCGGAGTAAAGTGTTGACACAGTAGGACCCTCTTCTCTTAGATTAAACTAGTCTTCTTTACTAAGCTCTGTTTATGCTATTTAAAAAAACTTAAGCCACAGTAATGTTTCGTCGCTATTGTTTTTTTTTTCTGTTTAATTAAAAAATATACCCTGCAACTAAAATCAAAATTTAATTGTACCTTTTCTAAAAGGTTTTCTCAAGAAAATTTTCGGATTATATACAGATGTGCAGTTAGTTATTTTTAAGCTAATTTTCTTCGACGAGGATTTTACCTAAGTATTTAGTAGTTATAATAACCTTGTTTAGACAGCTAGTCTATGTTTAAGTATCTATGATAAATATTAAAATCAAATTTTCAGTAATTAAACAACCTCGTAAAGAGGAACGACAAAGATTTCTCTCGCTTCTCTACTTCAATTTTAAGAATTGTAGCTTAAGGGAAATTAAGAAACACTGACTTTTTTTCCGTTTAAGTATAATTATAACATTTTAACTTACCTATAATTTTGATATTTCAAAAGCGTCATAAAAATTGCGATCTATTTTTTTACGAAGAATATAACAAAAACAATGTAGCTGTTATCACATATAATATTATTACCACTTTAAAATTTTATTTTATAAGCGAAATGCATATTATCGATTTCATATTGTCTAATACTACAGTTTTGGACTGTAGCAATTTCTATGAAAACGGGTATCTCTTTGGAGCAATCTAACTAGATGTTGTGTTTCCGTTTATCATTACCATAATTGAATGACCGTTTATTTCAAGTTGTACCTGGGAAATCTAAGCTAAAGCAAAATTTTGCGACAACAAACATAATACACAGATTACATATATGAACCAGTTCTAGTGAGATACAATCTGTCACTATTATGCCAATTAAAATAGCATCTTTCTTTTTATACCATTCTATTAATAGTTATAAATCTCAATTAAACAATACTATTGAGTTATTATTTATCATTTATCTTTGAAGTAAAATTTTCATATTTTTAATCCAATTTTGCTATTGAGTGTACATCTACTAATGTTCCTTTTCTTATTGTTTTTAGAGAGGAAGCTGTTTATTGGCATGCTGTCAAAGAAGTGTACGGAAAATGACGTCCGTATCATGTTTGCCTCATTTGGCAACATTGAAGAATGCACAGTTTTGCGAGATGCATCGGGACAAAGCAAAGGTAAGAATTAAGTCATTTTTAAACTTATATACTTTTCTTCCCAAACAGGGAAATTTCATAAATCGAATTAATTGATATAAGTATTTAAATTGTCCCTGGGATTGTTGATAACGACGGCGATTAGAACGTTAAACGTTTCTAAACTTATCAATCAGCTATATCAAGCAATGGTAAGAATTAACTTATTTACTTTTCATCCCTGCGTCTATCTGAATGCAAAGGACAATCCAAAATATAAATAAATATATATGCATTCTGAATAATTATTACATAAGCAATTATTAGCAAACATGGAAGCTTCATAAATCGTATTAATCGTAGAATCTTGTTAATTATCAGAAGTATTCAAATTGTTCCCTGGAATTGTTGATAACGAGGGTGAATGGAATGTTAAATGTTTTTAATCATATCAGCCAGCGATATCTGCTCTCAATTCGTGGATTGTAGTTCCTCTTGATTTGTAAAACTTATACTTATTGTAGCCTCTCTTGATTTGTAAAACATACTTAGTGCAGCTTCTCTTGATTTGTAAAATTTATACTTAAAATGTTTACAATAAGAAATACTTCAGAGCGACATTTGGTAATCATAGGAGGAATTTAATGCTACCTCTTCATTTTAACTGTCAAAATATTCCCTCGACTCATGATGTATATAAAAGTATCAAGTAATTTGAATTATGGAAATTTGATGGTTGTTATGAAATGTTTGTGTTATAGTTATTTTCAGTGTGTATATTTAGAACACCTCATACATTAACAAAACGAAAGCATAAATGAATCAAAGCATCAGTTGTAAGGTTTTGTAAAAAAAACATATATACGTCTTTAATCAAAGAAATTTTATTTAGCAATTTATTTACATTGCGTGTTTTTTAACTATATCAGCATCTTCGACTCCAATTAGTCTAAACTGCGTATCATTCAAATAAATGAAGTAAAAAATGTAATCCTTTATCTTAACGATAAGGGAAAATATGTATCTCTTATACATCTCAATTTCCTCTTACTATTTTCTTCTTCAACATTTTTAATTTCTATTGAGCCATTTTCTGCTCTTGCCATTAAGCTTCTATGAAACTATTACTTCTGTAATTCTCGTTATTGAACAGAATAAAGCAAATTCTTTTGCTTTAAGTATTTAATAAATGATAAAAAATTTCCTAACAGATGTTAATTACTAATATAAAATCACATAGAATCGTTTAATAAAGATTTGTTTAGTTTAGTTATATTAGCAGATTGTTTCAAAGCTGCTACAAACTATTCAGGTGCCGATTTCATAATCTTTTAACAGTGGTGAAATCAATTTTTAACATTTGAACGATAATTCCATCTCAAAATTTCTACATCATCGTACAACGAGTGAATGTTGGACCACCATAGATTTAACTACACTAGACCTGCATACATGGTGGATGGACCTTTCAAGAAATCAGGTCTCAAACTTTCGATTTTTCAATCCCGAAGCCAAGACCAGGATCTCTGTCTAATGAAGAAAATATACATGCGAAGAAATTCTTAATAATAAAATTAACTTATTCAAACTATTATAAATATTAACTATTTTTCATATTTTATTTAACTTATGACCATCTATTCTACAACATTCATCTTTAAGTTTAATTGAGCATAAATTTTGCGGTTTCTTAAGCACAGAAACACATGGTCCAATCTCCTGAATCCGTTTTTTTTTTCCCGACATTCTTGAAATATTTAAACAAAACTTAAATTTTTATTCCTTAAGATCCGTTCATAATTTATTCTATAATATAATACCCCTAAATAATTTTGATTTCTTAAATGAACATTTTTTTTTTCAAAAAGTGAGGACTTTAAGATCAAAAGCTATAGAAGAAACTCATATTGATCATTTTCTTCCATTAAAATTATTTTGTGAAAGCTTCTAAGCGGATAATTTTTCATAAAATAAAAAATAAAAAAAATAAAAAATTTAAGCCGAAATATAAAATTTCTGTTATCATTTTTATAGTTATGATGAAAACACATTAAAAATAAAGTTTATACGTAAAAGATATTGAATCATATCTAACATAACTTCCGAGCAAAATCTCAAACTCCTGTCAGTTACAAAAATGTTTAGTGATTGAATATAAAACAGAACAGCACGTCACATCGTCAGTTTTGCTGCCACTACTTTAATTTCTTATTAATGGGAACTTCTGGCAATTAATTGTATAAACATTAATTTCGTCTGGTTTCGAAAAATGATTTTTACGAAAAATAGAGGTAGAAATTTTGTCCTGTCAGTGTTTTGCTTTCCGTAGCTGCTACGCTGATGGAGGAAACTAGAATAATAATAACAGATTTTAATCCTTGAAATGACACAGGCTTCTGTCTCTTTCCTGCCTTAAAAGAAGATATCTATTTGAAAAGGGATACTGCCATTTTTTTTAAAGCATTTCATAATTCTTTTAAATCCCTGTCTTTAAAATGGAATTTTCCGTTTTAGAGCTCTGTAAATCAGCAGCAGTCTCATAGAATTATTAAATTTAATTTATTGTATAAAAAGATGGCCATGATATAGAATTTGTACATTTTTAAATCTAAAACATCTAGTTGAAAAATGTATTTAGTAATAATTAGAAGGCATTAGATGCGGTTCATATTTAGAATTAATATATAACAACCAATGCGCAGGCTTTTATTAGATCTTGCCACGTTTTATGGTCACTGTCTTACAAATAATTCACTGTTTAAGATCTAGTGAACGTTATATCGGACGTGAGGCTCAAATGCTTTCTCTTTAGTGCGGTGTGGAAATTCGGAGATAAAGGGGGGCTGTCACCTTCTTCGTAGTTTTAAAATACATTACCCTTCTCAAACTTGGCTTTGTAATAACTTCAATATAGGAATAAAACGAAACCATTCGTATTCAGAATTTTCTTCATCTTTTTAAAGAAATTCATATGAAAAATTAGTCCATTCTTTGGCAATTAATACTGAAAATAAAATCTAATTTGTATATTCTTTTATCATTATTAGTGTATTAATTTAGATAACCCATGGTCTTATCTCATCTAAGATGTCTTACAAACTGTAATTTCTTAGCGTTGTCATATATTCGATTCTCATTGAAATAACTCAATTTTTTTAAAAGCTTAGTTATGTTAACGTCCCGTTTTAAAACAACACTAGGGCTAGTTTGGGATGGACCTCGTAATTCTGAAACGTGGTCAGATGACGAGGATGTTACCTGAACTGGCAACCCCCTCCTCCAAACTTCCACAACACACCGGCGGGAGTACATTTGGCCCCGATGGATTTAATGTGGACCAGACCAGCTTACATAACGGTTTTTCGGTCGAATCGGATCTCGAAAGTGAAACATTTCTGGCTCCAAAGCCGAGATCTTACCACCAGGCACCGCGGACCTCAAATTTTTTAAAAGAAAAATGATGACTATAAAATCTAACAGAATTTCCCAAACGTATGTATATATATAATATATATTACAGAAAAATGAAGTGTCTTTTTGTTATTTAGCTGAAATAAAGTTTAAAATAAAAATAAACATATATATATATAATATATATTACCAGAAAATGAAATGTCCCTGCTATTTAGCTAAAATAAAGTTTAAAATAAAAAGAAACATATGTATATATATAATATATATTACAGAAAAATGAAATGTCTCTTTGTCATTTAGCTGAAATAAAATTTAAAATGAAAAGAAAGGAAAAGAAAAACCTTTAAATATTTTTAGTGTCCCATTTTTACACAATCTTTCACGAAGATTATTAATAACCGCAAATAAATATTTATTGCAAAAAAGCTAGCTGAAGAAGTGTGTTCATTAAATTACTTAGAGAAATTTAGGTAACAAATGCATATTTTCACAGATTTTCAATATGAAATATTACTGCCAAATCTAAAACTGAAAAGCACATAATATTTACAGCCCCAATAAGTAAGTTTAAAGGACATTTATTTCTCCATTCCCCAAGCAACAAAGCTTTACCTTAAGGATACCCATTTCTTTTATTCACAATCGTAAAAAGTAACACTAATAGATGTCTCACTCTATTCCTCTGTGTATTTCTTTCTAGGGTGTGCGTTTGTCACCTACTCCTCCCGGCAATGTGCTATCAATGCTATAAAATCCATGAACCATTCACAAACAATGGAGGTGAGTATAGAGATTTATTTACTCCGTTTTTTGAAACTGAATTACCTTCCTCAAACAGCTTAATGCTCAGTCTGTTCGGAACCCGGAATTCCAATCTAGAGTCTTGCGAAAATGTGCCCGTTTGTTTCTTTGCCATACTTGCTTATTTTGTTCTTTCCTATCAAGTGGTAGGCCAGGTTGTGTTCGTAGACCACGTGTTTTCGATATTGGCTGGTTTCTTCAAGTCTAGAATGCTCATAAATTTGTTACATGTTAATCTTTTGAGCAATACTTAATCTAGAATTTTATCTGTATGAACCTTATTATAACCACGTGTGCTATTGGCATCGAGATACATATAACTCAGATAATACGACATGCAATATCGAATTATCGAATATGTAAAAAAGGCAATTGCGTATGGGCCTTTCAACAGATTGAAAAAGAATGGCATATTAAGAGGTTTTTCGGAAATTTCTTGCTGTATTTCTAGTAAAGTTTATGCTTTCGTTTGATTTATAAGAACCATGTACTCCAATTTATTCAAATAAGAATCAAATTACGGAATATTATTCTTAGAAAATGTTTTACAGGTTTGCTAACTAAAGAAAAAAACAGTTCTGCATTGGTTTCCTGAGAAACTGCTATTTTTAATAGTTGTGTAGTTTTATCTTATTTAATTTTATCAGTTCATTATTTCTACGAGCACTATTTTGTGCCCATGAACTGATTTGATTCTGATAATGTTGAGATGCAGTCATTGCAAGTAATTTAATATTGACCATAACATTTGCTTAATAATTCCAGATTTAACTAGCAATAAAATTATTCCGTCCATTAAACCATGGAAGTTTTTCTAGCAGATGTTTAAGGAATGGTTTCCTAGCAGATGTTCAAAGGATGGTTTCCTAGCAGATGTTTAAAGAATCTGCTGACAGATTGAAAAAAAAAGTGTGTATTAAGAGGTTTCGGAAATAAAATTCGATTCCGAAATTTGCGTGATATCTATCTATCCACTTGCGTGACTTAAGAATATAGAGGTCAAATTGTCAAAAGGTACAAATTCGATGTTAATCCTACTGATTGATGCGAATACAGTATGTTATATTCAATAGTCTTTAAAGTGTAAGATCCACTTTTTTGATACAAAAACAACAAAAGGTTCTTTTATAAACAGATCTGGACGTGTGTTTCTTGTTTTTAGAGTTCATTGCCATTTACATCAATTAAAGATTTTCAGCATTCTCTTAAGCATAAGTTAAAGAAATGTCTCATAATTCATTATTATCACCAAACCGCATTTTATATACATATTTATCATACATATTCTAATTAAATTTAGAGAATATTTAGTAACTATAAAGAAGATTATTTCCCTAAAAATTGTAAGAAACAAATTGAAGTGCTTCATATTTTTATAAACTGCAATTGCATGTTTAAATATGCAGAGTGATTTCTTTTACTCCAGAATCCTTACGTGAATATAAAAAATTAAATTAATTATACCATTTTTCGTCTAATACGTATAATTTGTTTATAGAAAAGTAAATAAACTAATTGTAATTATTAATTCCAAAAAACATTATTTGCCAAGCTTAGATTGAACCATTTATGCCAGAATGTCAAAAACGTAAATATTCCTTAATTTTAAATTCTTTAAAAGGAGATAGTTATTTTAAAACTCAATATAAACTTTTACACATAAAGAATTATTGTAAAATAAGGTGAGAATAACCAGATGGGCGGATAATATGCCAATACGTTTTGATGTAAATATATTCACTTCACTGGTTAATAGTAGAAACCAACAATTCATAAGAATAATTCTAATCAGTACTAACCCTAGAAACTGCTTGTTTTCACTTCAGCCAATAAAGTGCACCTGTGTATGGGGAGGGGGAGGGTTAACGTGTTGGCGTGTTCTCATCGCACCTGGCACTGACTCCCTTTATTATATGACACCGATTGAGTTGAGGTAATTGTCATGTTTATGGTCAAATTTATGTGTAAGGAACAATTTGAAAATATATTAAATGGGTTGAAGCTATAATCAGAGTGGTGTAAAATAGCAAGATTTTTAAAACAATTTAATAAAAGCCTTCTATTTCATTAAATTTAAATACAAAAAGAAAATCGGCGAGATATTTTAAATGAAATATTGCAGGCTAATAAATAAAATACACTTTATTCGGAATGAAAAATTTCTCTGAAGAACTAAAAAAGCATTAAAAGCTTTTCATTTTCATTCAAAGCTAGCAACAAAGAAATAGATGGAACGTTTTTATTATTATTGGCACAATAATTAACGAATTCAAAAGTTCTGTTTTGTTTTTATATTTCATGCCTTTAACTAAATCTTTAATCCTTTGCGAAGGGTTCGTAGCAATCATTCACCTATTGTTTACAAAGATAACTCAGCTGATCAGATTAGAAGTGATGAATATGAGTTTTCATAGAAATTAATTGAAAATTGGATCACAACGAAAGCAGTTATAATAAATATTTCCCATTCTTTTGTACACAATCGCTTCTGAAGATAATTTAAACGCTCTTAAAATATTTTCTTTCCATTACGCTTTTGCTTACTTTAAAGAATTGTATTTTGACTTTATTTTTCAAAAGCAGATGCTGTTTCATCCGGAAATCTTCAAAAATAATTATAGATTGGTTTAATTATTGTTATTATTATTGTTTCTTTTCACTACTTTTATCTTTATACTTTTTAATTCAATATTTTTTAATTAATTCATTTCGGATTTAGAATAATTTGAATATGAAAGCATTCTGAAGTTCAGTCAATCCGTGTCTTAATTTTCTATTGTTTCTATTTTAATTTTTCTAATTCCATCTGAATTTAAACTCATTTGTCTTTTATTTGTTTCTGGCGCTCATTCTTTCGTGCGTCCTTCAGATTTTCCTTTTTAAATCAGGTTTACTAGTAAAAAAATAATTAAACCCTGAAAAATATTAACTAAAATGGAATACATTCTTTTAACAATAGAGTTCTTCTGCACAATTTGTTAAATGCGCTCTTAACTTTCTATTCAGCCAAAAACATTTATCGTTTAATCCACAAATTCAAAGAAGTTTTTAACATTTTTATCATCAGTTAAATATAAATAAAACTTAATATTCGATACCTTATAATTTCGTTAGTGTTTCTCTTTTTCTCAAAGAATATTGCAGCTTAATTACTCCTTAGCAATTATGTAGACCTAATACGTTAAACATATCATGGATTATTTAAAAAGTCGGAGCAAATTCAAAAATCAATAATTCACAAAAGATAAAAGATACTATTTGCACAGAAAGCCTGAAAATGGAGACAAACTATTACTATAATAATTACACAAAGAGAAAGTACTATAATCGCGAAAAAATTCCGCCTCGAAATTTTGAAGAAAGTGCATTTTAGACCTCCTTGAATCCGAAAAATAGGTTTGGGGAATTATGTCTGTCTGTAAACACGATAACTCAAAAGTGCTTTGATATAGAACACATCAAATTTGGTGCATGATCTTAGCGCCAAATTTGTAGAATTTTTTCAAATTTTGAACGAAATCCATTCGCAAGAAGCTCGTTGTCTGTCTTCCTTTTCGAGTTTATTTGAATAGAATAACAAAAAAAAACTTAGTTAACTTAAACTTACAAGTTAGATAAATAAGATTTAGTGCACAGTTTGAACATATAAAGTATAAATCCATAAAAAAAAAATTTGAATCAAGTCCATCAATTTTTTGATAATATATCGGTTCATACATTCGCATGCATATAATAACTGAAAAATGCAATTTCATTACTAAAACAAAATTCTGTGACAAATTTTGGTTTCTACCGATTGAACAAAGCGTATTCAGTTTTCTTCCCTGTACTACGGAGTTCAAAACAAATATTTAATTTTGAGAGGGATGCTGCAAATAAAATTTTTAAAAATCCAAATACTCGTAGCGTTTATGGTCTTCTTTCTTTCTTTCTTTCGCCACAGAATATCCCCGAACATGGAATCTCTAGGATTCCCTGTCGGTTGAAAGGATATACGTTGGAGTAATTATTAAGAAGAACAAAAAAAAATTTTGGTTTACATATACAATATTACATACACATATACAACTACATTACATACACATATACAACTACATTACATACACAT
>JAPMOR010023970.1:139215-242599 GCA_026543865.1 Argiope aurantia
TATACAACTACATTACATACACATATACAACTACATTACATACACATTACAACTATATTACATATACAACTATATACAATATTATAATGATGAAGGAGGTGTTCGGTGGCGAGTACGAGGAGATGAAATCTATTGAAGTTAATATATTCTGGAGAAGAGCTTGGTTGAGAAATGAAACGAATATTTATACTGGGCTTGGGTTCGGAGAAATCAACTCCTCGTTCTCTTGTAGGAACCGCACAAGATTTCTAATTTTGACCTTGGACATCTTGTTTCTCATAACGTTGGTCCACCAGATATTTTCTAGGTCGTGGGTTGGATTTTTGAGATGAAAAGATGTGGTGAGAGGGCAGCTAGTGATATAATGAAGGGTATCGCCTACTTCGCCGCAGCCACAATGATCCGATCCTTTAATTGAATCTCTTGAAATATGAAGGGAAAGGGCCATGGCCAGTTGCAAAGATAATGGCAAGCCTATTCCAAAATGATGGGTTAAAAGACACTTTCGAGATGATTTGATAGATGTTTCGTCCAGTTGAGCCATTGTCCCATTCTTCTTGCCATCGCTGTAGGCTCAATTCATTTAGATTACTTTTCAGATGGCTTTTAGGAGCTGGGTATTGAACTGGCGTACCTTCAGAAATGGCCTGTTTGACTAGGGAATCTGCAACCAAGTTTCCGTTGCGACCCACATGTGCTTTAACCCATCCTAACTTAATAGAAGGTTGGGGGAGCAGAATGGCTTGAAGTTCCTGAATAATTGGACTTGAGGTGGAAAATGAGCTGATCGCTTTTAAGCTGGACTCGCTATCACTCCATATTTTAGCGTTATGATCGAATTTGCTAGCCCATATACATGCTTTCTTAGTGGCCAGAAGCTCTGCCTGGAAGACAGAATTCTTTTCGTTCAGTTTGCCGAGCCACTGATGAGTGATTTGTTCGTTTTGGAATACGCAGTAGGCAAAGCCGGTTTTTCCCTCGATTTTGGACCCATCTGTAAAAATATCCGCCTTGTTTGTAGGTTGGAATTCTTGTTTGAGGGAAATTCTGTCTTCAAGAAGAAAGTCTGAGGGGAAGATTTTTGTGTGAGAGCATTTCATCTCGAAGTTCTCAGGATGGAATGTTATATTCTGAAAATGGCTAGGTAATTGATGACGACTCACTCTTACATAGGTTGCTTCTGCTTGCGCTTTGATGTGAAGTGGAAGAATTCCTTCGATAACTTGTAGTTCTGCCGTATATGTTGTTCGGAATGCTCCAGAAATACTCAGGAGAAATTTTCTCTGTATTGAGATTTGTATTCTTTGTTGTCGGGATGAGAGAGGATAGGTCCAAGCTGATGCTCCATGTAGGATCATTCTCTCGGCAACGGTGAAGTAGAGATGACGCCTGAATTCTTTTTTCAGACCCCATGTGGAGCCAGCAATTCTGCTGAGATTTTGGGGTAAGGGAGTGTCGTGGTTGTTGGGGTGGGGGGGGGGGGGGTGAGGAATCCAGTTAAGCTTATTGTCGATGGTAACACCGAGATATTTTAAAGATTGTTGCCTTTTTATTGTTACGTTATTCCATTTAATTGTTGGCCCGTTGACTAATTTGCTTATCAAGATATTACATGATTTTTCTATGGAGATTTCAAGGTGATGCTTGTCGGTCCAGCACTTGAAGTTTGAGAGAGCATCCTGGGCGGCTGATTTCAATTTTGCTCTTGTTGATTCGGCTACAACAAAAACAAAGTCGTCTGCAAATGCCTGGAGGTGAATGTTAGTTGGCCCTTTTTCAGAAAGAATTTCGTTTGCGACAACATTCCAAAAAACTGGCCCAGAACAAGATCCTTGCTCGCAGCCTTTCTGCTGTGACCAGGCGGCCGTGCCTTGAGATGTTTAAAGAAGGACTTCTTTATTTTCTACGACGTCTTTAAGTGCTTCTGTAGTTTTTGAATTGAATTTAAGTTTATCAAGGCTATTGCGGATGGAAGAGAATTGCAGATTATCGAAAGCTCTTTGGATGTCTAAAGAAATTACCAGGGTGTGTTCGTTTTGCTGTTTGAAATTATGAATTTTTTCAGTTAATTGCTGTATTGCGTGATCTGTGGATTTTCCGTCCCTAAAACCAAATTGGTTTGGTCATTTACTCTGAGGTGATGATTAAGTCTCTGCAAGAGGAGTTTCTCAAGGGTTTTAATGGTGAGAAGAAGAGAGATGGGGCGATAAGAACTGATGTCTGTTTTGTTCTTACCCTTCTTGTGAAACAGAATTGTCATTCATTTTGAGTGGAGTAGGGAAGCATTGCAGTTGGAGGCACTTATTGAAGAGTGTGTGGAGAATATCCGGGAAGTTCTTGTTAATTTCATTCAATATTATATTGTCTATGGAGTCAAAAACTGGTGCTTTTTTAGGTGAGGCTTTATGAAGGACTTGTTTTATTTCGTTTTTTGAAAATGGTGGTTCCGGAATGAAAGGACTATTTGAGATTTCGGGAAGTGCAGTATCTTGAGCTGGAGGGTAAAGAGCCTTGGGAATTTCTTGGGCGAATGTATTAGCTTCCCCTACGTTGGAGTTCCTCAAGAGCTTGAAGAGTTCTGAAGGTGGTTGGGCGTTTTTGATGCATGCTTTATATGGTATACCGTATGGGTTTATTGAATCGGTGCAGAGATTATGGAAGGAGAACCGTTTTGCTTTTTTGGTGGCCTTTTTTAATTCCTTTCTTTTCTTTGATTCTATTTCTTTAAAATACTGTTTGAGAGACCCTTGTGAGTATTGTACTCTTCTTAATGCCCTGAGTTCCTTTTTCTTAATTTCGAGCTCCTGTATCCACCACTTGATGCTATGTTTAGTCTTGACATTTTTTACCTTGTAAGTTGCTTTGCATGCCTTGAATATTTCAAGTTGTAAATTAAATGTGGCTGCCGAGAGATCTTCATGATTCTGAGAGGAGGCTATTGAGTTGAGAAGCTCTGGGATTTTTGTGCTGAGTTGCTGAATCATTTTACTGTGACCGCCATATGCTGTTTTAAAATAGTAGTAGCTCGAGCCTTTGGGTTTGAGAGGAGATATGATTTTTGATGTATTTATGGTCACTTAGAGAGTAATCCTCGAGGACTTCCCAATTACAGATTGAAGCGAGGTATGCTCCTTTGACGATTGAAAGGTCTGGCCAGCCTTTCCCATTGTTAGCTTCAAAAGTAGGGGGAGAATTTTTATCGTTTAGGAGAAACAAATGATTTGCTGCGATGAGATCTTCCACTAAAGAACCTCTGGCATTTTCATCTCTGTATCCCCAGATTCTACTGTCAGTGTTAAGGTCTCCCCCGATAAGAGCCATTTCCGTTCCGATGCTCTTGAGAAGAACATCAAGGTCTTGTAAAGTTTCTAAAATGTTTGAATGTGGCGAAGAATAGGAGGAAATTATTGTCAGTGGGCCTTTATCCATTTGTATTTTAATTGCTGTGGAGTTATCCGTAGAATGAAGAAAAATTGGGCTTCGGCAGGAAGGAAGGGCGATCAAACCTGCTTTTTGGTTGTTGGAAAGCCATTGATTCCATGAAGATGGAATTCATGTGATTTTCTCCTCATTTATGTAAGGTTCTTGAACTAGTATTATATCTGGAAGATAGATCGTGGCCTTTTTAGCCAGGATTGAAGTAGCTGTTTTTGATTTGGCTAAGTTGATTTGAAGGATGGTTAAACTAAGGTAGGATGAAGACTTAGAAGGCCAGTTGAAACTGGTGAAGGAGTGAATAAAAGGCTGTTGTGATGTAAATGGCGTAGAGCTTGAATTGGAGCAATTGTTGTTATTCATACTGTAGGGTCATTCAGTACCTTGCTATTTCTTTCAAATATATGGGACATCTATTGTGTGAGGCCGAATGGTCAATGGTGAATCGTGCGCCTTTCTGCGTATTTTCTTCATGGCAGTTAATGCATGATTCCAAGTTGTTTCTGCAGTACTTATGCGCTCATGGCCACAATGAGCGCAGTAATGCTTCGATGACAAACATTTTGTCTGAATGTGTCCATAGCGTTGGCACTTGTAGCACCTCCGAACGCTGAAGTGTTCTTTAATGGAGTGTGTTTTCCAATTTATGAGAACCTTCTTCTGGTTAAGTAAAGTTTTGATATACTCCGGCCTTCCTGAGATTACCAGGTAACTGCAGTCCCCTCTTCCCTTAATTCTAAAGCTCGGCATCAGAGAATCTTTGGGAGCTTCGATGGTGAGTTCCAGTACTTCCAACACCTCTACATCTGCGATCCCATTTGGGATATCTCATACGATGCATATTGGGATCCTGGTCGATGGTTTTTTGCATTCAATTATTTCAGCTAACCTCTGGTTTCCCTGAATCATCTCGATTAATTTCTGCGCTCCTTCTTCATCCGAGCAATCGACTGCGATCCCCTTGTTCCTAAGAGGCCTAACTTCTTTGAAGGCCATTTTTTCTTTCGTTGGTTGTATGTTTTCTTCAACCAGCTTTTAAACATTTTCTTTGCAGTTCTCTTTGGGGAGCAGCAGTACTGTGTGGGCTTGTTTGGTGGCCGTGGCTTCAGTGTATGTTTTTGCTGGTTTCGCTTTTCCTTTTGTTATGGACTCTTCTTCAGCATCTTTTTCCTCCTATTCTCTTAGAAGATTACGTACTTCACTAAGAAGGGCAAGGGCCTTTACCCTTTCATTATCATTTAGCCTAAGCTTATGATTTGCTTTTTTCCCCATCAAAAGCTCGGAGAGTTTAGCGAAAAGAAAGTGTCTTTTGTATACTGCAGTATTTCCCACTGCTTCGATTGGCCCATTCGTGCAGTTTTCAGTTATGGGTTTATCAGCCGATTGTGAGTTAGTTGGGTTATTCACAACAGGGTTGGGATCCCCGACATTGATACGGACAGAAATTATGTCTGTCATATTTGCAGTTTTATCCCGAATTAAATGAAAAGTTCTTGTAATATATATATATACAGTGTCTCACAAAAGTGATGGGACACTTGGGCTTTACAAAAGGAAACTGTAATAAAATAAATTAAAAAAACATGTACAAATTTTTTGTGGGTGTGTTTCATACTTAAATTTAGTAACAATTATTACATAACATACATTTTGTCAAAATATTAAAATATTAATTTAATAAAAATACAATTGTTTAGAACGGAGCAAAAAATAGCTCACATAAGGGATGGGACACCATTAGATATGCAACAAAAATCGTCTGAAATAAGCAATAAAAATATTTTTGGTGGTTTTATTTTTACTCAAAAGCAATTGGCAATAATTTATAAAATCGTCTGCAGTATTTCTCTCCAGTTTGTTTTGGAATTTTTGTGTTTCTTAGCTCTGTGCAGCCATGAATGCTAAACGAAAAGAAACTTCGCCTGAAATTCGAAAATTAGTTATTAATTTGCATATTGAACGTGGAAAATCTATTAGAAAAACTGCAAACAGTTAACTTGAGTCATTCAACAGTTTTCAATATCATTAAACGATATAAAAAGAATCATATTATTCAGGATAAAAGAAGACCATCAAAGCTATCCAATGGAATAAAGCGAATTATCGCTCGAAATATTTAAAAAAAATCCAAGAAAGAGTGCTCCTAAAGTTGCTGCTGATTTACAAGCATTATATGGAATAATTGTTAATCCTGAGACTATTAGAAGGGTAATTCGATCTGCTGGATATCACGGTAGAGTAGCCAGGAAAAAATTCTTTATAATTGAAAAGAATAGAAACTCAGACTAGCTTTCGCAAACTCCAACATAAATAAGAATTCTGATTACTGGAATAAAGTTATATTTGCTGATGAGAGTTAATTTAATATATTTGGTTCTGACGATAGAATCTTGGTGTGGAGAAAACCCAGTGAAGAATTTCGCAAACAGAACTTGGTGCCAACAGTAAAACATGGTGGAGGAGGAGTTATGGTATGGGGGTGTATGTCGTCCGCTGGAGTTGGTAATCTTGTTTTTATTGACAGAATAATGGATCAGTACAAGTATATTGACATTTTGAAGCAAAATTTGAAATCTTCAGCACGAAAATTGAGTCTTCATAATGATTTTAAATTCTACCAGGACAATGACCCCAAGCACACTGCTTTGAACGTTAGACTCTGACTGCTGTATAACTGTCCTGAAATAATAAAAACACCACCACAATCTCCAGACTTAAATCCCATAGAGAATATTTGGCAAGAATTGGAATCAAGAATTTGCAAACACACCATTTCTTCAAAACAACAATTAAAATCGGTGCTTCAAGAAGAATGGGGTAAAATCCCTCCAGAAATCACAAAAAAATTAGTCGAATCCATCCCAAGAAGATTAAATCATGTTTTAAAAGTAAAAGGAAATCCAACAAAATATTAAAACCTTTTAAAAAGTAAAATTTTTGGATAAATATTTGATGAAAAAGTAAGTGTCCCATCACTTATGTGAGCCATTTTTTGCTCCGTTCTAAACAATTGTATTTTTATTAAATTAATATTTTAATATTTTGACAAAATGTATGTTATGTAATAATTGTTACTAACTTTGAATATGAAACGCACCCAAAAATCTTTTGTACATGTTTATTTATTTATTTTATTACAGTTTCCTTTTGTAAAGCACAAGTGTACCATCACTTTTGTGAGATACTGTATATATATATATATATATATATATATATATATATATACTGTAGATATTTTTTCGAATTCCTTTATTTAGTGGACTGCGTGTAGTATACTTCTGTACTTTTATATTGTTAATATTTGACTAAGAAGTATTCTTTAAAAATATTTTAAAAATTCGTAGATAATTTGATTAAAACTTCTCAAAATAACTGTATGCTATACAACTATCAAAAACATACAGCATTTTTAGTCATAAAAATTATCCTTATACTTTTTATTTTGCTCCCGATAGTATATATACTGTTCGTTTCATGATCCCGAGACTACCACTTTTCAGTGCTTGCATTTCGCTAAGGGGTTGGACGCAGAAAGGCGAGCTGTTATTTCACCTTTTAATTCACAAATAGTCTGAATTCATCATATTGCCACATTTAAAAATCTCTTGTTTTCACCTTTCTTTGCATCCCTTTTTTGACGAAATAAATGTCTCTTGACGCATGCGCAAAAGTGATGATTGTTTTCAGAATTTGTGAATGAGCAATAAATATTCCTATAATAACTTTCGAATTTACAGTGCGACAAAGGCTACTGCGATCGTATTGGGTAAGTAATGTGAAGGTCGTTTGAAAGAAAATAAAGATATATGAAGTAATAACACTTGATTGAATACTAATGCACACACAAATAAATGTATATTTTTAATAAAAAAAACGTATATAATATTTTTATCTGAAAAACGCTGATATACAAAATAATATCAATTTATTATTAAAGAAATCTTATTTACATTTTTTTTTAATTCCTGCAATTTTGAAGATTTTATTTGCTTTTATGGAAATCGAATAATAGCATTGTAGGTATGAGTGGGGCCCCTATTGTCTCTTAGCAACCAATATTTTTAAAACTGTCTGCCATTGACAACTGATTTAATAATTTTTTTTTTTCGAATTTCGTCATCATCATGATATAGTGAGTGTATACGATGCTCAGGGCATGACATTACTTTATCATTCCCTCAGGATATTTCACTTCAGAAAACGACAGAAATGCACTAATATTTTACCTCCTTGGCGCCTGAAGCATTTATATCTTCTTTGCTCTCCAGTAGCTACGCCACTGGAGGGCAAAAATATGATGCACAGTGCGAAATGCACTATCGATCCACCTAGATAAAATCATGCATGTTTTGACCTTCACGGTGAGACTATAAGAACTGAATCCAATTTCCGATAGCCATAACTCAGTTTAATTATTTATAATCTGTCATAGAATTAACAGAGTTTAAATTCTGCATTAGACATATCCAATATATATCGTGTGAAAATGTTAATTTTACTTTAATCAAATATTAAAATTATTTTTGAACACATAATTCTCATTTTGGAAAAAGGTCGGAATCGAAAATAAAAATTTAGTAGCTCACAGGAATTGGATAGAAGCATTTCATTTGAAATATTGCTTATTTTCTTATCAGAAAGTAATTTATTTTGTATTTGTTTACTTGTTTATAATTCATTATTTAACCAGTTACTAGAATAGAACGTTTTTCTTTCAAAAGTACTTTCAGTCGAGAAAAAAAGATCGATAATAAAATAAACTGCGATGTCGCCTGAAAAAAAATGTAAATAAAAAGTAGTTTCTCATTTGATTAATTGGCCTTAATTCGCAAGGATTACCTTTTAGCCTTCATGATTAGATTTTTTCTATTGGAAATGTAATTGTCAATTAGCTTTTTTTCTCTTGATATATTTGAATTTTTCTTTGACCTTTTGCTCAGTTTTATTTCTGTGTTTTTATTTTTATGTGTATTGAAGAGATTTACAATTAGTATTTTGTTTGCGGACACAAAAGTTTTATTATTTCTTCTCCCGATTGAATTCTCGCTGCAGCTTAACTACCTGTTTTTTGCAAAGCTCCTGGTGCCATCTAGTGGTAATAATTTGAACAATTTGTAGAGAACAGAGAACGCGAAAAATTCTTTCGATTTTATTTAACAATTTCACAATTCTGTACAGTCTTCTTACATATTAAGTATTTTGTTATGTTTATCAATTATTTCCTCGACGTTTTTAACTTTTAATTGCTATGAACTGAGCCGAGTTCATTATATGTTTCAAACAAATATCTCATCCTAAGCAACATCACTATTCTTAATTTTCCAAATTTTACAACAAATAGGAAAATAACTGGATTTTTCACTGTCTATGACGAATCAGGGTGGCTAGCAGACTATAAACTACTACCAGTCTGGAAATTCCAGGATATCTGGGAAATTTATTCTAAAACTGGAATATTTTTATTTTGATAATTTTTATCCGATTTGTCAATTCGTTGACTTTTTATCGAAACTTCATCGTTTGTTGCCAATAAAAAACAGTCATTTACTGATCATCTGAAATGTAGACCATTCATGTTTCTGCACATTTAAAAGATGCATACAATAAATAAAAAATGATGAAAGAAAATATTATAATTTAAATGTAAGCATCCCTGGCAACGGTATGTTTACATTTAAATTTCTAAAGGATCGAAATTTCGATTTCGTAACATTATTAATGCCGTATTTGATAAGACCCTTCAATTCTGAAGTATAGCTGTCAAACATTAATTTATAATAGATCCTGGTTCAAATTATGCTGGCTTTTTTTTATCAACCAACTAGTTCATACTTTGCTTATCTTTATATTCTATATTCTACAAGCTTATATAAAAGAAATTATAATTTCTCCATGCTTTCTTGCATTATTTTTGCCATTGTAATTAGCATTTAATGGTATTATAATTCGTTAATTCATTGGTTTTGATCGACTCGAAATGGAGGCTAGATTTAGCATTTGTGCTCTTAGTCAAAACAATTTATGTACAGTAATTTCGGTTTAATTAGCATTTGGAACAAGAATAAAGAAGAACGATTAACCACAATTTCTAATTTATTGCATAGATAAAAATGTGCTTTATTTTCCTCAAACGTTTTCATTTGCTTTCTTCAAGTTATCGTCTCAGCATGATCAGCAAAAATACTCCTCTTTTACGTTCTGTGAAAAAAGCAGGATAACTCAGGCCCAAAACCCATTAATTTTATGGCTTTCAGCTTTAAAGACTCTTTTCATCATCATTATATATATAGCATAAAATATCTCCTCCTCCTCTTATTAAAATATAAATTTTTGGAAAGTTCTTTAACGGATTTTCTTTTAACAGATCCGATTTTGGCCATCAGATCCATGCATCATAAAAAACTTTGTTATTTTGTTTTGAGAAACTAGTTTTCAGTTGGTTCCCAGGTCTTTAAAAAGTTTTTTCCTATATGTTTACCAACAATCGATTGAAAATATTTACTTTTTTGTGATTCTCAAGAATAAAAGTTTAAATAAATGTATACTTTTACAAATAATTAGTACTTAATAATTACTTCCTCTATTTTGTGTCCTATGATGATAACGCCCAGTCCATATGCCCTGCGTGCCAATTCTAATAACGCCACAGGCTTTAACCTAGCTTAAAATTAGTGCAATGATATTCATTAACAAATTCATGACAGAAAGAAACAAAATCTATTTTTTCTGTCACATTTATTCCACCATTAAACATTGATGAGTGAACTGAGTTGGTAATGTCAATGACAAAATAACTAATAATTCCGTCTAAAAATGCATCGAATTTCTGAAATATGATTATGTTTTGATGGAAATAGGGAAAGCTTTAATGAATAATAACCTGGCAAGATATGAAGAAAAGGGGGGAAAGGGAAAGGCAGAGGGAAAAAAGAATGAATGTTCTTCCCTCGTCTTTCTTACATCTTGCACAGGATGACTTGTTTCGAGCGTATTTTCGCAGTACAATGAAGAGAATCAATCAACTATGCACTTTGAACTCTTCTCAATACCAATTTGGATTTGATCTATAATTCTGTTATTAAAACACATACTAATTTTCATTGCTGCACTTTTGAATATCTGTACGTTCACATAAACAACTACGAAACGATTCACCGTTTGATGGATTGAATCAAAAATTCAATTCAGATTGACAACATTGGTGCAAAGATTAGACACTAAAATATATCCATCCAACTTGCTGCTTTGTTATATTATAGTGTTTCACACATGTACGAATAGGCACAATATGAAGAAAAGGGGGGAAAGGGAAAGGCTGAATTTGATGAATTTGATCCAAAATTTGGTTCAAGATATTTTTACATTCAATTTCAATAGTTAATTTATCATTTATCTAACTAAATGACAGGTTTTTCAATTATTGAATTTCCATTCACACTGTCTGTTGGATAGATTTCCATAGAAGAATATGGGCAGAAACTCGATAGAAATAAACAGTTTTGATTTTTTTTAAAAAGGACTCGCATTCCAAATTTCATTCTCGTCATTTCTAAGTGATTTGCATTTTTGAGTAATTGTCTTTACAGACATATTTCAAAAAAATTAAATTTCGAACTTGTATGTAAAACGAGTAGATTTCAAAGATTCGTCAACATATCGAGATCTAATTTCTTTGATGAAAACAATACTTTATCCTTGTAAACTTCGTATAAGTGAAAAAGTAAAATATCGTCACTTAGAAATCATAGCATTTTTTTTACATATCACTTAACTCACCAGATAAGTAAAAAGTCAGCAGCTATCTCAGTTTTCCAACTTTTACAACAAAAAGTAATAGAATTGCTCACAACTAATAACAAATACTTCTGACTTCTTTACATATCTGGTGTGAATATATGGTCATATATTCATGCCTGATGGGAAAAAAAGTCAGAAATATTCGTTGTTGGTTTCGAGGAATTTAGTTTCTTCTATCTCGAATGGCATTTTGAAAATTGAGGTATGTACTGTCTCCTATTAAGCGGTTATATGCTCGATCAAAATTAGTCGTGCTATTATTTTTTTTAGAAAAGCTATCAGATCCTTAAAGAAAAATTACAAATTAAGGTTATGCGTAAATAAATTTATCAAAACTATGTCTAAATCATCTAAGAGAATGTTTTAAGTAAAATGATTATTTTACTATATGCACAGTCTCGCGAAGAAATTAAAATGAACCAACAACAAAAACCGACAATTTTTTCTATACAGATACCGTAAAATATCATAATATTAAAACGTATTTTCTGCTAATTATGTATTAAATTATACATCTTTTACAGACCTGAACAATTACAACAAACAACAAATATTTATAAAAATTGATATTATTCGTTTCAGGATTTCGAGATAAGCATTTTTGGATGATTTTACTCCTCAAAAAATTGATACGCAGTAAGATGAGCGCATTTCAGCACTTCTTTGACTTCCATTTAGTTTTAAGCACTTTTTTTCGTCTCACTCATATTGACTAACTCAATCTTTGATGTTACTTCAAACTTATTGGAAACAGATGTAATTTAAAATAATAACTGGAACTGAACAAAAATATCCCAAACTGACAAAGATTCTTAGCTTAGTTTTACTTGTACTTAGTAGGTAAAAGATACACTCTGATAACAGATCGTAAATATCTAGTATCCATTTCATGGACGAAAATGAAAATTACCAATATTAATAGCTATTAAACTATTATATAATATATTAATTTTGCAATCATTCCAGTTTGATACTGTGTTCTGGAAAGCCATCGATCATGCCTATTACGATTTTTTTTCGCTTGCCAAAAACCTCGGGAGAACAAAAGATGATATCATGTTAGTTCAATTTATACAAATTGAAACATTGTCTGTCGCTTTAAGGGAGTTACAATATAAGATAGGGAAAAATGAATCTCAAGAATGAAAACTCAGGATGAATTTCCATTCTTGAATGTCTTGATGGAAAGTTGAAATTTCAAAGGGAACGAAGCCAATGCACCATTCATGATGAGTGCATTATTTAAGGACAAAGAGTTTACATTTCACAGAAACATCAGAAAAATGTTCTGAAAGAACAGTATAATGGACACTATGAATCTAAAAATGAATACAATGGCTAGATCTTTTGACTGTTGGAAGAATATAGCTAAATATATTTTTCTAGAATTTTCGTTAATTAAAATAAAATCGTTGCCAACTGCTCTTGAGAAAATTTCAAAGTTATAGAGCTTCACTTCTATACTGTTGTGCAGTCATAGAATAACGCTTCAAACATACGCAGAAATATGGAATTGCCCAAGTAATTTTTCAACATAAGAATTCCATTTCCACTCAAATAATAGATCCCACTTGTTTTGAAAGTATAATAGCAGACAGCACGCTCTCTCCTGGTGAAGAATCATGAAGAATTATTCTGTATATAGAATCGCGACTCATTAATGAAAAGGACATGACCCCACTTTTGTTACCGAACATTAAGGTCCGTATAGCTGTATGTACAATTTGCCAAGAAGTCATTGTTACAATCGTAGCAACGAGGTTGTTTAAACAATTATCCAACCGTTAATGTTAATTACACTTTAGGGATTGTATATTTAGTTTTTCCAAGTGTATCGATACGATTCTATGATGATCTAATGTCGCAACTCTTGGGAGACCTTGGAAAGCCTTATTGATGATGGCATCTGTAGTCCGAAATTCGTTCTTTTGGATATCAATATTTGAGACACTTTTAACAATCCAGTCGTCCACTGAAGGCTATCCAATAGCAAGCTTGTTGATGGTTTTCGATAGGGCCCTACTACAGAATGATTCGATATTACTTTGCGTTTGTGGACAGGATGAGCATCAATGAGATGACTGGCAGGTACTTCGACATATGGTATGAGCATGTTCTCTGCCTTTATCATGTCGTGTGAATTGAACTATCTGAATAATATTAATTGAATTGAACAATATTAATTGAAACTATCATGCTCAATTTGTGCAAAATCATAACACAGAATTTAGATGCTAACACGCCTCCCCCAACCATCCACCCCGTTAAAAGTTTTAGGGTATCTGACCAGTCTCGGAAAAGAATTTTCAATGTAAAAGATGTAGCAATCAAAATTATATGCCTTTGGAATAATTTTCCATCATTTTTGTAATCTTGCTCGATTTGAAAACAATGGGAATTTGTTTTTCATTTCGTTTCACTTATATCTACCTTTCATTTTTGAGGTTGTTCGTTATAATTTATTGTCATATTTCTCAAGAAGGATCCTCTGCTAGTTTTGATCAGAAAGGTGTTTACATTAAAATGTCTTTTCTCCAATGGGATTGTAGAAGCTGAAAGAATAAACAAATCTGGTTAGCACAACTCCATATTTCAACATCAAACTTTTGGACTTTTCAAGAAACATATTTTAAAAAAACATTATTATTCCTCATACCCATACAAAATTTTCTTTCGATCTACCATAACAATAAGTTCAGTAATGGTTTACTTATTGACTTTTCAAGAAATATATCCAGCAGGATTATTTATTGCAATCAAAATGACCAGAACCTTGATTTCCTTGAGGTAGAAATTCAGATAGAATAACAAATTTTACAATTTGGAATATTTGCGTTCCCCATGGTTTTAATATTAATCATGGCCAAATGTTTTTAATTAATTTAAACTCTCCAACTTTTATCTACGGCTATTTTAACTTTCATGATTCGTTATGCGACAGAAAACGTTTCCGCTGACAGTGATAATTTTGATTGATGGAATAACTCTGATTTTGCAATACTAAATATATTTAATTCCATTCAGATCATAAACATCAGTACGACATCTATTCTAAGATTTTATTCTGTGTTTCTACTTGCCGAAATAGATTGTTATGCAAATGAATACTCTGACGAAAGTGCTCATTTGTTAATTATTGTTACATGGTCCAACTTCACAGAAATTACTAGCGTTTATCAGAAAGGTTAACTGGAATAGAATTATCAAGAAATCAAAAGATATCCTCGATTACATTTAAATACGAATTTTTGAAAATGTTACTGGAAAATATTTCTCTAATCATAAACAGTCACACTTTAAAGAAAATTTTACCCGTTGTAGAATGCTAAATGTAATGATTTTAGTAGCCTGATAAAAGCACTTATGGAAAAAGGAAATGGTGAATATATTTACATTAGGCTAGATTCTGTACAAAAGATATAGAAGTAAATTAAAGTTTATATTAAAAAAGCAAGAAATAATTACTGAGAAAGTCTGTGTAAAACATCCCAAAACTCTATAACGTTCTTTAACATTTTAAATAAGTTTGCTAACCATAAAAATTCTAATATTAAAAACAAGAAAATATTTTTCATAACAGATACATTAGCAATTCAAGAACTCTAAGCAATCTGTTTGCATAAAATTTTTCAATGCACGATTTCCAGCACGAACCTATCCCATTAGACTATGCCAATGATGACATTTTTTTAATAAAAGGATAGAGTTTTGGAAATTTAAAAATGCTAGACAGAAAGCACTGCCTCCAGTTGTAGACAAAATCCCAATAATTTGGTTGAAAAATCTTGATAATTCTGTTCTTTAAAATAATTCTCCAATTATTTGAACAACGACTGAATTTTAATTGTGTTCTCTAAAAAAACTAGAAGCATGCAATTATCATACCTACCCGAAAAGCCATTAATAGTAAAACAAAATTAACGTTAAGCATACCAATAGCCCTTACTTAAGTATTATACAAAATTTTCGAAAGTAATTTATCTCAACTCATTATAGGATGTCTAATCTGTAAAATAAAAAAGCTTCATTCAATTAAACATGGATTTCCACCCTTTACAGACAATCTTACAGCCATTTATCAAATTTACATGGCAGTTTCGGAAACACAAAAAATATATTGTTGCTATCATTCTTGGTATTAAAGTTCTTATGACTGTTCATATTAATGAGTTGATATACAAATGTCTTTAGCCTGGAATCACTGGCAGCATTGTTAAATATAAGTATAATTTTCTTCGAGGAAGAGTTTTTCAAATTAAATAGCATAACAGTATTTGCAAAATAGAATCTGTCTAAAAATGTCACCTACAAAGCAGCGTGCTTTATCTGATCCTTTTTTTTTTTTTTTTCTATATTGATGAGTGACTTTTTTGAGACTGATAATTAAAGTTGGATATTTTGTTAATTTTCATTTATTGCTCGCATCATTTATTAAACTATATTAAAACAAAATTACAGAACACTGTGGAAAGCATCTATAAATTGTGCTGTTACTGGAAATTGTCCATTAATGTAGAAAAAGAGCTGTCATAGAATTATAAATAGCTGAAGTATCTTCAATTTCCATAACGCTGTAATTTCTGAAAATAAACGAATGGAAAGTATTTAAATGGCCCTTATAATAAATATTAACTGATAACAGTTTACTCCAAATAAGTTAGCATGCATTTTCAAATTAAAAGACTGAAGAAATATTAAAACCTGTCAATGCCGGCTGTAAAGCAGATCTTCATACTTATTTAATTCTATAAATACAGAGAAGAGAAAAAATTCCAAAATTGAAAATTAAAAGAAAAATGAATTGCATTCAAAAAAAAGAAGGAATAATCTGCCAATCTAGAAAATTTTTTAAAAAGCCTTTTTGATCTTATTGAAAATTCAAAATAAAAACTTTAAACCTATTTTATGGAATATGGTTTTTCCAAAAATTTCCATTTTTCAAACATTATTAATAAAATACTATTTCAAATATCTGTCTGAAATTTAAAATAAATTTTAATTACAATATATTCTAGAAAATGAACCAAAATATATGTGCAATGATGAACCATAGTAAAGTTATGCATCTTTTAAACTTAGGGGGGGAGGACAAAATTCCAAAATTATAACTAAGAATTTTGGATTATTCTTAAAGTTTTGCTTCCGCTCTTAAACAATATATCGATCATTATATAGATATATATACTAAAAAATCGGTCTTTATTTTAGATTAAAAATTTTTGAAGGTAAAATTTGATGCAGAAAATTCCAAGTTTTTTCAAAAATTAAAAAAATATTTAAATTATAAATTATTGTTGTACGATATACTATGTTTTTGCATAAGATTTCATTTGAAAATGTAAAAATATTACTTCAAATATCATTACGAAAAAAAGGCCTCCGAACATAATTGGATACCTACATATTGATTTTATTTTCATTAACTAAACCAAAGCTAAAAAAGGGTAAAACAGTGTGATTATAATTTCCTTAATGTCCCAGATTTTTAAAAGCAATTTCTTTTAAATCTGGGTGCTAGAATTAATTGCAATAGTAAATCTTGGATGCGATAATATCTCCAACTTTCACATCAAAAACATTCTTAGCTCGAAATTGTAATAATAATAATGATTAAATTACATTCGGAAATCATACTATACTTCCTATCAAGCCAAACACTGTGTTACTGTAATTTGTACTCACATTCTGCCTAGTTGAGTGGATAAGAAAGTGTTAACTAACTAAAAGAACCCGGGTTCGAATTTTAGAGAGAGTAAAAACCAGTAATACAGTAAGGATAGAATAATTAACAATCAAAAGATGTGAAAAAAATTTCATACTCTAAAAAGTAGTTAAAGTTAATTTTGGGATTATTTATAATTTTGGGAACTGATTTGTGCAACAATGAGAAACTATGTTATATAATATGGAGAACTATTTTGTACAAAAGTGGAATTCAAAATTAACCAATATTGCAAAAGATTTATATTCTGCATTGTTTCAGTACTCTAGAACAATATTATACTATATTGTTTTTCAAATTTTAAAATATTATTTTGTATAGATAGCTTCTTGTGTATTCGGCTTTTTCTTCACTTAAAAATATCTCCTTCCGTTCGCCTAAGATTATACAGCATTTGGTTCAAAAATTTATATACAAAATGCTGAAATTAAAAAGTCACGTCCTTTTTTTCTAATCCTACTCATTTAGGAATCTTGTATAATGAAAAAGCTTGTTCATCCGCAAAGAATGTCGTAGAACAATGGGGTCAATTCATGTGACGTAAAAGTCACATGTCATGTACTTCTTGCGCATGGCATTTAAGGTTCATCCGCACCGCTTTCATAGATCAGTCTGCCATTATTCTCCGCCAAGTATGAAGCGGATTTTCTGTTTACATTTGAAGTTATGATTTTTGAGTCATTTTCTTTCCTCTTATTATGTGTTAACAAAGAAAATACTGGTGTGTTGATGGATGCATGCTTTACAGACTCGATCTACTCGTAAAATTTTATCCACAGAGAAGGAGATCCAGAGGTCTCACTCTCATAGACACTAATGACAACTTTTTTAACATGGCCATTCACATAGACAGTAGCGCCGTCTCTGTTAATGCCAGCGACTTGAAACTATTGTGCGGTGGAATGATGTCATCTTTCTTCGTGACGTCATGATACGGATGTCAACAAAGCAAATGCATTTATTTTATTGACTTTTCTAGGCCTAATTTTAGTCTTCGGGTAATATCCCGTAGTAAATTGTTATCTGAAATGATTATTTTTTTTTTCATTTATATTCTCCCTTCTTATATATATAAAAAAAATTCTTCTCTGCTTGTTGTGAACTGGTGAAATTCAGATGCATTATTACCCTATTTCAGATTAATTAAATTACATTTACACTTCACTATGAAATTCCATCAAATTATTTTTAAAAAATTCTATTCCACCAGAAATGATTTTTTTATAAAGTTCATATGTAAGGTAAATATTTATTTTTGGCTACCTAAAGAACAAATTTGAAATTTTACAGTGAATGAATTGCATATGAAGTTCTATTATTGATTATTAATTTTCAATTTCCATTAATTATAATATATATCAGTAGATTTTAAACTGCAATTTATGAGTTTTAAAATATTTTATTCCAATTTGGACAATTTTAAATCAGTTTTGCTCTGTATTTATACTAGCTTTAATCACTCACATATCAGGTTGAGAGGGAAAATTAATTTCCGAAATATTTACAACTTCTAGCAAAATTAAATACATAAATTTAGTATTACAGAATAAGCATGTAATAAATAACAAACAACCCAAATAATGTTGTCTTATTTTATTGAAGAAAAAAATAATTGAAAACAATCCACATATTACATGGCAAAAAATATTAGTAAATATAGCATAAGCTCATTTAAAAAAGAAATTTCAATCGAAAATAAGGAGTGATTAGTTTTATAAATTTAAGATCTATGAGAAAAATGTTCTTATGCAATATCAATGCTAATTTTACAAGATAAAAATACAATTGGCTTGAATCACATTTTTAACGTGCTTCAGATGGTAAATTAAAAAAGTGGAAAGCATGAAAACAACAAACTGACATAATTATTACTAATTAATTTTCAAAAAATAAAATTAGAAAACCAAAGCATTTTTACATTTTAAACTAAACTTTTACATGGTACAACATTCCTCCTATTGCTTTTTCTTGATCTAAAATGCTATGATTTATCCACTCTATCATTTCTTCCCAGAACGAAATATGGAAACTGCCTTTTGTTAATGCACATAATTCTTTCTTTTCATGATATAATGTTCTTGAATTAACAGAGTCAAATAGTTTGTCAATCTTCCAAGGAGTTCTGTTGTTTTTATTCCTTTGCTCTCAATGTTATTAGCTGCAACATGTTAATTCAAAGCAGTTGCAACAGAGTGACTAAGTACCTACAAATATAAAACAAATGTTGTTGAAAACAATTCAGGCAACTTGTTTCTTTTTAAAAACATTAATATATTATACATCATTATGCATAAGAAAGCAATTAAATAAAAGTTGAACTTCCTAGTGAATGTGAATCAAAGAAGTAGAAGTTAATCTAAAAGGTGATTTTGAATTTACTATCCATTAAGCATAAATAAATCTTCATTTTTTGAAAATAAAATTGAATATAAAGTGAAAATTTTCATCAGACATTTTGGAAATTTTTACAGAATATAATAAGTGTGGTAGGTTAATCCGTAAATGCTTAAGTAGATGGTGTAGAAAGTTTTAGAATAAGTATGCTGGAATTAATAGAAAGAAAAAAGTATTATATTATGACTACCTCTATCTGAGCTGCCAGTTTTACATTCATTCTCTTTATTCCACACACTTACATTATTATTAAACATTCAAATTCAGAGCTTTGTTACACTAAAATTACAATAAAAGATAGGAAATATTTTGACATCACATCATATTTAAAGCATTAAATCCATTCAAATATATTAAGAAAAAAATTTAAGAATCAATGAAATATAACTAGAAATAATATTTTATATGATTAAATTTACGAAATATGACAGTAATTCAATAACACAAATGGAAATTTCGCATGTTCTCTAAATAAAGTAATTTTAATTCGTTCGATTTATTTTCATATTCACTTTCAAAACAATTATTAAACATACTTGTTGTCATCTGAAGGAAATTTGAATAATATCAATCCAGCTGTTTTCTACAACAAAGCTGACTTCTACAACAAAGACAACATCTAAATTTGCTCACTTAGAATTTTCTCGATGATTTATCCAGAGTCACACAAGGTCCGGCTTTCGCATCCATTCTAAAAATATACAAGAAACACAGTGCACAAGGAAGAAAAATCTAAACAAATAAAAAAAAGAGAAAATGCATAAAACAAGATAAAGCAAGCAAAATAATAATTTCAAATATAAAAAGAAATAACCAAAAGATAATCTTCAGAAAATCACGGGAGAAGTAAAACACCAAGAATCGTTTGTAAACATGCCAGATATTATTTTCATCACAAATTGGATTCAAAACAGGGGCCACGATAGAATCTTAGCATTTTTAATAAAATATATAATTATTAATCCAAATATTCTGTACAAATTCAGTGTGCAACAGTTGCAATGAAGTCAATGACATGTCCCACATATTATTAAAACGCATAAAATATTCGGCCTATGGAGAAAAGCTTTAGAAAAAATAATTGTCCATTGTAACATTTCCTACTAGATCATTTTATCACAAACTTTTGTCAACCAAAACCATATTATATTTTTTCAAGTTCTCCAGAATTTTTGATTTGTGTTAACTGTAACCATTTCGACATTTCCGGAGATAGCAGCTTCTACTGCTTGTCACCTGCTGCAACTGGAACCATTTCGGCTTTCCTGGGGAAAAGAGACGTTCTATCTCAACTAGTTGACTTTTACGCAATTGTTGGCGCGTAAATAAAAACAGATCTGAAGTAATTTAAATTCTTGTTTCCTTCAGATCTTTATTTCTTAATTGTAAGTTACCTTTTTTTAATCTCTAAATGCCGTGCTAAATCTGGGGGAATTTACTTTCCATTTAGTTCTTGACTGAAGTTAACATATGTTTTTTTACTATCTTAAGAATAGAAAAGAAAGTGCAATGATATTCACAGCTCTCAGTGGAAATAATTACTTTAAATGTAATCTGTTAAATTTCAAGTGCTTGGGAAACATTTTGTAAATATTTCTAAAAAATGTAAATAATAAGTTTTGGTATTATTAAATATCCTAGAAATCTGTTTTGTATTTTCAGTAATTGACATCACAGTATCCTTTTTTATAATTTATGTCATTATCAGATATGTGAAAGCCAATGAATTATTTGTTCATGAAAGTTATCTTCATTTATTTTTAAAATTTCCCAGACTGAGTATTGATTAAAGAAGTATTTATATAAGAATTCTTAACATTTTAAGTTTTTACAAATTAATGCAGTATTTTACAAGAAATAAATTTGCGGGACATGAAATATACATTTGAATTTAAAAGCAAAAATCGATAATAAATGTAAATGAATTCGATTAGTTAAAACAATGTGTTATTTGAATTCCATTGGATTCATTTTTATTTGGAAGTTTTCAAAATTTACCAAAATCATAATTAAAAGTTTCTATCTTTTTAATAGATCTAATTCAGTAAAATTTTTCATTTGATACTTTTTTATGTTACCTTGAAGAGATTCTTTATATGAATTAATACCAATATAAAGGAAGATTTTTCAAACTGGCTGTGCCATTCTTTTCTGGAGAGAGTAAATTTTCATGTGCAAAATTCATGTTTAATTCAACCATTGTAAAAAGTAGTAAGCAAAAAAACAAGATACATTTACATTCTACAAGATAATTTCGTTGGATTGCCATATTAGCGACAAACTCGGGGGGCACACAAAACTACATTTCAACCATTTTATTAATAAAAATATACAAGGAAATTTAAATCTCAAAAATCATAGGAATGTATTTTAGAGATCCGATTGAATTGATTTACATTGCATCTATATTCTATTTATAATTTTACAACACAGAGTTAGAAAAAATATTTTTTAAAGAATTTTTTTAAGTCTATCAAAAAGAAATTCTATAAATAAAAAATATAAATTAAAATTTTAATTCCTAATTAAAATTTTAGTTTTAAATTTCTGCATTGTATTATAATTCATTGGAAGCACTAAATACTAAGTTAACTAAATCTAATTCTAAATGTTGTGCATTACTTTATATTTATTAGAAAGTAAACATGGCCATATTTTATTGCTAGCTTAATTATATTGTTCATTTTAGGAAATATTCTTGAGCTATGATTTTCTGATATTTTAACTTTTGGTATGGAAAAAAAAAAAAAAAATTTATATTGAGGAAGGGCATATTGATTGTTTGACCAACATAATTTTTTGAACTGTTATATATTCATGGCAGATTAGATCTTTCAAGTTTAATTGTAACGATGTATAATAAAATTCGTATAGTCAGAATAATTTTTGTTACATTATTAACCCTTTTGACATGACCTTTGTGATAAAAATTTAAAATTCTATTTGAAAATAATTCTTTCTGCAATAACCCATGTAAAAATAGGATGTAAATTAATAGGGAATGATGTCTAATTTCCAGGATGTATCTGCTGATTAGGGCTGAAATGATTAAGGTATATATGTCACATTTCTGCAAATTTCAGAATGTTTGGAATGGAATTTTATTATTTTTGAGGTCTTTTATTGATTAATCATCATTAAATTTAATTATATTGAATTTACTTCTTTTGGGCACAGTTTTGTATTTTATAAAATTCAGCTTTTTTTTTTTTTTTTTTTAATCCTTTAGCTTTAGTCTTTTCAGATTGGTGAGAACTGCTATTGTAATTTAGTTATCACGTATTCAAAATGCAATAAAGTAGGTTAACTGATGCTAAAATATCATTTAAATTCTAAAAAAAAATTTAATCAGATTTATTTATAAATTTTGTTATTGCTGAAAATAAAGTTCAACTATATCAAAATGATTTCAAAACATTGCAAAATTATTTTGGATGCTCTCTATTATTTATGCTTATAATGAAATTATTTTTGATGCTTTTTTTTTTCCCTGAACTATGTCATGATTTAAACAATTGATTGTTATATGCTGCTGTATCATCAAGCTAGGATTTATAGAATTGTAGAAAACTAAATTTTACAACAAACAGAAAAAGCTATCGTAATATTTATTGCTTAAACAATTTCCAGTGTTTTATTCAGAAGATAGTAAAATGATGCATTCATTCTCTCTTTAAATGCAAGCAGAATAGGAATTTATTTGAAAATAACTTTTAATTTGAAAGTATAGAAAAAGGTTTTATTGTAATTTTTTTTTCTTTATATCTTCAAGTTTGTTTTCAATCTAAATGTTATTCTGTTGAAATTCAAATTTAATCCCTTGTTAAATGTGCATTAATACATATAAACAAAGAACAGCTAAAGATACAGCTTTCTTCGTTTTTTAAAAATTACTTTTTAGTGACTTTATATCCTTTGTAATTTAATCTTTTAAAATTATTTTTGCTTCATGGTTTTAACCTGTGTTTCCACATCTAAACATTTTTTGTCAAATTAATCACCATTCAAACTGAATTTATTTTAGTTTCTGTGAACTGTCTGGAAAACAGATAAAGGATGGCTTGTTAAAATTCGCTGCTTATGAGATACTATTTCCCTTTCTTTCAAATTCATGATATTGTGAAAAAATTGAACACATTGCAAACAATAAAAGCTTTGTAAAAAAACAATCCGCTTATTACTATCATTTTGTCTTTTTCTAAAGTCTTACTGTAATCTTTCATGTTATTGTGATTGAAAAAAAGAACCGTCTTAATACATCAGTATTTTTTATTATATTCTAGGGCTGCAGTAGCCCACTTGTTGTGAAATTTGCTGATACACAAAAGGACAAGGACCAAAAGCGACATTTCCAATTAATGGCAAATATAATGAATATGGCCAATTTGGCTAATCTTGGAGCAGTAAGTTTTTACTTCTGAGTTGTAAATGTAATGCAATATAATTGTCAGTGCCAGATTTATGCATAAACTATACATGTTATAGCTTGGAATCCCCCACTTTCTTATGACCCCCCCCTTTTCCAAATAGTAAGTGTTATATGTATTCAAAATGTGCTACTTAAATAGACTTATAAAGTGTCCCTTATCTCAAAGCCTCATCAACTTTAAATCTGGGACTGATCCTTTTACATCTCTTGTAGTGAAAAGTTTATCAACGTGCAAGTGTGATAAAAAATATATTCTCTATGCACTATATATTTCATTCCAGCGATTTTTGCCTAATAAGCTTAAAAATATTAATATCCTAAAAATGTCTTATATTTTGTTATCCTCCTTCCACTGCAGTACAGAATTTTAGTATGCTGATATTGAATTATCTTGTTTCTGTTGGGTAATTTAGGCATATTTGGAATATCTGGGTAAAGAATCAAAATTTTAAAAAAAAATCTGGAAATTAGTTCAAGATCAGAATTTGAAAGAGAAATGAAATAATAGAATATCCAAATGTTAATAATAGAAAAGAAAGGAAAGAAAAAAAAATAGTTTTGCATTATATTGATTGTTGAAAACCAGAAAATTCTTAATAAATGATACATTAACTCATCACAACTGAATCCATGCCTTAAAAAGTTATATTTACTGACTGGCAAAAAATTGGTGATGTGTAATTCCAAAATCATTGTGGAACATTAAATCAATTTGCAAAATTAAAACCTACATATAATTTAATTTTTGTTATGAGAAAGTATTTTTGATGCTGAGTTCATTCTTTTTATTTTATTAGGCTGCTTCACAACCAGGATTTGGTGCATTTGCAAATCTTCCTCAGGTTTCTGGTGGTGGTAAGTAGAATATTTTTTATTTCAATCATTTGAAAATTGGATATTGATCCTTCTAAATTTTTATTATTGATTTCCTTCTTTTAAACAAATTATTCCTTAAATAATGTTTTTATTTCACAGGCAGTCGAGATAAAATGCCTATAATTCATTTCGTGTGTGTGCACGCTAATATAAACAAAATATTTTTAAACTATCCAAGTGACTCCTCATTTCTTAACTAATGATCCTTAAAATGTTCTCCTTAAAAGAAGTCATGAAATAAAACAATAAAACTTTGTAGTTATGAAGATTATAAGAGAGAGGTTGGTTTCATGCTTCAAAATATTTTGAATTACTGTTGTCTTATTATGAATTGTGATTTTTAATTTTTTTAAAAAAATTTTATTTAATTTGAAAAGATTTTATGACATGTAAAACCCCTTCTTGTAGGTAGTTCACATAATTACTAAATTTCACATATGTTGTAATTAATAGCACAACTTAGTATGAAGTAAGATGTTTAAATATAAATTATCAGTGCTTTTTGATTCACAAATTATTTCTTGTTCTATTGTTAACTTCATTTTTCTTTTCCTTTTCCCTACCCATTTGTTATTACAAAAAATTGTTAATTAACAAGATCAAACATTGCATTTTCCTCAAAAGTTGTGAGCATTCACACTGCATGTTTTGTTCAGAACATTAACTAAAATATTTAATAATAAAATATCTCATGAATAGTAGACTATTTATTTACTTTTAGGAATTTTTGTAACTGTACTATAACTGTATAATTTAGAAAACTGATACCTATTGATTGTAATCTTTTTCTAAACTTCATTAACAGAATTTTAAGTTGAATAGAAATCCTATTCAAAATGCCTCTTAACAAACTTGGTTTCAATATACCCCTTGTAAAAGAATACTTAATAATTTTAATAGAAGTTTAGAAAGAGTTTTCAAAAGGATATTAATTGTTTTGAAATATTGCTGTTAGTAGAGTGAAAGTAAAATGTTAAGCAATTGCACATAATCTTGCAGGCTTTAGTTCCCTTACCTTGCAACAACAGCTGACCGCATTAGCTGCTGCACAAGCATCTGTGAATAATAGCAGCGCAGGTATGTTTGACTTAAAGAAAAACAAATATTTGAATATTATTTTTAGGTTCTTTTTTTTAACTTAAAATATTTGCATATTTTCCCACAAAGCTTTCACATTCAATAAATAAAATTAATAAAATTCTAATAAGCTGAGGTACTTAATAACATTTTTTAAAATTACATTATATTAAAAGGGCAAAAAAATGAATTATGATTTTTTTAATGAATTATGATATGTTTAAAGGAGAGAGAATTCCTTTAACTCATTTTGGAGTAACGTTCACATTTATAAGTGTGATTTCAAGTAATAATTCTTTAAAAATTTACTTTTTTAAAAAAATGATTTTTTTTAACTGTTGTAATGAAAATCTGATTACATATTATAAATGTTATAGTAACTAAAATTATTCTTTTAGCTTATTTGTGAAATATTATTCATTTGTATTAACAAGCATTTATATTAACAATTCATATTTAGATCCATTTATAATTAATTTACTTACAAATTTTAATTCATAAACTTTTATATGTTGAATTTCTGATTTTATGATTATTTAATGTTAAATGTATATAAATATTGTGCAAAGTTTAGAAATTTAGTCCTCTTTACATTCAGCTCATTACTGATTTAGAAATTTTCTTAAAAAAAGGTAAGCTTTTTTATGATATTTTTCTTTTGCCTATTTCGACTAATTGTGATGGAATTATTCTGGAATGAAAGTTGAAAAGGTGAGGAAGCTTCTGAATCAGAATAACGTTAATTAATAGATAGTTTTATTCTTGTGTGGAAAAATTTAAACGATCTTTTGAAATGTCTCTTCACAATTTTTTCTAAAAGGTACACTGTCTTCTATTCTTTCAAGCTGGCACTAAAACCTCCATTCGGATGATCCTTGGCGATATTTAAAATGGTCTGATGTAACAAATATGTGTGCATGTCCAAGAAATAATTTTTCTTGATACAAGATATTAGACAAAATATTAGTAGCTATTAAAATATATCACAGTTGATCTTCTTTAAACTTGAAATATAAGATAAAAAGATGCGATTTATCATCAAATAAAACATAATCCTTTTCTCTGCTATTTTTAATATGCTTTTTATAAAATTACTGAAAAATTTTAATTCTTAAATATAAATGAAGGAAAAAATTGTTATTCATTTTATTTTTCACTTGAAATTTTGTATTGATTCATTCTCATTTCAGCCATTCTTTGTTTAACGTTTTAGCTTGCTAAATTGTTTGTATAAATAAAAAGGGAAATTTTTTTTTAATTTTCAGTGAATTTTAATTCCTCTTCTATAAATTCCTGATTATCAGTGAAAACTTATACCACTATCAATGTATCTAAACTACAAGGATGGAGAGTAATTCATATATAGGTTTATAAGAACAAAGTCATTAACCCATTTGAAACAGCATTTTTTTTTTTTTTTTCTGTTTTTACTTATTTGAAATGGATTGCACACATGGTATGCAGTGTATATCAAATGGTTTAAAATGTTGATAGATGAATTCGATATACCAGGAAAATAAAAAAAACTGTTCCTTAATCTTAATTAAAATTTATGAAGACATTACTCAATTTGTTAGAAGATTGTAATATAAAGAAAATTTTTAAGCTGTTTAATATGCTTTTACTGGGTGCTGAAAATGCAATATAATTTATTTTTACTCTATTTGCTCAATTCCCAGATTTAAAGTTCTTTTTGTTCCTTTATAAAATTTCCTTACATAATCATATTTGATATTAAGATAGTGGATGAATTATCTTGTTCATACTTGCCTACAGAGATTTAGAAATAGCAGAGTTTATGAATTATTTGTTTAAGGAAAGTCTGCCATGATTTTGTTACTGAGGGATCATTTTGTATGACAGGTTTTAGAGATATGATTTCTGTTAAAGGATTTTTCTCCATCTGTATGTACATTGTTAATTATTGCTTGAAATTTTTTTTTCTCCCAAGTCTAAATGGTAAATTTGTGTTTCAAAACTCTTAAAAATATAGTGTGTGAATTACCTTTTTAGTTTGTGTTGTTAACTTTTATATAAGGCACATATTTATATATATATATATATATATCTTTTTATATATAAATTTTTTTCTTCCTTTTTTTAGGTCTTAATTCATTGAACATTCAAAGCCTAGCTAGTCAGGGAGTAAGTCCAAACATTGGTTTGTCTAATGCTGGAAGCAATGCATCAGGTTAGATTTTAAAACATTTCTCAGTTAAGAATTAATATAGTGTTTGAAGAAAATTTGTCTATTGTATGTAATTAGCCATCTTTCGAGAGCTTTTTTCTTTTCATTTTCTAGAACTTAATACTGCTAGTTTACAGAGCATTGCTGCTTTAGCTGGTTTGGCTAATACCTCTGGTTGGTATATATATATATATTTCTTTCACAGAGTTTCATTTCTAAATTATCTATTCTTTATCTTATCTCTTAAGACAGTTTTCTATTTTATTTGATAAAGTATTCAATGAAATTTTAATTTTTTCAGGTTTGAACCCTGTAGTTATGCAGAATTTAGCTGCATTAGCTGCTGCTGGGAATTCTGGTACTTCTGGCCTCAGCTTATCAACACCAAGTAAATTTAGAATTATGATTTTTAATGCATATTGTTTGAATGTATGATTGATTGCTCATTTCTTAATGTAACAAGTGATTTTAAGTTGTTAATAATATATATATTGTTTAATTTGTGATATTTTGTCTCATATTCTGGATTTTATTTATACATGTATTTTTAAAACTCAATTTCTGAAGTTCAATTCTACTTACTTTCAGTTATTTAATGTATAATTGTTTTAATGGGGTTGTTACCTTTCATGAGATATTTATTGTGTTATACACTTTTGTTTTAGGCAACAATTCAAGTTCAAGCCCATCTTTAAGTGGAATAAACTCCATAAGTCCTGTCACAAGCATGGCTTTAGGCTTGTCAAATTCATCTTTGGGAAGTTTATCTGGAGTTAATGGGTAATAATTTTTCTTTCAGTTCAATTTGGTGTTATACCATTTTAAGTACTGTATTTAGTTTATGTAAATAAATTGGACATTCAATATGCTGACATGTCAGCCTCAAGAAAATTTAACGTGGAAAGCAAATTATTGTTAAAATTTATTCTCTATTTTGAAGTGGTTGTTAGTATATCTAGTTATATGGAATTATGAGCGAGTTCGTCATTTCTAAAGATACAGACAGAAAGTCATATATTTGTTTGTTCTTAATATGCAAATTAATAAAAGCATTGAAATTGAAAATTTTTATTTGAAAAAAAATATTTCAGTTGAAAAGAACGAAACTTGAAACAGTATATAGATATGACACATTTCTGCAGATTTCAGTGCTTTCAGAATTGAATTTTATCACTTTTGAGGACGATTTATTTTCTTTTATGAAATAATTTGATACTTTTAATATCAAGCAATTTTTGTATAACATTGTTCATTTTATTTTTCAGTTAATTATAATTAAATAGTTTTACTTCTCAGTGCTTGGTTAAGTTCATTAATTTGTGAAGTTCAGCTTTTATTTTCTGAACCTGTGTGATATCTGAATATATATTGAGCTTACTTCTTCTATTAATTGAAGATTTTTTTTATTTTTTTTTAGTATTGGAGGGAAAACTGCTCTTTCTACTAATGGAGCTTCGTTGGATGCTATAACGCAAGCATACTCAGGCATACAGCCTTATTCTGGTGTGTAGTTTATTTTGTTTTGAACTAATTTGTGTGTGTGCTTGTGCAATTAAAAATGAATGCTAAACTGAATCAGTATGAAAATTAACAATGGTTGAAAACTATTTCATTGCATAAGACGATCCCTGCCCTTCATTATAACAGACCTACAACATTATTTGAGATAAATAATTTGATTTATTATATCATTAAATCAGTGAATATTCTTCTTTCTTCATTTTTTTTTCATTGGGTGAAAGTGTATGTTATTGGTATTCAATATAACTTTATTTGAGGTAAATAATTTGATTTATTATATCATTAAATCAATGAATATTCCTCTTTCTTCATTTTTTTTTTTCATTGGGTGAAGATGTATGTTATTGGTATTCAATATAACTTATTTTGGGGGGTCTTCAAGTTTATTTTATGAAGATTCTGTAATAATTGAACCTAAGTTGCAAAAGTAAAGGATATCTGCTTGTCATTGCTTTTCTCTTTTTATCAACGCTAACATGGCGTATAAATCTTAAAACATATATTTAGCTAAATGTTCTTCATGGCTTCAAAAATATAAGAACATTAACCAATAATTTAATATGACTTGCTCTTGATTCTTGACTAATTTTGAAAAAAGGTCCTTAAAAAGTTCTCAATTTTCTTGAGAGGGGCAAGGAAAACCTTTTTAGTTTCCCCAGACTTGTGTGTGATTTATCATTATTAAAATCCCAAAATTTAAAACTTTTAATGATTTTAAAATAAAAATAGTTATTTTGAAATATTTTCTGTAGTTTAAAAAAATTATTTTAACACTTACAAATTAAACTATATTTTAATTCAAGAACCATATAAATGAACATAATTTTTTTTCCATTAAAAAATGAATGTCACATTAATTGAAACCAACTTTAAATTGTTAAGTTAATTTAAGTAATTCTGATTATCAGAAATGATATGTCCATCCAAATTAACTGGTAATTTGCTTATTTTAAGAAATGTTGAAGAAGATGAGGCTTTTGTTAATCTAATAAAAGCTGACTTTTCATTTTTATAATTTCTATGCCTTTGTCAAAACCAGAAGGCCGTAACTAGTTTTACTATAAAAGAAGTTATGCTTCTGCAGTGTTGCAGAAATAAAGTTTAAAATTTACAAATGTTAAAAAATATAAAAGCAATGCATAATTATAAAACAGAAAACATTTTGTACTTAGAAAACATGCAAGATTACCTAGGTGTGAATGTAAAAAAAGGTGCTTTGGTGGAGGGAAGGGAGTAAGCAGCTTAAAAGTGCTTAATTTTTGTAGTAGTTTCTCACTACACACCTTTTTTTCCCCATTCATTGTATTTCCTGTCTGATCAAAAGGTGACATCTAATAATTCTATTTTAATCAGAGAAATAAAAATAATCATTTTAATTACAGCCATATTATTTCTCTCTGACTTACTTTCCTTATATTTTTCCCCTCTCAGCAAATGAAATAATCTGTCTGAGATTATTTCAATTGAGATCATCAAGTTCAGGGAATATTTTATTATGAGCGAAATTTAGGTCCAATTTGTAAAAACATAGAAATGTATTTACTATCAGATTAGAACTTTTGCTTACTACTTAATATCGCAAAAGTTTCAGTTTAAGAATTTAAACATTCCTAGTTGAAACAATTCCAATGCATTTTTTTTTTCTCTCCCTTATAGCAATTCCATTTACCCAAATAGGTCTTCAACCTCCCAGTCCAGCTGGAAAACAAATCGAAGGTAAATATGCTGCTCATATTTATATATTTATGGTTATTACACGTTTGGTTTCGACTATAGAAAATGTGTACAAGAAAAGAAAAGTTCTTTTATTATTATTATAGTTTTTGTATTCATCAAATCATAAATTCCTTTATATAAATTTATTTTTACTTCGTATTATAATTGTCTCTGCACGAGGTCTTTAAATTTCTGCAGGTTTTAAATCTTTTAAATAAATATTAATCTTTCAAGAATGTTATAAATAGTTTCGTTTTGTAAAAGTTAATTTTAATCACTGATTATGAAACCTTCTTGCCGTTTCTTGATAATAAACTAAATGGTATCATTTTGTTCTATTTGTGAATTTTCTCCCTATATTAAAAACCGATTCCACAAGAAAAGAATTCTACTTCTATGGAATGGAAGGCTCTAAACTTGTAAAATAACAAATGCATATTAACTGTTCGGATTGATTCAAAGATAATTTTACTAAAAATTCTGCTTATTGAATACAGCAATAAGAATATTATTGATTATTCTGCAAATGTATAAGAATGTATCTGCTTGCTTTGGATGAAGAATATATCCCAAACGAAGCCCATAATTTCCATTTGCAAGATTTTTTGAATTCAGGTTATTTCAAAATTTTATTAGGGGGGGGGGGAGATGATTGTAAAGCCTATTATGAGAATTAACATTTGGCCACTTTAAAACTACAAGTAAACGAAAGAACCTTTTGTTGTTGTTATTTTACTTATCATTTACCTTAAAATTACACTTACTTAAATTTTTGTTTTGTTAAAATCTGAATGATATATAAAGTTTTTCATCATTTGTAAGCTAATTCTTTTTATTATTCCTTTTCTAGGTCCAGAAGGAGCTAATTTATTTATATACCATTTACCACAAGAATTCAATGATACAGATCTTGCCCAAACATTTATGCCATTTGGCAATGTAATTTCGGCCAAAGTTTTCATTGACAAGCAGACCAATCTTAGCAAGTGTTTTGGTTTGTATTAACAATCTTCTTCTTAAATCTTTTCATGAGTTTGTTATTATTATTATATTTGTTATATGTCACTTGTAAAATTTTATTTACAGGATTTGTGAGTTATGATAGTCCGAGTAGTGCTCAGACTGCAATCCAGGCTATGAATGGATTCCAGATTGGTATGAAACGTCTCAAGGTTCAGTTGAAACGTTCTAAAGATGCGAGCAAGCCATATTAATTTGGATTGGTGTATTTTTCTGTCTGTACAATTTATGGTTGGTACTAGTTATTATTTTTATTTTTTGCGTATTCTTATTGTAATAATTTCCTTCTATTTGTATTGTATGTTTTATTCAGTTGTTAGTAGCTTTAAAAAAATAATAGGAGTTAACTTCACAATCAATGCAAAGGTAATTGTAATATAGTTTTATCAGTTTAAAATGCAGACTAGTAATTTAATATTTTAAATGTGCATGGACTATTTCTTATTCATATAAAGTACAACTGTCTTTCAAGGTAATCATGCCCTTAATTTACCTTTAAATTCATTAGTTTTTGTCTATTGTTTATTTGGATTATTTCAAGAAGTTGAAGGTAGGTGCCTAATTTTTAATTATTTTAATCTTCTTTTCATTCCGTCTGCATTAGATTAGATTCTTCAAAGGTAATAATGTTATGATTTTTTATGACAGTTATCATGCTTTTTATGACAGTTTGTAAAAGAAAAAAAAATACTTTATACAAATAAAATTCAGATGAATTGTTAAAAAATGCATTATGTTTTAATATTTGTTCCTTATTATTTATAACATATTTTAAAAGCAGAAATAAATCAATGGTATTCAGATTCCATGGTGAGTTTTTGTATAAAATGTTTTTTGTTTGGTAATTTTATGCAAAATTTTATTCATATTTATTTTTCTTATCTGTCCAATAATTTTATATTTATTGTGCATTAATTCACTACTAGAGTAGTTTTTAATATTTCTTCTATTAAGCAATTTTATATTCTACTGGAGATTCCTTTATATTTATTCTTTGTGCACATATTTAATCTTTTCAATTATTTGTATTTTGTTTTTTTTTAATGTAAAATGAATATTCATTAACTCCTATTTTAAATTTTTATATTTTTCCTAACTTATCTCAAAAGAGTATATTAAGCACTAAACTTTTAAATATTATTTGATATCTTGTTTAATAATCGTTATTTTTTTAGTATAAGATATTCTTCGAGCATTTTTTTATCACTGCATAATTATAATTGCTCCTCATTTTGTAAAAGTTTAGAGCATCCAAAATTTAAATTAAATGTTATAATTTGTAAAATATTTTGTTTCATAATTTAAAAAAAAAAGTTTCTCTCTTTAAAAGTGGAATGGAACTTTTGGTTTTTATGAAAGAGACTGCTGAAAAATGAAATATCTGCTTGTCGCATCAGCTCATAAGTGTATTTAAGGCTGGGGGGGAGGTACTTTTTCATTTATTTCAATTACAGTGACTTAATGGCAAAGATTTTTCTTCTTGGCCGGTTTGAAATCAGGGATGGTGGCTCAAATGAAACCCTGAGTATCTGATCACAATTCAAGATTAACATTCTATTTTAAAATAGCCATCAGTCTAATTAAATCTGACTTTGGATAATTGCCAGTTTTGAATTTAATGTAAAGATGTCTCTTTTTTTTTTTCTGTTATAGTGTAGACTGTGACTGTTTTGATTTGTTAATTAACAGTATACTTATTTGCACATGTTTGTTCAAACCATATACTTCTCTCATTTTTCGAGCTGCATATTTATATATTTGTATTAAGTATTGTTATTTATTTCGTGAGATGTATAATCTCGAGAGAGATTTGTTAACCATTTTGAAGCTAATGAGCATAGACGGCATATTATTGTGAAACTCAGGCTACATATGAGATACACACCAATATATTGGCATGCATATGTAACATGAGGGTTCATAGTAGTCTGCGGAATTAACATATACTTGCCCTGGTGTGTGCACAACAAATACTTTTTAAATGAAATCAAGATTCAAACATGTTGCGAAAGGAAAACACAACTCCATGTTTCAACAACCATAGGTAGCCCTCTGGTTATAGAAGATGGCCAACTAGGCTGAAATTTCCCTGCCCATTCCTTATGGGAGGCTCTATTTCTTAAGGATCTGAAACTCCTGAAAGGTGGCCCAAAGTCGGTTCTCTTGCCTTTCCTCTGTTTTCCACTTAAACAAAGATACTTTTCAGCTGATAGCTATCTTCAAACTCAGGGACAAATGAAGCTCACATCGAGTGACCAAACTACTCTAGAGCCAGTCTAATTGGATTTGAGATTTTAGGCATGGTCATTCAAAGTAGTTTTTTACCCTTCGAAAAAATGAACGAGATTGAATGACCCAAAATTATAATCTATTCGTTTCTCCAAAATTATAGATTTGGTGTGAGAAGATTTTATGAAAATGTAAATGAAAAGCCAAATTGACGTCAACGGTAAAATTTGTTTCATTGTTTATAAAAAAGATTTTTAAATAAGTTTTTTCGCTGTTCATATTTTTAGAAGAACGTGAAATTTTTTTAATTCAGAACAGCAACTACACGCATCGGAAAGTTTTTGTAGTTATTATTGCCTAAAATTGAAATATTGTGTTTCTGACATTGAAATACAATAAAAAGAATAGATTTCATGAAAGTTGATATATTGTCTATGCCTGAATTAATTCATTTAAATCAATAAAAACTATGGTTAATGGCCACAATAATTAATCAGCAACTGCCATAGGATAGGTTTAAAACATTTTCTATGAAATGTAAGCACATTTTTCAAAATAAAATTTGCAATGAATTTGAATGATAGATTTTAAGTTTGATAAATCGTACACATATAAAAATTTAATTATATTTGTTGATATTGACTTCACTTGTTTTGGGGAGTTGGAAATCTAAAATACGTATATGCTTATATTATTTCTTTCAAAGAATGTAAGTTAAAGATATTTTTTTTTCTTTGTAAGATAAGCACGGTATTTTACGGATGAAAAAAGTAAACTGGTTTTAAAAATTTGTTAGTGTTAAGTCAGTATTTTTAACCAAAATATGCTTCTTATATTGTCTAGTTCTAATAAGAACCATGAATTTTTTTATTTTAAAAATAGATTAATTATCTGCTTTTTTGTAGATATTCATTATTCCATCGTTTTTTATTAATCTAGTTTTAAAAGAATAATTGAGGAAAAATTATCATTTGCACTCATTTCAGTGCTTTGAGATTAATTTAAAATATATTTAAAAAAAATGCTCAACTTGCAAATGTCATGAATTTTATATACATTATATTTCGTTTTTATTTTTCATTCTTAAATGTCCATTACTTAATTTATATTATTGTTCTCGGAAGATAAAGCGTTGTTTCTGGTTAGGCATGAGCACAATAATCCAGTTAGTAGTGTTGGCTAGCAACCATGACATTACGAATTATAAATTGGGTATCCATGGATGAGGCATTTTTATATATTTCATAATATAGCTCTGAAAAACACAGTCTTGGAGTAGATATCAAATTGCAATTACATGTAGTCTCACAAGTATTGAAAGTGAAGTACAAGTACATGAAAGTGAAGAAGGGAAATTAAGCGCGTCTGTTCGGCCGAACTGAATAAATCAAGCGAGTTGAATATTTTTATGCATTTGTATATGTAAGCATACCTTTCATGATTTTTTTCCCCAACAAAAAAGGGACAATGGAAGAATGTTGCAGTGAAAATAATTCCCATCTTTCCACATGGGCAATGGGTTATGTTTCGGAATGTTTGATATCCTCCTTCCTTTTTAAAGTTCATCACTCAAGTTTGCGAAATATTTTCTTTGTTCTTCATTTTTCTTTAGAATGAAAGTAATTTATTTTGATGTAAATTTTCTCAATTAAAATAACTATTCTAATATGTCGAAGAATTTGTGTTGATCAGTTAACTTCTGGTGACATTTTAGCAAAATATTTAATTATAAAAAAAAATAACTGGCTCTTAAAATAACTTGCAATAATTTTATAATATTCTTATATTAATATCGCAGTAAATGAATCTATGGAGTTTGTGTATTTACGATCTCCATATTAAATGTAGATGCGACTTACTTTTATTTACAACGAAAAATAAATGTGATAAAGAAAATTGTATTGCTATCGTTTTAACTATATCAAGAAATATGTTTTAATCAATTGCCGAAAAACATTGAGTGTATGAGAATACTGCAGAGTAAAAGAATAAACACAAGCGAAGTGGAAGAAAATAAAAATGTTTTGTGTCACAGTTAATCAATGTAAAATCAGTAAAATAGAAATTATGCAGTCAGACAAACAATTAATGAATTAAAAGAGTTTTTAAATTTGCCAATCCGTTACAGTACCCCCCCCCCAAGTACTGGATGTATTGAACACACCACAAGTAGCGAGTATTGAAACGCGCCACTCTACCAGAATGAGTGGTTCTATTTGGAGGCAGAGATGGTGCTTCACCCGATGTCTTCTCTGAGCTTAACGGTGTGTTGTCACCAGGATTAGCCAGTGATGTTGCTGTTAATGTTTATATCTTCATAAGCAATGAATGCTGGTTTTAAGCGATCGATTTCAATTACAGAGTCTTTTCCATTTATCTAAAGGGTGAAGTGTTTGGCTGTCTGTTTTCTGACTTGATAAAGGCCATTATATGGTTGTGTCAATGGGTCTTATACAGTATTGTTGCACACAAAAACATAAATGCAAGCCTTTAAAGAGGGACGTAAATAATTAAACGGTTTACTGTGTGAAGACAGTAGTTGGAGCTGATTCTCGCATGGTATTACACAAATACTGGAGAAGATCTGAAAAATCTGTATGTGACTGGTGGTTAGAAGGCTGTAAAAATTCACCTGGCAGAGTCAACATTGTACCATAAAGCATATTTGGAACAAGTAGCTCAGTCAATTTTTTAATATTCTGTATCATATTTTAAAATTTGTTGCTTTTTAATAGTATTTAACTTAAAATGCTTTATCTACTTACTTCCTGGTTATCATATAAGTGTTGGTTTTAGTATGTGCTGATTTTCTCTCTCTCTCTAGAGAACATCTGTCTTTATCTAAATAATTGATTTATAATAAGACGAATTACTCATAGTTAGAAGGAAGTTGTACAAATATTGTTACTAAATTTTATTATACATGTATTAAAAAATAAGCCTTAAAACCATAGTTTAAAAGGGAATAGGGAACAGAAAAAAAGAGATTGACTCAAGACCAATTTTTAAATTCTCCCAAGTTAAATTGTGGGTTGCTTAGTCCAAATTCTACGGAGTCCCCCCCCCCTTATTTATATATCATTTTGATCTGCACTCACTCTTTTACATTCAGTTTTAAGCTGTAATGTGGAATTTTTTTTATGATTTAAGTTGAAATTTCATGTAATAATAATAGGTTTTCACAGGTGAATTGTAGTTGCAGAATACAATTAAAAACTATTTATAAGCACTTTTATTTATTTCTGTTATTTCATGTTTCTTAAGGTGGAATTTCGCCATTATCTTTTTACTTAATTTTCTCCTGGCATGCTAAATATTTTAAAATTTTTTACAATTATGTATTTTTGATGACAGTACACTATTTCAGTAACTTCAGATTCATCAGTTAATTGATTGATTTAATTTTATTTTGATTTCATGCAAATGACACCATCTGGTAGTAATTTTGAAGGGGGGGGATAATGTTTACAAAGTTTGATAATTTTTGTGACAATAAGTTGTAAATTAAAAGTCAAAAAGTGGAAGAATACTTAAAATAAAAATGTTTCTCTTTGATACACTTATAAAGGTGTCTTTTGAAAAACTGGTTTTATTTCATTTCATATTTTAAATTACAAGAGGTGTGTGGTACCAGTGAATCTTGGGGTAAAATAATTATGTGAAGAAAATCATTTAAAATGAATTCGTGGCAAATTTCTATTGATTAATCTCTCATTCTTTTTATAAATATGAAATATCCGACTTTCATCAAAATTATCTCATTACAAAATTTATGTTAAGATGTACAAAGCATTTAGAAAAGTAGAGCTTTGCAAACTAAAAATATAGATTTGAACATATATATTTTATTTTACAGTTCTAGTAGAATTGCTATTTGAAAACATATATAAAGTGTCAGTTTAATAATGGAAAAGGATTTTAAGACTCAAATGTTTATTCACTAGTTTGGTCAAGACACTCAAAGTTTTTAACTATATTTAAAATCGTTTTTGGTGCAAATGACTGGTATTTTGTTATTTAATTATTTCAACTCAGAGTTGCTGGATTAGGACTCGAAATTTTCAGGAGGCAAACATCTGTTTTGGTGAACAGTATTTCCTCCTCCCCTTAAAATAAAAATGAAATTGGATTCAAGTGTCATTTATTGGATTATTTTTAATGCATGGATTTACATTATTTCGTCTTTATTTATATCAAATTTTATAAATTGTGTAAAAAAGTATTTTTAAAAAGCTTTAATTATAAAAAAAATTGAAATTAATACATCAAAATTAAATCTTATTATGAAGAGTAGCAAAAAATTAACAATGACAAATGATATTATCCATGATGTTTATGAAAATGTGTTTAAGAAAACTCAGATTTTGAGAACAATTTTGTTTAAAAATATGAGGAATATAAATAAAATTATTCTAATATAAATGTAACTAACATTAGTGAAATTTTATAATAAAAACTAGTTTTGTGATAGATAAATGTAGAAAATTCCACAATGTTATCCTTGACATATATAGATTTCAGGACTCCATAGATTCATTTATGTTACAAAATTCTGAAACTCAAAGGCAGATTATTAAAATTGCTCTATATTATTTTTGCAATTTTGGTGAATCTTTTCTTCTGGAGATTTTGAATCAGTAACGTGTATTTAAGGTTTTTAATTCGTTTGATTTCTTCATATGGTTTGTTTCCATTTGTATCTTGTTTTTCTTTAAATGGAAGAATCTTGATGATTTTAATTCTTTTTAGATATATTAATATTATTTGAATTAAACAAAATATTTAAATTGTCATTATGTGTTATAATTTTATTTAATCGAATTTCTAATGAATTTAAAATTAAATCCAAAATTAGATTTTAAAAAGAGTATTTGTTTACTAATGTTTTTTCTTTTCCATAATCATTTTTTATTCTTTTTTTATATTGAGGTGCATTTAATTTTTTCTTTGAGAAATATGTGGTGTGCAGAATTATAGAATTTATTTTATTTCTTTATTTTTTAATAAATGTGATAAAAGAAATTGTGGATTTTATGAAATATTTCATTTTTCTGATGCACTTTACTGATAGTGTTTACACGACTAATTTCATGCAATGTAATTAAGCTTCTTAAAAAGTCAAATATCCTTTAAATGCAAATTTTTTTTAAAAAAATGGTTATTAAATTTAGTTTTGTTGTCTAAAATGGGGTTTCACCGAAATCTGTTAAAGCATCATAAACATTTTTTTATAGAATGCATGTAGCATTCTTTCTTATCATGAAATGTCATGTGATTTTAATTTTAACCACTTTTTCCCTCACTTTTACAATAGGATTCCCCTAATTTCTTTTAACTCTTTTGCATCGTTTACTTAGGATTTCAAATATCTCACTGGTGACCCTCTAAATTTTTCTTCTTGTTTTTGTAATTTCCCCCTCTTTTAACAACTTAATTTTCTTGAGCCATTTTAAATGAACATTTAAAAATTATTTCTAATTATAAGTAAATAAATCGAAATAATATTAGAAGTAACTTTTTTAGTTGAATTGCTTATGATAAGCATTTTCTGTAACATCTTAACATTATTGTTTGGGTTTTCTTATTTTCAGATTTAATGTCATTAGCGTTGTTGTAGCATGAAATTCCTAAACTCTTTGCCATGAAAAGAAATTTTTCCTTTCTGAATGTTTTTATATTTCATGATTATAAAACGATGTTATGTGCTAAATGAAAACAGCAGACCATCTGACTATCCTCTAGTTTAATTAAGCATTTCAGAAAACTGCATATTCTGCACTTCTTCTTTCCTACTTTAATTTTGCATCTGTGTCAATGTTCCCTTTGATCTCAAAGAATATTTCTTCCCTCTTCTAGTTCATAGTAAATTTTTTAGGTTGATCTTAGGTAGTCACTGATGTCAGCTAAGGTTATTTAATTCTGGGCAGTTCTGGAATCAGTCATTGGAAGGCACTACAGCATCTGCATGGGTGAAACAAAAATGTCCTCATTATTTCAGCTCCCCCAGATCTGTTGTATGTTGTAATGGTATATCGTTTTGATGTGATAGTTTTTCTTGATCCATTATTATAGTTTCTCTTCTGCATTATTCCAGCTGATGACAAATTAAGTTGGTCACTGATATCAGGTAAGGTTTACTGATATATGCTGACAATTCAAGGGTCTACCATGGTGGCATCACAGCATTAGTATAGTTGATTAAAAAGGATGGAGTGCCATTTCTTAATTTGATCGAAATACATTGTGAAGCAATCCTTAAAATATTTCTCCATGAAAATTAAAATCAGAAAAAATGTTTTTTCTGTAAAGGAAAAAGCTTTTGAATTGGTTAAAACTTGTTTTAAAATATTAAAATGAAGGACTTGATTTAATATCCAATTCAAAACCTTGAGTTTTCAAAGTGTTCTAACTTTTTAACATTTTTTTGCAGCTGATATTTTATAAGTTAAATATTCAATTTTGTATACTTAGCTTATTGGCTCTTTCCAAAAAATGACTATGTTGATTGTAATTAAGAATTTTTTTGGTTGTATCTTTTAAGTCAACAGTAAAAAAGAAACAAAACTGTATGTTTTTTTTTAAGTCTGTGATATTTTAATCCTATTGTAATAATTTATTTTTGAATTTTAATCTTTTAACACAGGCATGCTTAAAGAGAATAGCAACCACAATCTCCAGTATTGAAATTGGGCTGCTTATTTTGTAACATCTTACTTTTTTAACTTAAATAATATTTTATCTCTTCTTAATAGACTGCCTGTTTTGGTGAATTATACGTGCCATGCCATGTGTTATCCCGCTCCTATGGTGTACAACCGTCTCCTTGTCCTTCTACCTGTCATGTCACCCTTGACCCCTTGTGGTCTTCTGGCTCAGCAATGATAATTTTTGTTCATTGGGAATCAAAGGAACTGCTTCATTACTGCAGCTGTGCTTTGTAATCAAATGCCATGTGCAAAAAAATCATTAAAAAGGAAGATCCGAGGCTTAATATTTTGCAGAGCATCATTGTTCATAACCGTCCCTTGTACAGAGCTTGGCATGTCAAATTGGTGTGTTTAGTATACCTAAGTTGTCTTGTTTTCTTTATTTAATGTTTTCTCTTAATTTGTTTACAATAACCGTAATTTTTATATGTTTTGGGAAATTTCTTAAGATTCTGTATTCTAATTTTTGCTTTGCAATGTTATAACTTAGCTTTATGTTGAATGTAATCATTTGCCATGTTTAACTTCTTATAGTAAATATTAATGTTATTTGTCACCTATGTGTTTATATGCTGTATTTGTTGTAACTTAGAGGTGCTTTCAGGAAAGCTAGTCGATATATAATTGTGGGAAAAGGCATATGAAATTCCTGTATTTGATAACCCTCATTGACCAAAATATTTATTGTGTGGGACTTTTTAATCTACTCATTGTGCAAATATATTTTGCTCCTTTTGTGTCCACACAAGCACTGAATTCTATATCTAGTCTGTAATGTGTGTAATTTGTGGCTATACTTGATATATATTAAGATGTAAGTATATACATACATATATATATCTGAGATTACAATACAAAAAAATGTAATATTTACTAAATGTAACTGTTTGCCTTAAATGTTCATTGTGAAAAAGTTGGTCTTAATTTTGAAGGAAAAAAAATCGATACTTATAACTTTTTTTTTTTTTTTTTCCCATCTTCATGCAGTTTTGTCTTAATAGTTTTTGTTTTTAGCATCACCATTTATGTATCTTACATGTACTGTTGGTCAAAGTGGCCAGCATTTCGTGTATTTTGATGCCTTTTTATGGCATGACTTTTGTAGAACATCTTGTAATAGTTCAATGCACAAACATTGTATTATGACACCATAAACAAACTAACTCATCTTGAAGTAAAATGTTTTATTTCATACTTGATATGAGAAGCTCAAATGTTATAAATGCAGAAAAAGAAGAAAATCATTTATATTCCTCATGATATACGAGTGCACAATTCACTTTGTCTGTGCCAAATTACAAGAATGTGTAGACTCTAGGTATTTTAGAAGTTGGCTGCTTTGACCTAAAAATTTCTTGCTCTGGCAAAGTTATGTTATTAACTCAATGTTTTGTGTGTATAAAGAGTTTTTTTATCACATTTTAAAATTTTGAGCTTGAAATTTTAATATTTTCGGGAGATTTTATTAATATGTCAAGAGCTACTGATTGAATAAGTCTTTATTCTTTTCTCTTGAATGTGATATCTGCCATTTCTTAGGGAAGAGAAGGATATATTATTGTCAAGCCCTTGAAGTTTACTTTGGGTGGCAATATGTACACAGTTTCACAAAACTGATAGAGTAGTTGTGCACTTTTCTTCTTTTAAGATGTTACTTTCTGCATTAAACATAAGAGTGTTTGATCTTATGTTCTTAAATTCACTAAGGTGCTTTGTATAGGTAAAGGATTAGTGAGTGAGTAATTAAAATTTTTAAAGAAATAAATGGAGAGAACCTTTAGTAAACCCACTTTTTCATTAAATTTTTTACTGATAATGTGAGAAAACTTCTGTTTAGAAATCGTAGTTTTTTTGTTTTTTTATTCCAATTTTTTTTCCTTTGTTAGACAGAAATGGTTATTAGTTTTCTTTGTAATGCATTTTGAAATATATGAATAATAAAAAAAAAATCTAAACTTATATTTGTACAAGATGTTTTCAAAATTTTTCGATTTACAAATAACTTTATTTCTCTTTTCTAACTTATTTCTTCTTTCTATCAGTTATTCAACAGCACTCATTGCATTTAGTTTGTCTAAATGCAATCGGTAATACAGATATGTATAAAAATGCTATGAAATTAATATGGGGTGACCTTGTATTGAAATTAAATATGATAATCTTTGATGTTAAAACATTTTGTTACTCTAAACCTTTAAAAACATTGTTTATTATAATGGTTATGATTTTTGTTTTGTTTTGTTTAAGAATTGATTTCATTTTTACGTGTAACATTGCAAAGCTTTTAATTAATCTCGACAATGTCACATTTTTCGCTATTGTGAAAGTTAAAAATATGTGTTTTTGGTTATCTTCACTTGTTTTCTCGTCTAATTTCATCTTGAAAGTACTGTAGATAACTAAAATGAGGAAAAGTCGCTAATATGTATCCGTATGAAATTTAAATGACGAATTTTCAATAGTAGAATTCCTTAGTTCTCATATTAAACATTTTCTTCCTTGATCCAAAAATAAAAATAATAAAAAAATCTAGAAGACAAAACATTATGCAGCAGAAAAACAATTAAGTGTACAGCTTAGTTAGAAAAGTTTTTTAGTGATTTTGTTTAATTTTATGTAAGTCAGTCACATTTGTATTACTTCTCAAGTTTTGATCTTTAAAATATAATTTACAAAATGTTCTTACGTCATTTACGAAATCAGTTGTAGTAGGTCATACTATATCTGTTTTATGTCTTCTTAACTACTCATTTATTCCAAACTGCTTTTAAATGCATAAGTAAAGCATTTTTGAAAATTAAGGACTTTATGGAAGTATTTAAATTTTTAGAAAATAACCTTGGTCACCCCATAAAATTATTTATTATTTACACTAAAAATTCCATCTTTTGCAGACGAATAATAAATTACTTGTCTATTTTTAAAGAAAATATGCAATTACCTTTTATCAACTACAAAAGTATTAGCATAAATAATGCAGATATGTATTTTTATCATCATGTATAAATGTTGTACTGTCTTAAAACAGATTAAAAGGAAACTCATTAAATGTTGTTTATATCTAAATTATAAACTTACATCAAAAGAAAGCTTATTTTTGTGAAATTTTTTTATTGTACAATGCTTTTCCCTCTTTATACTGGTTTGATAAAAATAATAATAATCTTTATATTAGCGATATTTCTGATCATATCTCGTTTCAGAATAAGTTTGAATTGATGCAAAATACAGCACTATTAAATATGTAGTAAAATGCAAGTTGTACAGTTTTTTATATTGATGTTGCAATGCTTCATTGGCCAAAGTTTAATTTTAATGATATTGTTTTATGTCGATTTTCCCCGGTGTCCTTGAAAACACTTGAGATGTGTGTGTGTTGTTTTTTCAGCCGTGTTATTCCCTAATGTATTTAGAATGCAAGTAAATTTAATTTCAAAATTTTATTAAATCTTTTGAACAAGTTATGCTCTTAGAAGTGTACGCATGACTATTCACCATTAAATATATTTTTGCACTCTTTGAGTTTATATAAAGTGTTGTAGTTCTTAATTGCTAGCTTTAAACAAGCTGCAAACTAGTAACTGTATTCTTTATTCGTTTCTGATTCCACTATTAGTGTCTATTCTCAGTGTTCCTTAAGGTCCTTTATAGGACTTCGTATTGTGCTTCTTAATGACTTTTCATGATCTTAGTGGTTTGTACTTTTTTTGGTTATGTTTAATCTTGTACAGAAGGGGCAACACCAGATAGTGGCATTTCTGTATTGCAATGCCTTATCGACTTTTCACTGTCCCATTTCCGATAACGCATCATTGAGATTTGCATATGTACAGAAGAGGGGAAACAAGAAAATTAGAAAAAATTAGACTTTTCTGGGTATGCTGGTCACACAGAGGACAGAGACATATATATTATTAAAAGATGAAACATTTTATGCTTGTGTATTTTTTTTGTGTGCTATTCATTTGTCATTAATACACTTGTTCACAGGAACAGTATGTTTTTAGGTTTAACTCATTTATTACAAGATACAAAAATTGTGCTGAAAATTAAATATTTTCATTCTACTTTTCAAAGTTCAAAAATAAATGCAGTTATATAATTATTACATTTTTTTAAACTGAGTTGCAATTCTAAGAATTCATGAGAAACATTTTATATCTTATAATTTTCCCTGTTGTAAAATTTTCAGTGAAACCCGTTTTAGCTCTTTTCACTATAGTTTTTTAGACAGTATCTTCAAATTTTGTGAATGCATTATTAAAAAAAAAATCAAACTTCTTACATCGATGATGTAATAATTTTAGATTTATTTACGAGGGTAAATTGAAAAATAATGGCAATTTTCGAACATCATTTTTATTTCCATGCAAGAACTACATGCATCATTTTTCCACAAATGCTCTCTTTACCACAATTTACTATTAGAGCTTCTATATCCCGTCCGAGAATAGTTTTCGGTTGCTCGCGAAGCCATATTTATACTCTGCTGTAATTCGTATTTTGATGGCGATAAATTAAAGTTGTTCAGTTGGTGCAGCAGAGTTAAAAATAGCTTTTGCGCCAATCAACTAAACCAGGAGATGGAACTCAGCTACACTGACGTATCCTTTGTAATGACACCCTTTCCTTCGCCTCTTTTGACAAATTGCAAATTATGGTTTGTCTTAAATAACTTGCATGGTGAGGAAAAGATTCGGCCTGGATTGGCCTTTTTCACGTCTCAAAATAACGTCATTTTACAGAGCTGCTGAAGTTTGAATTTCTCGAGCACTTGGAACGACGGATGTTTCGCTTCCTGTCTTTCCCTCCTATTTTTTGGTTCCTGAGGATGAACTCGTATTTCGTTAGTTCTCACGATTCGCTCCAAGATACCGGGATTGGAAGTACTTGAGAAACTGGATGGTGACTAAATGAGGCAGCGATGAATATTTCCCCACCTCGCTTCCAGTATACATTTATTTTCGCAAAACTGCCTTTATTTTTTAATATACCCTCATTTAATGTGTGTATAAATTCCGTCTATATCATAAGATATTCAGAAAGTAATTGTAAAATAAATATATTTGCTGCATAGATGTCAAAAAATATGAATAATTGCCCTGATGAACACATTTTTGGCCAAGTGCTTGGAAAACAATATCTTCCAGCCATTAAAAAGTTTCTTGTATAGATATGCAGGTTATTTATTTATATTTGGCAGGTTATTTATTATTAATTTATATTTTATGGATTCAGATGAATTTTCAAGAAAACTTGTATTAAAATTGAATAAAAGATAAAACTCATGGTTGGTTGTTATACAAAGAAATGGTTCCAATGCTATACTATTCAAAGCACATTGTGTATTTAACATTAGATTGAATTTGAAAAGAAAAAATATATGTGCTATCGTATTTTAATAATTTAGGGATTCGTCTTAATTAAAGCAAATTTTATCCGAAATAAAATTATTAAACGCCTAACATTTAAGAGCATTTTTGTTTTGACAAAATAATTCAACAAAAGTTTTGTCCTATTTTTATATCGCAACTTCATTACATGTTCGATATGAATGTATGCAAACATATTAATACAGGATATCTAGTAAAGAACTCTCTCGTTTTAAAATTAAATGATTCGATAACAGCAATCGATAGAAGAACCAGTGATATGTGCATTGTTAAATTCGCAGAAATCTCGTACGTAGTTTTATAATCAGCTATAAGTTTTATCGGCAAGTTGCAGTATATATAGCGATTGCCTTGAGAATGGTCAGTCTTCACTTCTACTGTTACGGATTAAAAGAATATTTGCTTGTTAGGGATCGACCAGGCAATACCACAAATTGGAGCCCTATCCAGAAATTTTTGCCTTTCATGAAAAGTACTTCGAGAATGGAGTCACTGCTTTAAACTTTTCCATATTTGTTGGTGGCATAGATTGACTGTCATACCCGCCTATTTTACCCTCTGCGACTTCTTGTGGAGCACAATGAAGGAAATTACTTTTGGAATAATAATCCACCACTAGATGAATTTGAAGAAATTATCTGTGAGACATGTTCATCCATTTCTGTTGACACACTATAAATTATTCGCATGCACCATTTCTGTGCAGCGAAACGTGCACATTCTGTGACTACACTGTACAACAATGCTTATTGGCAATATTACTAATCTTCAAATTTCTGTATTCGATTTTTATAACTCAAAATAATCAAAACCTCAGATTTAATTCTTCAATCGATTTCTACTGTCAAGTTATTTGATTTTAAAATTAGAATCCTTTGTAGGACAATATACTATATAAAATAACTTCACACTGAGAGAATTGTTTAAGATATGATATTCAAAGTGCATTTTTTGACGCACGTCAGTAAAACTAAAATCAAATATAAAATTTATAACCTATAGATTTGAAGTCGAGGCAAAAAATTTAGATTAAAACCGAAATATGTATGCATTAAATCATTATATGGCATGATTATTAGACTTCTTAAACATATTGTAATAAAGGAGACGAAGAATAAAAAAAAAATAAGTCGGTTTCAAAAAAAAAATAAAACTTATATTATTTTACATAAGGGAAATAGCCTTTTTTTTTTTAATCGAATATAAAACTTGCCAACCATCACCAACCGAGGGCATTTTTATTTTCACAATATATATAAAATTTGAATGATATTTTTGCCATTTTGGGGCTATTTATCTGCAGTAATAACTATCACAAACTAATATTAACTGTTACAATAACAACATTACTATTATAAATTCATAAAGTATACATTATGAATTTATAAAATGAAAAAAATATGCTTTATATAATATATGAGCATGTGCCCTATATAAATATATACAGTATAAAACAACTTTACATTGAAAGAATTGTTTAAAATATGGAATTATTACATTATTTTGGTGCTCTACATTCAAAATAAGAGTGGAAAAATATGATTTATAATAAAGGCCAAAATCTTTTCGGAGAATTACTGATTTTACCTATTATTGTTACTGTTATAAATAATCCAATGTTTAATTAATAAACTATATCCTATGCGAGAATAACATTTGCTTAACTAATTTAAGAATTTCTAGTGAAAGTAGGGAACCGAATTTAATGGAAGTCAATGGAATGGATTATTTCATATGAAAAGATTTTATTATTTCCAGATTTTTAATTTATTAAACATTTTATATGAAAAAAATGACAGACGACTAGAAATGTTATAAGTTTATTCCTTTTTTGTTAGAGAACAATTTGATTAATGTGTCTGATGAAATAAAAATATTTTGAAATCTTGTGTTTCATTCTTTACTACTTTACAAGAAAATGCAAATCTTTTTGAGATTTTTATAGTTATCAAAACTGAATTTTTCTTCTGTGTGATAGAATGAAAATTTTCCTTTATTTCTATCTGAACAGCATTCTATAAGCTGTAGCATTAATACTCATTGAGATATATAAAAATTATATGTTAATTAAATATTTAACACAAATTTATTAATTGGATTTAAGAGCTACATACTATATAGTTAACAAGTGGGATATTTTGTTGCCCTTAAAAAGTTAGTTGCAGAATAGTAAAAATTTCTCACGAATAGTCTTTCACTCTCTATCAAGTGAGAGAAAGTAGAAGATGAAGAGGACGGCAGACCAGAATGGAGGCTACAGTCAATAGGATACCTCCAAGCTATGAAAGTCGTCACACTTAAAAAGGGTGCAATCTTAAGAACAAAATTAAGAAACATTATAGATGACTTCCTGTTTAAAAACCTAAAGCATCCAATCAGCCCCAAGTTTTATTTAATGAAAATTAAATTATTTTTCATGTTACAGTATTATAGCTGTAGTTTAACATTAATCTATGAATTGAATGGGGGAAAATAATTCTATCGCATTTGACATTTTTTAACTCCTAATATCAGTTTAGAATTTTGCCGATATGTATATCATTTTGGTTGGGATATTCCCATTGAATATTAGCGTGTTATAATTGAAGAAATCAAGTTACACATTACGATTAATAGGATCGTCAAATACTTCGCTATTTACTAGATAATATACATTATCGTTGAAATTCGCATTAGACAAATGATGGCACATTTTCTCAAAGGTTTTGAATTAATAAATGGTATAATTTTCTTCTTTCTTTTTCGAAGCAATATCATCTTCTTCAAAATAAGGTTTATCTTCGGATATCGGATAGCATAGTCATAACTATTTCTGGCGACCCATTTATGGAAAAACTATCTACGTCATTCATAACGATATTTGTAAACAAGGAATATTTTTGTTTGTTTTTTCCTTGATATCGGTTTAGATGGTGAAAGTGAAGCAGTGAAACCACGAAATTCAGATTCTAAAATTAGAAATACTGAAAATGGGTCAAAATTGTTGATATATTCTTGAATAAGTCATCTTGCTTCCTGGCCACAAAATTTGGTGAAATTCAGAAGATAAATCGAGGAAATATAAAGATTTTCGTTCTTTGATCTACAGGAAACGCCCATGAAGGTGTACGGTGAACCTATCGTGAGATCTATTTAGTCAACTCTACACATTTTCGATATCCGAGAACATTTTGCTTCATTGCTGCAGTATAGCCGTTTTGCCTTTTCACCTGAACACGCTTAGTTTTTGAATTCTGAACGACGGTTTCTTGTTTACCTTTTGAACTAGGATGCTTTCCAAAATTTAAAGAAGCATTTAGCATTATTTTACCGATTTTTAAAATTGAAAATGATGACTTTTAATATTTTGTGTGGTTTTATAGTTCCCTTGGTGTACTGTGATAGTTCTTAATTAACTTATACCATGAACTGACGAACTCAATAATTCAAGATTCATCCGTGATCTACCGGACAATATTTTTTAGAGTTGAAATGCTGAGTGTGCAACTGAATAACTTTTGAGAAGACTTCAATAAATTATTGATAAATCAGCAGTTTACCTTTGAGATTTCGATGAGCTTTTTGGTCAAGCAGTATTTTGCCTTTGACATTCGATTGCATCTTTAGAGTAAGTTTTAACAAAACTATTTTAAAAAGTATTATATTTTGTTAGTTTTTATTATGGGGGGGTGATTTATTTTGATTTAGCGTGTTATATTGTAATTTCATTAACAGGTTTTCATTTTACGTCTTGAGTCCTTAACTAGTCTGGATGTGCATATAATTGCTCAAATTCCATTACTTTAGGTGTAACTTCAGGTTTACTAATGTACATTAAATTATATCAAAAGGAATGGTGTTGAGCTCCATGCATCTACCCGATGAGGTTGCATAGCTTATGGTTAAAATTGATGGAGAGGATTTTATAGATGAGATAAATAAAATAATAGTCAACAGCTCAAAAAATGGGAAATAATAGATTAATAAATACGAAGAAAATATTTGGTAAAGCAGTGAGGACTGAAGATGCGAGTCAGCATATAGAATATTTTATTTACAGAAAAAAAAACGTATTAAGATCCGTCTTTCTCGAATGGAAATTTTTATTTCAAAAAAATTGCAACAATAAATGATAGTTAACATGGTGGTCAATTTTGTGTTAAAGGGATAGTGATAGATTAGGATTTAAACTAAGGATAGGTGTAGAATACGATGAGAGAGTTGCAGTCGATGTTTAACGAGAAATTAACACGATGACTGCCGCTTGTGGCCCATGTGAGTCATAGCTATTATGTGATGGTTCCAAACCATCTAATTAGATTATCCTTTCTTTATTATATCTTAACCAAGTCGAGAAGGAGTCATCTAATTAGTAGATGGTCCGAATATGTAGCAGGAGTCGTAGCAGCGAATGTACTAAGAAAAGTGAGATGTTTCCAAGGTTTGGTAATGAAAACAATAAGTTTTTAAACAGTAAGATTTAAAATTTACTAAAGTAATGCAAAATTGATAGAAAAATGAAAAGAGAATTAATTAGAGAATTCAGAATTAATCTATATAAATGAAACTGAAAGACCACTTTTCCTGTTCTCTGTAGAAATCTAATCTACTAAATAGATATTATTCATAAAATTTTTACAAATACTATGAAGCATAAAGAAGGTTTCAGTGAAGTTTTCATGACAAATTATTAGATAATTAGTTTTCATTAATTAAAAATTATTTTCTTTTCATATGCCGCAATATTACACCTGCGCATAGCCGTGTCCAAAGTTTATTTAATAAACGGAATTTTGAATAGCCAAAGCATGGGAAATCGAGATATTTAAATTCTATTTTTACTGATTAATACCGAAAAATGTTTCTTAGAAATTATTTTGATGTTTCCTGTTACTTAAAAATTGAATTAAAACTTTCGTTTTACGGTGGTAGAGATTTAAATTCACTCTTGAAAATTTATTCTTTATATTCCATATCATACTCACATACAGTGAGTCAAAAGAAAGTAAACACCCATGATTGATATAGAAAATATTTTATTTCAAATAATTTGACTTATAAAGTAGATATATACAATAATTAACTTATTCATGTAGGATTTCAACAACTTGTAAAAGTTAATTAAATCAAAATGCAAAAGGAAATAATTCAACTAATGCAGAAAAGCGTCAAATTTCATGCGTCAAAAAAGTAAACAAAAAAAACTGATTCGACAAAAAAAGTGAAAGCTGCAATATTAATATTTTGTTTGCAGTCCTTTAGATTTTATCGCTGCCTTTAATCGTCTAGGCATAGATATGACTAGGTTTGTTTTTTTTTTATTGTTGTTAGTTCTGGAGATTTTTTTTTTATTTCCATTCTTCTAAGGCAATTTGTTTCAACTCTTCGTCATTAGAAATGGTTCTTTTGGCGTACAATTTTCTCAAGATATGCCCTTAAATTTTCAATGAGGTTTAGATCTGGTGACTGTGGAGGATGGTCCAGAGTCTTCGCGACACTATAATATAACCATTCTTTCACAATCTTTGATGTGTGTTTGGGATTGTTATCATGTTGGGAGATCTAACTTCATGACAATCCTAAATTCGCAACACTATGGACATTAAGATAAAAGAGCTTCACAAGTAATGAACGCTGTGCTAAAATGAGACGCAATTTACAAATCAACTGATACTTGAAATGATTTTTAATGCCTCGCTTCTTCTTTATAACTCAAAATACTGGGGCTGGTGTCGATTACGTAATTGGGATTTTGCAATTTTCCAATTGCAATTTTTTGTGTTTATGCAAAATTTTAGCTGTCTTAAAGTGCAAAGCGCTACATTTTCCCCTATCGGCAACTTTTGAAACTACATTTTTTTTTTTTTTCTAATTCCTTTTTCCCATGTCGTCAATAGTCCCCGTACAAAATTTAGTGGCTTTGCGGCTGATAGTTCAAGCTACAGAGGTCTCCGAGTACCGTCAATTTAAAAAAAACACCCTGTATATCTACTTTATATTAAAAGTCAATAAAATATTTGAAATAAAACCTTTTCTAAATCAACCATGGGTGTTTATATTCTTTTGACTCTCATTATTTCAGTTGCTATTCACAATGATTAAATAAATTGGGCGTCATTTTTTTAAAAAGATATATATAATTTATGCAAAAAATAGTCTTCTAAGGTTTTGTAAAATTCATTTGGAGTACCTAGTCTAATTTTTTCTATAAAACTCTTTGCAAGATTCGCCCTGTTTCAATTAAAAATAAAGTTTTAGATGATATTTTATTGGGATTCTATAGAGTGATAATATTAAATATATTTTTATTTTCTCGCATAAAAAGTTTACATCAACGCCGCTTTCAACAATTGATTTGTTATGCAATAACTTGAATCTCCACTATAATATTTGTAGATGAGATTCAAATTCTGCTCACAAATACTGAAGTATAAATAATGTTTTAAGATGTTTTGATAATTATTTAAAATTTAATTTTTCGTTTATAAAAAATAATAAATTCATCCCAGTCATCGCTGGGTATATCAGTTATATTCGATAAATTATATCCTCAGTAATGCAAAAATCAATATCAAGACCAACCAAATCAGGGAAAAACTCAGACAGCACAAGTAACACATAATATTGTAAAATTTGGGAAAAGGATTGGAATAGTATAAAATGTGAGATTTTTGTTATATTTGAGAGATTTATTTATATTGGATTCCAATATTATATAATATAGTTTTCCCGGTTTTCGCCAAATTATTTTCCAAAGACATGAATATCTGCAAAATTAATTCTAATTATCTATACAAATATGAAAAATATAACTTGTTTCATCATCAAATTTAAATTTGATCAATTTTTGTTTTCGTTTACTTTCAAATTCAAAATCGAGTCCTTAGTTCCCAAGAGACGTTTTATCTATTTGGACAGCTAGACCCTCCTATGTGAATGTCGATCATAGTAATTGAATGTTTTGGCTCGAAAGGAATATCGTGCTTTTCTGCATTTATGCTTATACTGTCCTTTTAATTTAACAACGTTTTGAACAATTTCGAGTAAAGAATGCGAGTCAAAGAGAGACGGTTTCACTCGTAACTAAGATTTGATATCAATAAATTATGCGAATTAGGTTCATGATTTTAACATTTAGTACATTAAAGAATTATTTTTCCAAAATTTTTTTACTTTATGAAAATTAAAATTTCACTATTAAGAAAAGTAAAATTAAGTTATCTGTAAAATAAGGTTTGCTCACAGAAGTTCTTGATAGGTTGGTCGAATATAATCATATTGAAATGTTTTATACTATAAGTTAGATGAAGAATTTTTCAATGCGGGATTATTTTTTATTTACTTTTCTTTCATTTTTAACGTTAAATCAAGATAACAAAAAATGTAGCTGGGTTGATTAACTGCTTATTCCAGGTAAAACGCATAAAAGAGATAAACTATTATGTCATATTTTTAAATACAGGTGATTTTTAAAATAACGGAAACATCACAAACGAATACAAGAATCTTTATTAATAAGGCGTAAGGCCACCTTTGGCATGTAATACAGCTTGCATTCATCTAAACTCGAATAATATAAATTCTGAATAGTACTTAAGAGAATATTGTACAATTCTTCATGGAGATATTATGAAGTTCTGTGAGAGATGCCGTTGGAGGATATGGCTTCCGGATTCAACTCTAAAATAGACCATAACAGTTCGATTATATTGAGGTCGGAAGACTGTGTGGGCCAAAGTGGATGTTTCACTTCATCATCGTGTTCATCAAACCACAATTGGACAAGTCTCGTGGCGTGAATAGGAGCATTATTATCCAAGAAAATTCCATCACCTGCAGGAAACAAACTTTGTACCATATGTTGAATCTGATCTGCTAAAACTTCTCAACAGTGATCTTTTCCTTTTAGGATTATGGCTGAGACAGTAGAAAATTATGACTTTGTTGGCCATACCAAGACAGATTCATTTCAATGCCTAACAGTTAAAGCAGACAGTCATTACCACATGCTTGAGCAGGTGCCTTCCAAATGTGTACCCGTACTGTTGTGGATAAAAGTGTAGAAGATGGTTCATCTGACCATATAACTGTCTTGCACTTATCGATCGGCCAGATTTTGTGGTTATGGAACCACTGTAAACGACGTTTGGTATTAACATCTCTGACATGTGGCTTCGGAACTACTGCTGTAAATGTTCTATTTATGAAGATTCCTCCTAACTGTAATTATTGACACTGGAGAATCCAGATGCTGATTGAACTTTGCGGTCATTTTGACAACCGTTGTTTTCTTTTTTAGACATTACATCCTCTTCAATACCTGTCGGTCTATTTCGCTGAACTTCCCGTCCCGTTCATTATTTTGCTTTGCTGTGTTGTGTAAACGCTGCCATGACTTTAACCATCTTGCCTCTAGAAACGCCTAAAAACTAGGATGTTTGGGTCACAGTTGCTCCAGCTGGTCGATTTCCTACAATTTGGCCTCCTTGAAATTTTGTGAGATCTGACATTTTAGGCTTTTTACAAAAGTCCAAGACACATACAGCTTCATTAAAGTTACTTCATACTACTATGATACATATTTTTATATTAAAAAAATTTTAGATAGTTATATTTTAATGCTTAAGAAACGCATTCTTGAATGTCACTTCTATTCACAGGTGTTTCCATTATTTTGATAACCACCTATACATAATTTACAGTAACATCATTGCAACTATGACCAACGTTGTTCAATGCAGAATACTTCAGTACCTTTTACACAATATTGTGTAATATTACGTTTTTCGTGAGAAATTGTTAATTAAATGAAATGAATTATCAAACGGTAAATAATTTGTGTGCCTGAGCTTTTTTTATGAATGATTTAAAAATTTTAGTGCCTTTTGAATATTATGGCATATTGTATGGTATATTGTTTATACGGTATTCTATATTCTTAGATATTCACAATATTATTCAGTATTTCCCAAGTATTATACAATATTGATGAGCTACTGAGGAGAAGGATTTTAGTTAGGCCCAAATTTAAGAAAAATAAATTTTTTTTTATCAAAATAGAGATTTCATAACTGGAGTGATACAACTGGAGTTTAATATAGCGAAACAGGAGTATAATCAGAACACAAGGCAAAAACCTAAAAATAACAATGATAGATGATGACGAATCAAAAGCCATATTTGAAAAGGAAAAAAAAATTATAATAATTTTGAAGTAATATTACAAATAAATGAAAATTTCAACTTTACAACTTGAAGAAAGATTCTGAGGAAGAAGATATTTTGAAAAGTTCAGTTGCCAAAAAGTTCTCTCTTATGTGACAAGATTCGTTGATCGAAATTAACTTTAAAATATCCACTGAAAACTCAGATATAACCATTGGGTAGGAAAGTGGGAAAAAAAATGTTCATCATTATAAATCCTGTCTGTATTTTAAATGGGGATATTTTAAATTTATCAAATTTATCATTGTAAAATAATGCAAGAGAAATTTAGATTTCAGAAGTACAGTAAAATATTATGGAGAAATAGAAAGAAAGAAAGATACCTAAAATGTGCAAATTTCGAAGAGCTAAAAGCGATGGAGAAGGGGCATATATGTAAACAAACTAGGCACTATAATTGTGAAAAAAAACACAATGAAAATTTGATACAAATCTAGAGACCAACCATTGCGTCCTAAAAAAAGTACAAGTACTATTAATTAAAAGAACTAATTATTGTAAATAATCTGAAAGACACTCACTTGAATGTTAATCATTCAGAGATTGTGGGCTTTCAAAGTCGGAAAATATCATGAAGGGTTTCTTGGCGTTCCAGAAACCATTTGTTATAATTGGAGAGTCCAGAAAGGAAATTAGTAAATATTTTATATCCGAAAATAAAAAGATCAATTTTTAACACAAATTGTATTGTAACAGCAGAAATTCACAGTGATAATTTTATTCTTAATTTATATAATGTTTATTATTTATAATATTATTACTCTCCACCATACAGAATATTAATAAAATACTGAGTAATATAACTAAGTATATATAACTGAGTAATACTGATATAACTATGATTTTGATACATTTTTTAACCTTTTGGTCGGTGATTTTAGAAATGGGTTAATAAAGTAGATAATTATTGAGCAAGAATTCTTTCCAAGTTTATAACCTCCAACACCTCAGTGTATATAAAATCTTAACTTGAAAACAATGTCATGAAAACTGCTTTCGATAATATGGAGAGCACGGTTTTTAAAAGCTATTTGATAATTTTAATGCATGCCAAGATTCTTTTAAAATTTTATTTATAATTATCTACCGAAGAGGAAAGTGTCTTGCATTAATGACATCTTGAAAATTTATATTCACTATTATAAAAGCTGCTCTCAGTCATCAGTAATTTGACCCTATTATATGAAACTTTTATATTCACGTAGCTTTAAATTTGGATGACCAATACATCTCTTCAAGTCTTTTGTATATGTTACGGCCAAAGTTCGAAATCGGCCAGTTCGCGAATTGGCCGGCCAATTCGCGAACTGGCCAACGTTGCTGTAAACTTACCGCCAATGCCCGATCTTTTCTTGATTTCGAGCTTTGGCCGGCCAATTCGCAAAGTGGCTTGGGACGATCGACCAAAGTAGGAAAAAAGGAATCAAGAGCAGATTATTTTACACACTGTTAAAAATGAAGTATTTAAAAATGAGTACTTCTGTGTACTGTTTTTTTTAAAGTATAATTGTTTCAGAAACGAGTTCAAATATAAGTGACACCTCTGAGTGAAAAATAAGCTTGTAATATATAAAAATATGATTTCGTGTTCTCATATTAAAGCCATAATAGAAATTATTCAGTGAACTTATATGCTATAACAACGTGATAGTGTGAGGATTAGATCTGCGTCCGTGAAAATGAAAGAATTACATCTTGAGCAAAGGTGTTACGTATCGAGTATGAATAAAAAGGTAAATTGAGTACTCAGCTTTCAATTACCTTTAAGGGTGATCATTAGTCTTTTTCTGCTCCATGGACCTAATGTTAAAGATCCCAGATCATATTGTCTCCCGAAATATCGTTTCAAAAATATGAAATGTTTTGCAAGGACAAATAGCAAATATAAGGGTTAATTAAAACAAATATGAAGGAAATATAGTTTTGTTATTAATATCATTTAAAGACATGTCTTTGTTGGTGCTATCTGTCGAATTTCACCTACAACATGACCTTATTTATATTTTATACATAAATGCCATTATATTTATTTACCACTAGCCGCCTTTGGTGACCAGCCGGGTCGCCAGTATTAATGATCGCTAAAATTTTCAATTAATGTAACTTGTTCACTTAGTAGCTTTTTCTACAAAATATTTTTGAGCTTCATATTTTGGTAGTTATATGATTCAGTCATAGTTTTATGTAGGCCTTAAACAGTACTGTTCATTGTACTACTTTCTCTAATGTTTTGTCAGTATCCATAAAATTTCTATTTTAAATTAAAGTGGAAATATTAAACTGCAATCAATATAAAAGCTTTTTATATTGAAGCTAACCATGTCTTTTTTTAAATATGAAAATTGAAATCAGTCGTTTGGCATTGAAATTATACGTGCACTGCAGAATAATTTATATAATATCTTAAAGAATTATTCAACAAAAATTTCTCTGATTCATTGTAAAATTAATTTTTTTGTTTTCAAAATATTTAAATGATGCAAATAAAAATATTTTATTTTATTTCAATCAATAAATGAACTTATGAAAAAATTGCGAATTTTAAATTTTACACAGTCCTTTGGCCCCAAGGAATCATATTCTGCGAAATACTCTTAACACTTCAACTTTTAAATAAATAAACGTCCATATCTTCTGCGATGAATCTGACCGATCTATGAAGTTTTTATGCATCAATTTTAGAACAATCAACATTTTCATAATCATCTGTCGAGAAATCCTGGTAGAAGATAAGCCTATCTTCAATGAGACAGTCGGTGAAGTAATCTAAAATTGTCAGTTTTTATAGAAGAGAGATATTGAAATTTCATAAATCAGTCAGTTTTAGTGATTGATTTAGTTGGTTGGAGTTCAACAATTTTTATTTAAAATATTGGTGTCTCAAGAAAATTTTGTTAAATATGATTCAAAGAGCGGAGAACCTGTGCAAAAATTTAAAATTCTTGATTCATCGGAAAATTTATTGATTAAGTTATATTAAATATAATTATTTAGTTCCTTTAGACCATTTTGTTAGCAAATGTATGCCCAAAATTAGCTGACAGTCGCTGATTAGAATGATTATAAGTATATTAAACTATGTTTGCTTTAAATTAAATTGTTTAATTGAATTAATAATATAGGTATTGTCAAAGCTCATAGAAAACTTTTCCTCCTTTTACTTTTCAGAAAATATCTTATTTCATTTTTATTATTATTATTATTATTTTATACAGACACCCGCCGAAAATGACAATTTTATTTATTAAATTTACAATAATAGTTGATTTATTTTTTAATTTAAACTTCTATCAATGTGATGGCAACACGTTTATAAAAACTTTTTTTTTGACGTGCTCGTGCAGATTAAATTTTATTTTTATTTTGAGCGAAATATATTATTGAAAAATATAGTTAAAATATTTCTTTAAAAATTCATTAAAAATCTAAGCATAATTTATAAATTAAAACATTGGTATCATTAGAAAGATAATTTTTTGAGCTTTAATTTGATGCAAAAATCGATTTTGTGCTGCATTATTTTCTGGTTATAGCAACAAAACGCCGAAATTACGCTTAGTTTTTAATCAAAATTATAATTGAAAATTTTAAAAAATTGTTCCACGTTGCACATTTCCGACCTCCAAGGTATATATATGCTAAATTTGATAACTGTATGTCAAACGGTTTAGACTGTAGAGCGTCAACACACATACACACGCGTGCGCCCGCACAAACACACACAAACACACATTGAACTTTATAAGTATATATTATCACATTGGACTTTGGCCAAAGATTCCCAGCCACTTCGCGAAATGGCCAGCCAAAGTAGAAAATACAATATTAATTGCAAGTATTTCGGACTTTGGCCAAACCTCTTGGCCAGTTCGCGAACTGGACGTACTTCGGGTTTTGGCCGTAACATATATGATTTGGAATAAATAATATGAGCAGAATAAAGAGCGATCTAGAAATAAATACAAATTCTTAGTAAAAAAAACCGCACGAGGAACTAGGACCTTTGAATTTAAAATTGTTCTTAAAAAAGCACCAGCTACTAACCGATACATCCATAACCACTTTTAATATCAAAAAGAAGAGTAACACAATATATTACAAGGTCACTGTATTTTCATATAAATAATATTACAATAAAAAATCAAAAATATAAAATATTTACAAAAAGCATTATATGGTTCACCTGCAATGTACTTTAAGGTTTTGATTTTACAAATAATTTCAACAAAATCATTGAAAGGAACTGGAGTGTTGACAGAAATCTTATTAAATACTGTCTTAGACCCACGGAGATGCATTTCCTTTTGATATAATGGCATCATGACCTCAAGGTACTTTAATGATTCGGCTTCCTTTTTGAATTCCCCTCCTCTCAAATTTATGCTTTTTTTTTTTTTTTTTTTTTTTTTTTGCCTTCTCTCCGAAACCTCAATGGCAAACGACAGGTCTCTCCATGAGAAGTTATTGCCATCTTGTTTGCTCCTTGTTTCTTATAGGCAGCTTAAAATGTTATGGGTTGACCGTGCTTGATCACTAGTGCATCGAATCAACCAAATATTTAAATGATATTTAATTCAAAGAATTTGCTTATTCATGTTAGAAAAATTATAATTAGAGGTAGCCATGGGAACAGATCATACAGGAAAGTTTTTATAGCACAAATATCAATCCTGTAAATCTATCACCAGATATCAATTCATTTATCACTTCCAAACTAATGGAAATCCACAAAATTTGCTATTGACCTGAAACTAAAAATTATATTGAAGGTATTATAAAAATATTTAATAAATTTTATAGCAGAATCGTACATACTACAAAATAATATTTAAAAAAGTTTTGAAATGTATAAATATGACGTCATGTGTTTATGTATAGCAATTGTGATATGTTTTTTATATAACAACTTTATAACACATACACTCCAAGTATATGAGTTTTGTTATTTGAGGGATGATATACATGGTATGCATCTTTGAAATTTATGATTAGTTACATATGATTCAAAAATATTAAACTCTACCTTGGTGATTGAAATTAATTTCAAATAAGACGCAATAGCAAAGTTTTGTAGAATTGAACAAAATCTTCAAATATTTTCATGGATCGATTTTATTTTTAAAAAAAAACCCCTACTATAATAGACAATACACTTATAATAAAATTTTTGATTGTCTTGAAAGCAAAAATGTTTAATAAATAATCTTAGATAAAATCTAAACATTGCAAAAATAATTTTTACTTTCTTCAGTGTACTACTTTAATACTTTTCTTGTAATGACCAAAAAGGATCAATTTCATTTAAAATACAATAAACCAGTAATGTCAGATTCTCTCATATTCTAAGCAATACTTGTTTGACGTAAATTCTCCATCTCGAAATAATCACAAGTCGGCAACTGCGTTCTAAAAATAGTTGATCCGAATTTCATCATTTGAGATGGGCTGATCAAAAAACAGCGCATATCAGGGGAAATTTGACAACCGGCTTGGCCTTGAGAATATCGATTTGACCGCTGAGGTGAGAATAACCATCAGGTAATATTTAATTATTGTTGGTGAATACGACAATGGCCATCTAAGTGGCTAGTCAGCTTCCTGGAGTTTATGGAATGTATATAACACAAGATAAGGGTTCAATCTAGAAGTACTTGAAACTGCTGGCTGTCTTCCTTTATTGGAAGGTAGGATTCAGTGGTTGGCGGTAAAGTTGATAACTGAATTCTTAATTATATCGTACAAAAAACCCTAATCCGATATTTCGATTTCTGATATTTTCCTTTCATTGAACTTGAAACAGAATTAATTGTTTAAACGTGCATCAAAATTTTTTCCAATACAATAAAGGTTTTATCCTCCCTCCCTCGGCATGAAATTGGAGAGCTCGGGTAAGACCGTGAATACTTTGTGTACGGCATTGGTGAACGATTGTTATGAAATACAGATCTTTGGCATGAATCAACCATTTTTACACAACAGAGAACATATATTTTGGACTCCTTTTTGCTGGCCGATTAACACCAAAATTTGACAGGATATTACAATTGTAGTCAGAAGATAATATTCCGAATTTCATTGATTTAACCCTTAACTGGGGACGTTCGGTCCGTGAGACCGCTAGCGATGAGTTTTCGGTCACCCTCATTCTATATTTAGCTGAATTGAATGGATTGACCCTGTAGCTTCCTGTTGTGTGACCTTCAATACGCGTGCATTTTTTCAACCGATTTCAGCGGGTGCTTTTTAAAATAAATCAGTTATTTCTTTAAGCGCGGTCTCTAAGACCGCATCTCCCTGTTAGTGTCCCGTGATAAACAAGGCTTAGCAGATGGCGCTAAAACTTGGGCCCCGAAATATCATCCAATTTACTGATCCTATAATGAAGCAGCGCTCCAGACACTTTTAAATGAAGCAGAAAGTAATTTTAGTGATAAGGATAATTGTACAGAAGAGTATTTCGATGAAAGTTCGCATTCAACTGATTCTGATATGTATGTTCAAACATAATTAATTTTTCTAGTGATAATGTATTTTGAAAAATTTATAAAATTTATCTATATACCAAGAGATATATATACAGAATTTATAGGTTGTTTTTTTATACTAGTTCTTAACCTGTATGTTTAAAATGCCCTAGAAAACCGTGCTATTAAAGTCACACAAGCCGATAAAAAAAGGGCCAATTTTACCCATTGTCAATTTTTATTTTTATTTTTTATATAATTGTTGAATGTTATATTATATTGTCTTCTATATACCTTCATATGCAGTAAAAATAAATATGATTTAAAAAGTAAAAAGTAATATGTTTTTTCAAGAATATTATGTATTGTACCATGTAATTTGAGAAGAAAATGTATGTTCCTACGCATTTACTTTTTTCAATGATAATATATTTTGAAAAATTTCTAAAACATATTTAGATATCAAGAAAAATATCTGAAAATTATATTGGCAGTTTTTCATACTAATAGATTCATTAGAAAATGTGTGTGTAAATAAAATGCGGTCTCATAGACCGCACCTCCCCAGTTAAGTTCTAAAATTTCACCTCCCCAGTTAAGGGTTAAGTCATTGAGGTTATGTGTTTACATGCATACAAGAGTACAGACCAATAAACGGTCAACAGTTTGGCGAATTTGGTTCAAGATTTGATAGATATTTATATTTTAAATCCTAAACATGTGTCAAATTTTATCTACATAGCTTTTTAGTAGTCATCGAGTTCGCTTGTACTCGAACAGCCAGCCACACAGGTTTCCTGTAAATGGATTTCTTAGGAAATTTGAAAGAGATATACAAATTTGATCATAATTCCATGTACCAAATTTCAGACATTTAGTTCAAAGCATCTTTGAATTATTGTGTTCACAGACAGATAGACATAATCTCAAAAGTGTGTTTTTCATACTCAGGGAGGTCTGAAACGCGGAGAGTCGTCAAAATGAGGAGTTTGAATTGTTTGACGATTACAATACTTCTATACTTCGTATAAGAGAGAGTAAAAAAGCTGAAATTCAATGATTCACTAACTGAATCATTACTTTTAAAAGTCAAAGCAACTTTTCTCTATATCAAAATTATGCTCCAACGGAAGTTTCATGCTTCCCTGAGCTAAATGAGAAGAGAGATGTTGAGCAATGAATTTTTGAGGGTGAGTGACACTAAATGCATCATCTAAATTTAATTAAAATTTGCAGACATAGTTTTCGACCCTAAAAATTCCGGAGTAATACCATTTTGATACCGCAAACCAAAAGAATTATGCAAAAGGAACCTCTTTACATTTCATTCTAACTTTCGCATTATGCTGCATATTTAAAATTTTTTAGACATCTTTATCTTAAAATAATAATCTAAATTGTAATCAAGTACATATCAACAAAGGCTGTCACTTGAAAATATAACATTTCTCACTTTAAAATTAGCCACTTTCAATTTAATTTCTTTATCGTTAGATTAGTTTAATTTTTTACAAAAAAATAATAGTTTTTCTGGCCATTAGTAAAGTAATTGATTATACTTTTTCGAATAATACTTATCTTTCAAATTCCTGTCATAATAATTACAATATGAATCGTAAAAAGACTGCATATTATAACTATTCTTATCCATATTTTAGAAATCATCATGTATTATAGAATTATAGAAAAATGTTTCGTGTTCTATGGGAATATTATGCATAGCGATACTATCAGAAAACTTTTTTTCTGTACAAATGAATGCATAGACCTAAATTACATACATAAATGTGTCATCAAAATAACGATAGATTAATTAGAATATTTACTGTGATTCGAAATATTTGTTCTAGGTCTTCATGTTTGCCCCTTTTCAAAAGGTTTCTTGGAATTTCCGGCAAAATAAATAACTGTTAATTGATTCAGTAAAATTGATAGAAGAATCTCATTCAGTAATCTTTTCAAAAGTGTAAGAATGCTTACAAATTGAATTACTAATGCTTCCAAATTCTGTAAAAAAATACCTGAATTTTGTGGATATTTTGAAAGCAACTTTTAAATTAAAAAATGTTTTATCTTCAGCTTCCAAAATTGATAATATTATTCTAACATTACCATTATTTTCAAAATCATGTGAAAGATAATTTAATGCATTGAAATTGGTTTTCAATCACATTCAAACAGCTATAAATTATGAACGCTGGAATTCAATAATGCTATTCTTTTCTTTAAAAGTTAAAATGACAGATTGGATACTTGCGATGTTGTAAATAAATAATCTGAATTAAAGTCTCGTAAAATAAAACTATTAAAATGAAACTCCTTGAGATGTATTATTATTCATAAATATAAGTCGTATCTTTATAGAATTTTTTGAATACTTTTCAAACTTTACGTTCTTCCGCAATCTCATTCCTTTGCACATTTTTTTATCATATATTATACACTTCCCATTAAAAATAAAATTAGTCGAAAATGATGTTATTTTTCAAAGAATGGACATACTTTTAAATTAAATGCCATGAGGATATTTGTTTTCAAGTCGACTTTTTACTGCTTCAGTGTTCACGAGAAACAGTTGGTTCGAAAGGAGCCATGGGAACGGCATCAATAGTTTAATTTCAAACGACCAACCTCCACCATGATACACAATAGGTCAAAGGAACGAGACTACAGAGGTAAGACCCATTATCAAAATAAAATTAGTCGCCCTACACCATTATTGTACCCACCATATCGGAGGCTTCTAATTCCCATATTTTAGGTGCTCCTTCCAATGTAAAAATAATCGCATGCATTCTGATGGACGCAGTTTATATAATTAACACCAGACAGTTAACAACTGGAACATTTGTTTTGGGAATATTTTACAGAGCAATTCCAACCAATTCTGTTGTGTTCCTTCTGTAGTACTGAAATGAAAAAAATATTTACATGTCATTGTGAATTCGTGCTTCCTATGTCATTTGCTATTAAGGATTTTTTTTCCGCAAATAAGTTTTGCCTGGTTACAACAAACATCATATCAACAAATATGACCACAAAAGGCAGTAATAAAAACCATAAAATCCGTAACACACAAAAACGTTTTTACTGTTTTGTACAGGAAACTTAACCGAGGAATCTCTGCAATCCTTAAAAAATTCGACCTCAAGATTTTGATGAATCTCCGCATTTCAGACTTCCATGAATTGGGGGAGAAAATTTTTGGGATCACGTCTTTTAAATTAATAACTATAAAACGCAACAGGATAGAACGAGGAAATTAGATCATCGACATTTTCCCCGAATTTACAGATTTTTAAAAAAAATCACTGGTTGAAATTGTTTAAAGAGGAGTTTGCCCGTTAGTACATTCTGGTGCATGTAAACTGATAACTCAAAAACTCACTGAACTATATACATGAAATTTGGAAATTTATCAACAAGATTGTAAATCTATATCAAAGTTTGAACCAAACGTGCATATAAACTTTATAATTTCATAGACTTACATAAATAATATTTTGTGTGTAGTTTTATGCCCAAAATTGTAGATTCGTATAAAATTTCCGACTTTATCAGCCAAAAGCAAAATTGGTCTAATTTTGCTTTTGGCTAAATTGCAAACTTGGTCTTCTTCATTAAATTATGAAGCAAAGAAACGCCCCATCTTGTGTTACTGCTCGAGGAAGTCTCAGGTATAATTCTCTTGCTTATTTTGTAGGCCAGCGTAGGCCTTAAAAATATTGACAAAGAATTTATCTTCGGCATGCTCATTTTTCACAAAGTCCTTGAGTTCACAAGATCGCGTTTCGTTAGTTTAAATTGTTTAATCAAAGATATGATTTTACACTTCTTCTTGCGTACAACCAACCACCCCACCACCACTGAACGTAGCAGTATCGACAGGATTTGTTGTGGCCGACTGCTATCTAAAGCATTGTCCATCCTTGCATTGACCGATTTGTCAAACTGACATTCTTTTCGAGGTAACTGGCCACAAAGGGGTCAATTACTGTCCTTCTTCCTTATCTACAAACTCTCAAATAGTTGGTAAAAAACTGACAATTTTTGACATCATGTCCTTCAGAGTTTTAAGATTACCTGGTACCATCGGTACTGTACTTAAGTCATCTATGCTTATAATAAAGCCCAATGTGTGTGTGTGTGTGTGTGTATGTTGGCGCTCTACAGTCCAGACCATTCAGCCTACAGTACTAAATTTGGCACGTGTATACCTTGGAGGCCGGGAATGTGCACCTGGGGGTTATTTTTTCGAATTTTTAATTAGAAATTTATTTATTTAAAAATTAAGCGAAATTTTGGCATGTTTCTGCTATAACTTACGAAAATATTACCGCACAAAAAAGATTTTTACATGAAGTTAAAGATCAAAAATTTATCTTTTAAATGATACCAATGTTTTAACCTTAAAATTAAATTTCTATTTTTAATGAATTTTTAAATAAATATTTTAACTATATTTTTCAACAATTTTTTTCGTAAAAAATAATAATGAAATTTAAGCTGCACGAGCACGTTTCGCATTCATGGGAAAAAATTAGCTTTTTTCAAAGTGTTGTCATCACATTGATTAAAGCTCCAATTAAAAATAAATTAAATCTTTTTGGAAATGAAATCTGCAAAAATATAATATTCGGCATGTGTTTGTAGGAAATGAAACAAATATGAAAGATTATTTTTTCTAAAAAATAAATTCAAGAAAAAATATTTTATGATCTTTTACACTTTCTATATTATTAATACAATAAATCAGTTTTATTTTAAGGCAAGTTTTGTTTAATATGAACAGGATATCCATTCAAATCAGGGCCACACAGCTAATTTGTAAACCTTTAGTTAGACACAGATCTGCTAATATGGTCTAAATGGAAAATGATTATATTTTATGTAACTTGATTCAATAAATGCTCTAATAAATAACGATTTTTGATTTTACATAAAGCTTCTGCTGTGGAAATCACAATTAACAAAATGTTCTTGAGACACTAATATTTTAAATAAAAAGAGTTAATTTCCAATCAACTAAATCAATCACTTAAACTGACTGCTTTATGAAAATTTGAATATCACTATTCAATAAAAAAAAAGGATAATTTTAGATCTTCCATCGATCGTTTCAAAGAAAATACGCCAATCAGCGCGCAGGTTTCTCAAGATTAATTACCCTAAGATTATGAAAATGTTGAGTTTTTCTAAATTTTTAACATTCAAAACTTCATAAATAAATCTTAGTTTATCGTGGAAAACAGAAAAATTCATTCATTTATTAAAATTTGGTGTGTCCAGAATATTTCTCAGAATATGATACCTTACTGTATTAAATTTAGACTTCATAATTTTTGAAATATATTTATAGGCCGGAACAAAATATTATTATTGATTTCATTTTAATCCTTTTGAAAGCAAAACTAAAAACTGAATTTTATGCTGAATCTGAGAAATTTTTGTTGAATTATTCTTTGAGATCGGGAATGTGCACCCGGGGTCTCCATTTTTTGAATTTTTAATTAGAATGTTAATTATTAATTAAAAACTAACTTTCCCGTCCAAAAAATCTTTTCATTTCCCCACCGCCAATTGAGTAAGGCTTCAGTTTTTTCCCCACGCTAAAGAAGATAGGCTTAACAAATTTTCGGCGGCTTATTTCAAACGATTCTGTTTATTTTCTTAATGTTTGATGCATTTAAAATTAAACATTGTTAATGAATCGATCTTTCAGATTCATTCTCAAGTACTTTTGAATAATAATAAAACAGGATAAAGGAAATTAAAAATTTCTAATCTGCATAGCGTTACCCCAACTGGAGTAGAAAATTCACGCATTTGCGTTACCATAATTGGCGTTGAAAATTCACGCATGCGCATTGTGTTCTGATTGTTGACAACTATTTTCAACGGATACGGACTTGGTTTTGAAGACTTAAAATGTTTTTGACAGATTATTTCAAACGATTCTGTTTATTTCTTTTGTGTTTGATGCATTTAAAACTAAACATTGTTAATTAATCGATCTGTTCATGATGAATCTGAGAAAATTTTGTTGAAAACTTCTTGAGATATTATATAAATTAAGAAAAATATTCTTTAGTACCCATAAGGTTTAAATACTCAGCGACTCTGTTTTCAGTACTCATATTAAAAAAAAAATTTTTTTCGTTTCAGTTAAAAAAATATTATTATATTAATTGCAGTTTAATCATTTCCACTTTAATTTAAAGCATAAATTCTACGGGAGCTAACAGAAAATTAGAGAGATACATATTATGGCTGAAGGTCTTTATAATATTATGAGTGAATTATATGACTATTAAAATTTGAAGTTTTAAAATATTTTAATGAAGAAGCAATTAAAATGGGAGTTCCATAAAATATTTAATTATTAAAATTTTAACGTGCATTAAGATTGGCGAACCGGCTGGTCGCCAAAGGCGGCTAGTTATTTATAATTTTCAGATTTTTTTCTTAACTCCGAGATTTCAATACATTCCTTTAAATAGTGGTAAACAGTACCGATTCCTCCACAAATGCATTTATAGTCCTGCATTCTTCCAAATCTTTGGAAATATGCAGGAAATCTCCCATGTCCTGATATAATTTGAATTATCAGTGGATGGTATCTTCTTACTTTTATTTCTGGATTAGGAATAAAATCGAAAGTTACTCTTCCGTTTTTGGACATATACCATCTGTCAAACCATTGCAGCTTTATTTCTTCTCTTAATTCCCATTTTAAGACACCATTTGATTTGAGGACAACCATATCAACACCCTCTTTCTGTGCCGCCAACTTTGCAAATTGATCCGCCTTTTCATTACCATATATCCCAATATGGGCCTTAACCCAATTCAACTCTATCCACTTGTTAGTTTTTACACTTTTTATCTTTTCTTTTATCGTCCATATTTCCTTATTACAATTGTGAGATGATTGTATGGTTTGTAGAACTGATAGAGAATCTGAAAAAATTGAGCACTTCTGTCCATCCTCCATCCTTTCACAATATTCAATGGCCATCTTTAAAGCTTGCACTTCTGCCTGGAAACTTGTGGCATGGTTCGATAATTTCATAAGACTTTTATCGATCTCTTTCTCATAGTAGTAAACTACTATTGCAGCTCCTACTTTATTTTCATCTTTCGAACCATCTCTAAAAATTTCTATTCCATCCATATCTGAGATTTTAATTTGAAAACATGAATAAACCATTCTGCAGGATGTTGTTCGAATTTGTCAAAATACATCTCATAATCATTTTTGCTGAAGCATTTGTTTCCTATTTTAACTTTATTACTAGAAGTTCTTATTTGAAATTTAGTGAAAATTTCCGTTGCTCTGAGGTCCACTGGCAAAATTCCCGTTATCACTTGAAGGGCTTCTGTAGAAATGGTTCTATATGTCCCAGACATAATGATGAGAGGGCGCCGTTGGATTAAATTTAATGTTTTTCTGATTTTCTTTAGATTTAGCTTATTTCCCCATGCTCCGTGCCCGAAAAGAACAAATGGCTCAATAGCCCCAGTGTAGATTCTTCTTAGATGGTATTTCCTTTTTCCATAAAATTTATCCGCAACTGTCACTAGTTTATATGTTAATACATCCACTTTTTTCTTGACCTTACTAAAATGCAATGTAAATGTTAATTTACTGTCCCATGTAACTCCCAAGTATTTAATTTGATTTGAAACCTTTATATTGTTATTGCCCATTTTTATGTTAGGCGGATCTGTTAATTTTAAACATTCTCCAAATGTAATAGGCATTTGAATTGTTTTCCTTTCATTAAACTCAAGTTTATGTATTTTGCCCCATTTTACTAGCCTATGAATGATTTGTTTTCCTTTCATTTCCAGTTCATCTTTTGTTCTTCCCGAGATTATTAGTAGCACATCATCGGCATACGCCTGTATAAAGCAGTTCACTGGAAGATTGATTTTAAATGCATAATTCATAACCAAGTTCCAGAATAACGGTTCGCTGCATGAGCCCTAATTCCATCCTAACTAGAAAAGTCAATGGGGGGGGGGGGGGGGGGGCTGTTTCTCGGTGTCTCCGGCAAGAACTTCGTGCCTGGATTTATATCGTGCAAAGTGTGTGTGTGGGGGGGGATTCCCTCAACTTCGACATTATTACATTTTCCTTTTCTACCATATTAGTCCATTGCATTGAAGGAAAATATAAGAAAAAATGTATATATTTTTTAAAACTTTGATCAAATATTCCTTCGATATTCAGGAACTGAGAACCAAAAAATTGAGGCGTGAACTTCTTCCATTACCCTCTTTTAAAAATTCGAAAGAATCAAATTGTAAAACACTTATATTGTTTGCCAACGGATTATAAAACCTTCCGTGCTTTTGAGCATGCGTTAGGATAGGTTTCATTCTGCAAAATAGGGATGTAAGGTAAGAGGAAAGGAGGAGATGTTTACTTTTAACAATTCCGGAAATGACGCATATCCTTCCGTGTGTCAACCCTTAGTGAGATAGAACCGCCGAAAAGTGGTCGCCTCAGAATACTGAAACGAACTTTGCTTATGAAACAAGTCACAACTATGCTAATCTATAAATATAGGTAATTAATTATTCTACATATTATTACACTTTGATTAAAACTTACATATTGCATAGTTTTCCTGTAACAATATATTTTGCATAAAAATAGCAGTAAAATATGAAATTATTTCTATGTTTAAATAAAAAAAATATATCAAAGATTCAGTTAAACTGCAAAACTTCAAATGTAAAGATATAAATATTGTTTAGGTAAATATTTGAAATACCATGTTGATTTATGCTTTATTCTACCAGTGATGTTCCTAAAAGCCTATGCGAACTAGTCTTTTTTCTTTTTCTTTTCTTTCTTTCTTTCTTTTTTTTAAAATTCTTGTACACTTCAGTTTTGAAGAAAAAAACATGCAAGAAAATTTGAAATCGAATCTTTCTAAATACAAATATTGCAGAATGTTTTGTAAACGTAAAATTTGGTATATTATCTTTTAAATGAATTCATAACTATTATTAAATGAGGAAAAAGATTTACATTGTACTTCAATGTATATTTTTTTGTTTGAAAATTCTGTAGTCATTAAATTTTTTTTGTATATATTTATTTTTTTCTAACAAGTCATTAATTTTTTTTTCTAACTAGATAATGTAGAATAATGTTATTGTTCTTATTTTGCTATATAATATCATTATCTTCGACACATATTGTTACTAAAGTGCGTAAACAAATTTTCCCTTAAAAAAATAAGCACCTTTAGAGAAAGATTAAGAACTAACGTTAATGTAGGATTTTTGAATATAGAATTATGTGCTTAAAATGAATTAAGTTGGGTATCAACAAATTAAGTATCCGATTATATACAAGTAAAAACATAAAATGCCACAAGTAATTGCTAATTTATTTTTTCAGAAAACTTTAAAACTAAGTTATTTAAAAAGTTTTTTTATCTAAGTTTCGTTAGAAAAATCTTATTAAATCACTTTCATTACATATTTAAAATTATTTTATTGCACTGTAGTTCGAACTATTAAAAAACATTATTACACTATTTCAATTCCGGGAGGTTAAGAATATAAGTTTAAAAAAATATATATAAAATATAAAAGTAACGCTAATTTTATTGAATGTTAGCCTCCTTTGGTGACCATTTTATTCGTCGGGATCAGTGGTCTCTAAAATTTCTAGTTGAATATTTCATATAACTTTATATTAATGGCTTCTTCAGCAATACAAATAAACCAAGACATGAAGTGAATCCCTCATAATTAATGACACTAAATAAGACTGAAGTTTCAAAGTTTTGATATTTCGAACAATGAATTTTCTTGGCGATATCTTCGGAGATATAAGTAAATGCTACATCTTTTCATCTCGTAAAACCAAAGTCAAATATCTACAATACGAAATTCTTGACTTTTTAATTGCGGCTGTATTTCAGTTTAAATTTCACTGCATTTTTATTTCACTGAACTTTGGAAAATATTTTAAAAACACGTTTAATTAGTACTAATATGCTGACAGTGTTTATGCAAGTTGATTTGTATTTATTTTTTCCCTTTAAAATTTTTGCTTGTTTTGTGAAAGTTTTTGATTATTTCAAATCCTTATTTTTCTGAAATATTTTATATACAAGGTGTCCACTCTAACCATGGCCCAATAGCTAATTTCTAAACTATTCGAGATAGGTATATATTTTTAAATGAGTAAATGCTCTAAATGATATATAAATATAAATATTTTATTTTTCATTAGTTAATAATGCTTCTGAAAAATTTATGAAGTGTAAATTCTATGCAGTACTTCGATTCCACGAATCATATTCAGTAAAATATTCTTGACAATCTAACTTATAAATCAAAAAACATTTCAATATTCTGCAATCAAATCTAACCAGATTATGAAACTTTGAATATAATGACATTAGAAAACTAAATTATTACATTGTTTTAGGCCAATCAACCTTGAAGAAATTCCAGGGGTTAGTAAATAAATTTTTCTCGAGCCAGTCAATGGAATGGTCTAAAATCGCGGCGTATTTTTATAAAATAGTGATATTCAGATTTTCATTATACAAATCAGTTTTTGTCGCAAAAAATTGAAATTTTTTTATTAGTGCTTCAAGAATATTTTGTTAAATAACTCTCATAGGACCGAGGATCTGAATAAAATTTTAAATTCATGAGAATATTTATTGATTAAAACTATATAAAATATAATTCTTTACTTTATTTAAACCATTTTTCTTATAAGATGAGCATGTTTATTTCTAACGATTTAAAAATTAGCATTAGGGCCCCAGATTAGAGTGGATATTCTGTTTATATTAAACCTACTTGCTTTAAATAACACATAATTAATAATGTGGATATTTAAAATGGTAGCAGCAAACTTTTTTTGCCCTCCCCCCTCCTTTTATTACAGAAAATATCATGTTTCATATTTATTTCATTTCATATAGATACTGGGTTGTTCAGAAAGTAATTTCGTTTTTTTTTTTTTGGGGGGGGGGAATGAAAGACAATTTTCGTATAATGAATAAATATTTTATTAAATTATATATTGGTCATTCTGGTCCAACACCTTTTGCCATCTTTCTGGTAGTAGCATAAGATCAAAAATAGCACGCTCATAAAATTTTTGGTCTTTGCTGGCAAAAAACTGATCTAGGTGATTTTTGACCTCTTCATTTAAATAAACGTTTTACCGTCCAAAAAATTTTGCAGTGACAGGAACAAATAATAATCCGAAGGCGCGAGATCTGGAGAATATGGTGGGTGTGGCAGTGTATCCCATTCAAGCAGTAAAAGCCTTTGGCGAGTGACCAAACTTGTATGAGGTCTCGCATTATCTTGGTGAAACACTACACCTTTTCTGTTGATTAATTCTGGCCTTTTCTGTTGAAGTGCATCATTCAGTTTGTCCAGCTGATCACAGTAGACTTCCGTATTAATTGTTATGTTATCCGGTAAAAGCTTTAAAAAAAAATCCTTTAAAATCCCACCAAACAGACAGCATCACTGTTTTTGATGGAGATTGGCTTTCGAAATGCTTTGAGCTGGTTCATCTTTTTTGCTCCATGATCTCTTGCTTTTGACATTGTTATATACAACCCATTTTTCGTCCCCAGTAATGACGCGCTTCAAAAATGGATAATTTTCGTGACGTTTGAGAAGCGAATCACAGACGTAAACGCGACGACACAAATTTCTTTCCGTGAGAACATGGGGAACCTACATATCGAGCTTCGAGGTTAAACCCAGGTCTATCAAGTGGTCATAAACAGTTGAATTCGATAAATTTAACTTCTCGCCGATCTCACGTGTTGTTATTCGCCGATTTGCATCAACTAATGTCTTTATTGGTCTTTATCAGCTTCAACCGACCTTCCAGAATGTGGTGCATCTTCGACATCAAAATTGCCGGATCGAAATTTTGCAAACCAGTTCTGGCACTGGCGTACTGTCAGCACATCTTCTTCATACACATCGGTTAATTTCTTTCTGGCATGAACAGCATTTTTACCTTTTCTATAGTAAAAAAGTAAAATATGACGAAAAGGCTGCTTATTGCTCTCCATATTTAAAAGGGCACCAACCAAAAACTACTGCGTAGAATTAATTGAATTTTTTTACATACAAGCCTTGCTATATCAGCTCTCAAAACATATAATGATAATGCGGCTTAAGTGTGAAGTTGGGTTCGAAAAAATACAATTAAATCCTCTGTCGGGAAAAAACGAATTTACTTTCCGAACAACCCAATAAATGAAAAAATGATACTTTTCTAGGTTTAGTTTGCTGTGAGAATTCACATAATCTTTTAATTTGACCCTTAGTTAGCGTGATGACAACATATGGACAAAAGCTAATACTTTTCGTGTAAGCATAAAATGCTCGTGTAGGTTAAATTTTATATTGTGTGAAATATATTGTTGGGAAATATGCTTAAAATACTTTTGTAATTGGAAAAGGAAATATAAAATTGTGAATTTTAACAGTATGCAAAAACCCTTTTTAATATATAATATTTTCGGAAGTTTTCACGGGGAACGCCAAAATTTCGTTAACTTTTTAATTGATTAAATTTTTTAAAAAATCACTATGATTTTCTTTCTCGTTGACAGCTATATCTTCAGCTATGTATCCCTCCAAAAACAGGCGATATTTTGAATAGGTCGATGTTGCTGATATTCTCGATTATTTAGTAATATTTACTTAGTGGATTCGGCCAGATTGATTTACGTAGTCATAGATTATATATGTTAGGAAAGTTGTGATATTTCTCATACAATTTTCCGGCTTCAATAGTTTTATTAATGCTAAATCCTCTTACAATAGCCTGCTTGTTGACGAAAAAGAATGAAAATAATTTTTACACATCTCGACAGTTTTACAAATTTATTGCCTGCACAGAAAGGATTAAAAAAGAAAAAAACTCGTATAATCTTATTTCCCAAGTATTATAATTCTCAAAATCGAGTGAAGATGATTTGATAAAAAAAATATGTATATTCCTTATGAATAGCATCTTCCATCTTTTTATTCATTCTGAAAAATGTACAGCATAAAATGTTTCCCCCTTTTTTTTTTCACATTTACTAGTTTTCTGCCAACATAGTATTTCTCACTCATGTATAATTTACTGGAGACTTATTTTCTATGTATTCCAACATTTTTAAAACTCGCTACTTACAACCAAGATAGAAAAATGTGAGATTTTCAACAATTTATTCAATATTAACGCCTGCATTCACTTTATCAACTGCAGAACATGATGCATTATTAGAAAAAGCAAACTGGCATTAGCAATTTACTGAAGAAATAATTTCCACCGAAAAATTTCTTTCAAAACTTGAAAAAAAAAGCACTGTCGCTGTTTTACTAATTTATGTACATCAGATGCATAAAAAGGCAAAATTGAGTCATCACTCTGACACATTTGAAGAAAAATCTTAATCAAAAATAGCTTTTAATTGATAGAAACCGACAGAAAATGTCTTTCCCATATTTTTTGCATGCTCTCTAAAATAGGTGTTAACACCCCTCTCTCCATCTTAAAAATTAGGAACCTTGGACAGGGCCGTGAAAGCCACGAGTACTCGAATTTTTATTTTCGAAGTTCCACATTTGAACAGTTTGTGTTTCGCAGTATAATAAAAATATACATTTTGGAAGCTATTTGATTGGCTGGTTAAAACCAAAATTTGTCCCAGAGTTGCGTTTCTAGTAACAAAATAACATTTATTGAATTATTACATTTTTGAGCTACTAATTTTATATGGAATGCGAATGTACAGACCGACAAACGACGGATTTAATTCAAAATTTAATACGGATCTATAATTCTGATCTGTTTGCCAAATTTTACCGATATAGATCATTACAGTTTGAAGCTATACTGCACTCAGACAGCTCAACGAACTTTCCTTGAATTGATTTTATTTAAAATTTGACAGATATGTATCTGTAAATTTGGTGTAAAGACAACATACAAAATTTCATATTTCTAGCTTAAAGTGTTTTCGAGTTATCATGTTCACAAATAGACATAATTCTAAAAATGTGTTTTCGGTGATTTGAATCGTTAAGATTGGGAAAAACTTCGAGCTCGAATTCTTTGGCGATTGCAATTCCTTGATTCCCTTTGAATGCTTCGTATACGAGAAAGTAGAAATGGAATTTTTTTTGTGCTAATTTATTTTTGATATCTTATAGCAAGAGTGATCCAAAAGTAACTTTGAAGCATCCTAAATATTTTGCTATACTTTTATTTTTGAATTAAATACACATTTTACCGGTATATAGTTAAAAGGCCCTAAATCCTTTCCATAAAAATTTCTTGTATTAAAAATAAATAATTTACTAAAAGATGATGAAACATAACTAACAAATGCTGTACAAACAAGTAACCTCCTAAAGAAAAATAACGATGAGTTGAATTTACTGTTAAAAATACTCCTGGTATTCATGAATACATGAAATTTTTTATAAAATGAAAAGAATTTTCTCCTATCTGAACAAGCAAAAAGGAGGTAAAAGAAGAATCAAGTCAATCAAAAGGTTATATTTTACCCATACTCTCAATATTTCCATAAATTGACATTAAATTTTTTCCATTTATCTCCGGATTCATCGAGACCCGTTGAAAGATCAAATGGCGCTAAGAAAATGCTGTCCATCTGAAAAAATAAGCACCTGGACATAAAATAAGCACTTTCAAAAGCCTTATATATTTAAAGCCCCTAATTAATTTTCTTATTTTAGTGTTAATTAATTTACTAAATAGTAAGAAATAATAAGGATTTCCTTGGATCTCTATTTCATTTACTTGGAAACGATAACTGCCGGCAAAGAAAAAAAATTAAACATTCCAAAATTAAATCTATTTTGCAATCAAATTTTATGTAGCCTGCGTGGAAACCCCCCCCCCCATTTTTTTTAAAAAAAAGCAAAATTCATATTGAATTAAAATTGTCTGATTTGAAACTAAATTTCATATTTAACTAACTACAATAGTATAATAGCCATCAGAGGTCGTGCTTCATGAAAAGTAGATCTATAAATACAAATAAATTTAATATACGGTCCCTCAAAAAAGTAGGCGTTTCAAATCAACAGTGGGAATTTTATAATTTTTGTGAATATTTCGAAAAGCATTTGGGATCTGTACATAAGTTTTTTGATTCCGGCATTTTAGCACGTCAACTTTACTCCTATCCAAAATTTTACTATGTTACAATTCACCTTTCCCCCACATTCATTTTTAAAAGTTCACCAAAAAATATTAAATTTGTGCTATTTATGGGTTTATTTTCGTGAATTTATGAAAAATTATAATTTCCTTTTGGCGAGGGTTTTTTTTTTTTTTTTTTTTTTTTGAAAAGTATAGAAAGTTTTTGAGATATCGCCAAACGTTCATAAGACTCATTTAACATTGGAAGCGACATTTTTCAAAACCCTATAACTCTCGAAATTATCAGAATTCCATAAAATTTCGTTGAGCGGTTAATTTCATTACGATAAATCGATTCAGTAAAAAGAAAATTGATATCTGTAACAGAAAAATTTCGAGATAGATTAACTGATTGAGTTAATTAACTATTATCTCAACAAACCTGTCCCCACGAATCATTTCCCTCGACACAAAATTTTTGAAGATGCGTTAATAAATGACAGTTAAGTTATAAAGATGTTTTCACATGACGGATGATCGACGGCAGAATAAAAATGGATGGCTCTCTTTTATTTTTCCGAGACTGTACATCAAGGTATCCTAACTTAAGCTAATTTACGAAGACGTAGAATTTTCTATTGAATTACAAACGGCTGTATTTGTCTGTTGGGATTTAGATATATTCTCTTTAAGTGGCTGCAATCAGCACATTGAGCGTAGCCGATACTGAACTATAAACAATGTTTCATGTAACCCTTCAAAAAGAAATTCATCAGGATGAAATCCGGTAAATGTGTGCAGTTCTCAATGCTATTTCTTCAACCTGTCTGTTCATCAGAATTCCATTAAAATAGATACTAAAGTGGAGGTGCTCCATCTTGCTAGAAATAAGATTCTTCATTTTTAAACACATGGCATTAACATATTCCTGCTGTTAGTTCAGGTAAAAATCACCAATCACGATATTCTTAAACAAAGGTCCAATTAATTCACACAATACAGTTAACATCTAAATACGCTCATATAGTCAAACGCGGATTATCAGTTGTCAGGTTGCTGTAATTATGACGATGATTGAACCATTATTTATAAAAGAAATATTTAAAAATAACAAAATATTATATTAGTTAGAATCAGAAAGTTTTCTGATTACACATATTTATTGAGTAATGAAATTTTGATATATATTAATTTTTTGTGCATACATTCTTGGGACACTATATACCTAAGAAATAAATACAAAGTATACAGTTTCAATTTTTTTAATATATCAAAGGTTATACATGGAGTACAGAAGCATAACAAATCGGTTGTACTTTTAAATACAAAATTACTCTATGTTACACGTTTTACATTTAATGTCATACATCAGTGCAGACCAGGAACAATATAGATTATTTACAAACTTTTAAATGGCACAAAATGATTTCGTTATTAATATTATATTAAGTACAATAAGTAAAATAAAAAGTTTATCTTAAAAAAAAAGATTTTTGTAATGAGGGAAACAAAAGCAAAACTCATCGAAAAATACTGCACAATGTTAGTCAAAAATTATATTATGTGAAATTTATATTTTATCACTCTCATTTTCATGATATATGATTTTCTACTGTCATTGTTTACTTATATTAAAAGAATGGGCAGCTTGCTCTCTAAAATAATAGAATTTTGGACATAGTATTAACCTTCTGATTCCTGAAGATATTCAAAACCTGAATACAGTTGCATAGGATTGTTCTCATTTATATACGAAGGATTGAAGTGGACCCGTATGACTGCAGCACTCCTCACTATCACTGAGTGGTGGAGAAGCCACAATATTGGCAATAATTGACAGTCCCTATTTGAACTACAAAATCAACTTAAGTGCATAACATTTTAATTTACGTGCGGTATTCTTTCAGTTTAATAAATAAAATTTTTAAAAATGTAAATCTTTAAAATAATTCCAGATCACACAAATGCAAATTTATTACCTAATTCGTTCTGTAAAATTCTGAAGCTAACCCGCGAAGAAAAGCAATTTATCAATTGAAGTATAAATAGCTGATATTTTTCTCCCGAGAACATCCTTCATAATAACTCACTTTATATCTTGCCCCCTTCGTTTGAAACAGAAACGGCCCAACAGTATAAAAATTGCATAACCAGGTAAGTAGCGAGAGGATTAGGATAAGTAAGTTCAGAATATAGTGTGGTGTATACTATAGTAGAAACAGTAGTGGTGTCCTGTCAAAACTCTTAAATGCAAAACTCCGTTTTTTTAATTACTAAAAGAGCAATATTAAAAGCCAATAAATTTTCATATTTTCAGTTGAATTTAAAATGTCCCGATTTGAAACTACATGAAAGGTATTTTGGAATAAGCCTTATAATTTTGAATTCTGGTCAGATGAGATGACAGGTCCCTCAGAAACTTCACACCACATCAGTGGGAAAAAAGTTTAATTCTGTAGGATTTAATATGAACTAGGACTGCTTATATAATGGTTTTATTGTGGAATAGGATCTACAATCCGCGCCCCTCCAATTCCAGAACAGAAATTCTACCACCAGATTAAGCGTTTTTACAAATTCGGTGATGAAGCTTAAAATTTGGACTATACACTTCAGCCTTAATTAATTTTAGATTTACGTACGAAAATGGGATTCACGAGTCCGGGGGTACGAATTTTTAAAAGCACTTTGTCTTTCGATGATTTTAATGTATGTGAAAACGACAAATATAATAAAATAGAGGTATCAAAAAATGCAGAATTATGTTGTTTCAGTACAATTCTACTAAATAATTCACAACTCTTTGTTTTTTTTTTTTTTTTTTGCCTTCATCTACTTTACTACAACGATACAAAACCAGTACGATAATTAGCTTTAATTATAGTTGAATTTCTTTTAAAAACTTTTATGTTTCAATAAAACTATTCGTACATAAATACAAAAAGATAACATAAAAACCAAAACACACTTATACATTTCAAATAGCTTTAATAAAAAAACTGAATACTATTTGAGCCGTCCTTTTTATAATATTTCTTACAATTATCTAATCCTTTATTTGGCACGGCTGCTCAGAAGCAAAATGTCAACAATTCCAAATGCTCTACATGGGTATAATAAGCAAGCCTCCGAACAAAAAACTTGTGGGTAATAATTAAATTCATTAAAATAAATTTCTAATAATTAGTTAATTAAAAAATATAAAAACACGTAAATATAGTACATATTATCCTCACTTATATCAAAATATTTTTTACAACTTTTCACCATTAGCCAATTAAAGAGTTTAAATAACTCGACTTAAGGTGAAGAATTAAAGTATCTAAACAGCCGTTAAATTATTAGTATTCAGCAATTACTTATATGTTAAGAGTTCCCATTTGAGACTGGTTGACTCGAATATGATTTTAAGGTTACTTTACAATAATATTTTTGAAAGACAAACTCTACGAAACGTTTCAAAAGAAACAATGCATTTTAGAGAATACAATTATCAAACACTAAAAAAAACCTTTCATTTTCCTCCGAGCAGATTAAAATAAAAAGAACCGGGAAATACGAAGCTAAAAAAAATCGTGAAATTAACTTGTGACATCCAATGTATTATAGTGTTATTCAACTTCCGAAATCAGCAAATTGGAACTAAGAAAATAAATTGAAATGCCCTTAACTTTTAAGAATGTTCATAATATACTATTAATTATCCAATGAATGTTTAAAACGACAACTTTAATAGTACTGCTTTCACATTTCCTTCAAGAAAATCAATTAATCTCAGCAACTGACAAGAATGAAAGAATAGTCATAGTGTTGACAAACTAAGAGTTCTTTTTTTTAAATATAAATTACAGGTACACATATCAGAAAAAGAAATGAGTAGGTAGCAAGTAGAAATGGTTAAAAACATGTGAACAATTCATTTTCACATCGTGTCAGGTAACAATAATTAAGAAATAACGATTAAACCCCTAAGTTTCTTTTTCTTTCTCTCTTTTAGAATAATGCTGTCTATAGATGGCTTTCAAATCAATGGATAATGCCTCTCCACCAAATTCGAACAGGATAATTTTTGATCCAGAGAATATTTGTTTTTGGACGTAATAACAGGCTTTTTTCTGTCTTGAGAAGATACTATTTAGACTTGGTGTTCATACATTCGATTAGTAAAAGATAGGAAGCACTGTCTATCTAAACTGGTTGTGTTTTGTGTGGTTGCACGCTGCAGAATATTGCTGTCCGAAATATGATTGTAACGGGTTTAGAAAATGTATATGCTTATTTTCTAAGAAGTTAATGTTAGAGGTTTAATATTTCTTTCAGAAACACATTCGAAAAATAATAAAGTCCAATAATATCACATTTAAATCTATTTAAAACACAGGAAGCAATTATTTGTTTTAGATTTATTATATACACAACAAAAATTTTTCGATTAACAAATATTTTTTGAAAACTCTATTAACTTCAACCGAATCGTTGAATGAGCTGTAATGCTATTTAAAGCCAACATAGACAAAAGAAATCATACTTCATGTATGACCATTGTTTAAAAAAAATGTTACTAAATGATGTGATTTCAAGATTCCTCGTCAATATTTGATCAAAAATACGCTGATCATGAAAGTTGCATAGAATCATATGTCTAAGAAAAAGATCAAATTAATTATTGAAAGAATAAAAATTCATCCGCTGCAATCAGCTAATTTTCATAACCTGAAAAAAAAATCACTCAGTGTATGTTTCGTAAGCCAAATTTTAACAGTACCATGCATCTAAAAACAGATTTCATATCTCAGAATGGCAACTGTCTAGTGCTCAGTTAAAATGGAAGCCAGTTTTCTGAAAGGTATTTTATTTTCAGTTATTTCTCGTAAAAAATGAAAAATACCACAGTTATGAATAAAAGTGAATTTGATATGTGATTCGAATACACATTCTTTTAAATCTTGATTTTCAAATGTATCTCAAAATGACAATTTTGATATTGAAGAATTTTTTTTTGGTTCAAACAATTTTAAAAATTCACTTTAAATGCGATGTTAAACTGATGCAATAACGCGGGTAACCAAAAAGAAATTTATTTCACTGAGAGACACGGAGAAAATTTCATTATTTGAGAGATGCATTTCATCACAGTGAATACAAGCTAAAAACATATACAAATTACTTAAAAATGTTTCACACATCAGAAGCAGCTCAGTACCATGACAATACAAACAAAATTCTATTAACTGTTTGGACGTTTTAAACAACCAATGATTAATTGGGTCGAATTTCAATACGGTTATTAAAATCCAATCCTAAATGTGCCACTTTAAAGTATAAGCACCACGGATTTCTCAAGTCAATGCCGCTTCAACAGAATGGTACCATTTTTTACAATTATTATTTATAGCCTAAAGAAAAAACATAGTTGTAAATTTACTTTAAATTATAATTTTAGCTATAAGAAAAAAAAGTGTCCCAGAACTAAAATGTTTATATTCTTCATAAATCGGCGATACTTCATTTTCTAATCTAGTAGGGAGGATTTTATTTCTTTTTTTCGCAATGTTATCTATAGAAATTACTAGTTTTTAAAAATAAATTAATAATAATAAAACGAATATGCGCATTGCATCAAAGAAGAGGAAGGCCTTTTTGGCATTGGAATATCTATTGCAACAACAACAAAAAAGATTGTATTTTACAGTCTTAAATCTTTTTTTGTAAAGAACTTGTTTTAGTAAAATCAAAACATTTTCTACATTTTCATTAATTTTTCTGTTAGTGCATGATTTTTCCTTAAGTGCCGAAATGCGATATAAACTGTCCCAAGATTATTCCAGTTGTATAAGCATTAAATCAAACAAAAAACGAATTTTTTTTACCTGATTCTAAGGCATATTCTTTTTTTTTTATTTCACTTTGAAACGAAATTAGGTAAAGAAGTAATAGTTAATTTACTCGAAATTACGGGGTTCTATTATCGCTTCCCATTTTAAAATATAATACAAATGCAAAATTCTGGAATTTAAAAAGACTTGGAGTAAAAAAATGTATCTGTTCTTTTTCAAAAGAAAGCGGGAATAATGCCTGAAAACGGATTGTTATTGACTTAGCCAGATAATATTATCACTTCTTACATAAGAGGAATGATAATTATGTCTATAAGCTGTTGGATTTGCATAGCAAAGAGCTGACAGCAGTCGATGAGATCAGAAATATGCGTTAGCATCTTATACTGTAGAAGGTGACACTTCAGACCATCAGAAATAAATGAAAACAGTGGTCATGACAGCAGATCAGGATTCAATTAAAAAGGGATTAAAAATTTGGGAGAAAATGCGACTAATGAAGGAAGTTTTAGCAGCAAAGCAAGGAATTAAGAATTTTGTTAAATTTTAAGAAATCATCAACATCGAAATAATTCAGTTTTGTGTAACACTTAATATGTATCATGTTTTATCGATAAGAACTGCATTCTTTATTACATACTTTCAAATAGCTATTTTTCCGGCCCTTATTGGCCATCAAAATTGACAGTGAAGTTAGATATTAACTTGCGCGTTTTCCTTCAATCCCATTACTTCGAGGTATTACAGTATTCTGGTTTTAATCTCTTATTATTATGCCCATAGGTCAAGCGGGAATCAAATTAGGGTTACTCAAACTATAGGTTTATTATTTAACATTAGTGAAAAAAAAAAATTGCACATAATCTACACAACGCATTAAGTATTCAATAGATTCTTAATTGAGCCAGTAAGACACCTTCTGTTTCAAGAATAAGCTAATTAAAAAATAAACAAATAGTGAAGGTGTTATTCTATGCAGAACCGTTAGAATAACTCGATAAGAAACTAATTTCATTGTCAGATTCAACTGCTTCTAAATCTTGCCAGTCTTTGACAATGAACATCTCGAGCTAGTCATTTATGAATGCTCTAATCCATTCATGCAAAACTGAACGTGTATGCGGAAACAAGACAGATTTTTTTCTAAATGGATATACTATCTCTACTAAATGAATTAAGCTAAATAGCTGAATGGCCACAAGTGTCACCGCTCCATCTGCCTCGTGTCATTGTGAATAACGGAATCTACTTTGTTAATATTTACACAAAGAGAAAATGAACCCCTTGGTCACCCATTTTAAAGGACAAATTAAATTTTAAAATGCTTATTCACGCTTTCATAGAATATTACAAAAAGCTCTTCACGAAAATTTGAAGAAAAAAAAAATCCTTAGTCTAAAATTTCTGATAATGAAATCTTATTTTAAAAAGAAGTGCGATTTTCAAATGGTAAACTTTATTCATGTCCACAGCTGTTTCTGCTTTTTCAGTTTTGCTTGATATCTGGTACTGAAGGAATAATTTGGTGCGAAACATGTAATTCTAAGCTGCGAATAATGAGACGATCGGGCATGCCATGCCGAGATGAGTACATCTCATCTCCAGGCAGATTTTAAATACATCAGGCCAACATAAAACGATGAATCTTGAGTTGAAAATCTACGATCGTCCTTAGCCAAAGTCTCCATTAAAAAAAAAAAAAAAAAAAAAATTCAGGGCTAAATCCTTAAGAAATTATTAACGACTTTCAAAGGCAGCAAAGGTAGATTAGATACAGTAGTATTTTATGTAATCTACCATAAAATACTACTGTATCTCAATTCTAGTGAGGTTTTTTTTTTAAATTTTGATATCAAGCTCTACAGCAGTGTCAAATCCTAGTTATTGCGTTAATGTTGAAGCAACTATCGCGCGCGTACACACACACACACACGCATATATATATATATATATATAGCAATACATAGGGTAAAGGTTTCGGTGAAAGATAAATATATTCTAGAGTAAAGCACACCTTTATTAGAGTACTAAAAATTAAAATTTTGTAATAAATTATTTTTTACTTTTTGTTTTAATCCTTATAATTTATTTTTATACACAGTATGTAAATTAATCTAGAAATCAATTTATCTCAGATTCACAACAAGGTGGCGCCACGTATGTAGGAGTTAATCGATTACCTGATAATTAAGTTTTACAGATTTTAAAATAGTGTATTATAATCGAGAATACATAAATTTACAAAATTTCAAAACATGAAATCGGACAAGTTAAATAAAAGAGTTTCAAACAAAAATTTCTGATTACAATATAGTTTAATTGGAAGAATTGGTTAAGAAATTCAATTTGTGAATTCTTTCTTAATGTCTCTCCTCACCTTAAATTTATTTGTTTAAGATTCATAGTATTTGTTAGTTTAACATTATGTCTATGAGCAAATAACTATAATATGAAGAAAAATCAATTAAATAAAAGCAGTCGGCTACAAAATAATTTTAAACATAGTCTTTCACTAGTTTATCTAAAAAAATTTGTTAGATCTTGCAGATTAAAACCAAAAAGCAATTCATAAACGGCCTTCTGCCCTTTCTGCCTTCTAAATAAGCTTTACAATTCTAAGTTATTCTTCTAAAAATATGAATAGAAACAATGTTCAAGCAAACAGGTGAAATTGGCTATTGCTAACATTAATGATTCATATAATCAAAATAAGATACAGTAGAATTTTTTTTACACATGTCATGACAATCGTAAGCTTTAAATAAAACATAACTAATAAATGTTCCAAAACTATTTTCCACTAAATAAATAACATTGGCATTATTTAAGAAATTTTGTTTGGCTGAGATTTATGACATGTTTATCTTCACCCTTAAAAATTTTACTTTTGTTTCATCATCACATTTTATAACAATACTCTATTTGATTGAATAAAAATAAGAAACCAGTAATTACTGGATTAAATATTAAATAGCATCAGAAACAGAAAATAAGCTATTAACCAGAATTTGAGGTAATATAGTTCAAAATATTTCATTTTACTACAAAATGTTTTCAAATTAATGTATTAAAAAATCATAAAGGTATTTTTCAAATGTATACTAGTTGCTATTACAACTTCAAAAGATATTCACAAAAATTATCAAGATATGTAAGATACATTTATTTCTATTTAAAAAGCAACTAAGTACAAATGCTCTTAATAATAAAATAAAATTAACATGAATTCTAAAACACATTAGCTTTATATATAAAGTTTATAAATATCAATATATAAGTATTTAGGCATCTATTCATAAAATTCATATTATAATGATGATAATTTTAATTTAAAAAAACTTTTAGAAACTAAATGATTCAGATAAAGTATATATAAAAATGTTCTTTCAGGCTTTATGCTGCTGCATTATTAGTCATTCTAAAAAGGCATTTGAAATTGCATAGTATTAAGTCGTTTTAACAACTAAATGTTCAACGATTTTCTTCGTATATTTTCAAGTTGCATAGTATTAAGTCATTTTAATGAATAAACGCTAAACAGCTTCTCCATATACACAAATATTCATAAAAGCTAATTTAAACTGTAAGATTATCCAAAGAAAATTTCATTAAAACATTTAGGAAAAAACACATTTAAAAAAATAAATATCTAGCGATTTAAAAAAAAATTATATTATTTCATAAAGAATTTTAAAAATTCAATATTTCGCACAATATGCAATTTAAGAGTCGTATCAATTTAATTACCATTTCACACGTTTAAATATACAAAAAAAAAATCTCTTAGAAATGCATTCAGCAACTAATAAGGAATACACTTACAGTGGTGGCCAAAATTGTGGACACTTTTGAAAATCGTTATGTTTTCTAAATTTGTATGCTTATAGAAAATGTTACATTTCACAAAATGCAAACTCTTACATATCATTTTAAAGAGAATTTAATGCTGTTTCAATACAAAGAGCAAAATTCAAATATTTTCAATATAAAAAAAGTTATTCTTACTTTAATCTGAATAACAAACACAGTGATGAAATGGATTGTAATTTCTAACTTTCCTGACCAAACACTGTTCTTATTCTGGGAACTAAAAAAATTTTAATAATTACCAGAAGAAGATGACATCATGTTTGAAGTTGGAACAGGGCGTTATTGTGCCTTTTTTCTATAGAATGAAGACTGTTTATGTAATCAAATCACAAAAAAGAAATTTTGTTAAGCTTTTTAATATTTAGTAGGGATTGTTGTAAATATTTCTAATATTTAGCCATGAAGCAATGTCATCAAATAAAAGAATAGATCGGACACTTAGAAACAGAACTAAGATTATTGTGTTACATGAATGTGGTCTTTCCAATGCTGAAATTGCAAACAAGTGGGTGGTTCAGTAACTACATATGACGTCCGAAAGTTTTGTTTACGATACCAGGAGACAAATTCAATAAAAAACAAAGCAGGAAATGGCTGAAAAAAAGTAGACCATATCTGTTCATGACAGAAGAATAAAAAGACTATGTCTCCATGATCGAAGAATGTAATCAGCGGCCACCAGAAATGAAATGAATGATGCTGGCATGTATGTCAGTTCAATAACAATCAGGAGAAGATTATTAGATGTTAGACTAAGAGGTAGAATTCAATGAAAAAATTTACAGCAATGTGTAAAAAGATTACAGTAGACAAAAGAACACATTGATTGGCCAGATATCAGTGGTTACAAGTTATACGGAGTGATGAATCAAAGATATTGATATTTGGTAGCGATGGCGGAAATAGATAAGACATAGAATAGGCGAAGAGCTACATCCTGACTGCATTCAGGCAACTATGAAGAATACATTGATACTATTCTAGAGCCAAAACTTACACCATCCATCAGTGATCTCTTTCCCAACAATGCACCATTTATTTTTCATCAGGATTTAGCTCCTTGCCATACAGCAAAAATATCTAAAGTGTGATTTATTACAAAGAGCATTGAATTTTTATCATGGTCAGGAAACAGTCCTAAACTCAAAATTATTGAGAACTTATGAGACGGTTTGAAAATTCTTATATATATGAAGCGTTCATCAAATAAAAGAGTATTAATTGAGTCTATAATTGTTTCCTGGCATCAAGCAATAACGAAAGAATAGATTAAAACTGTAGTCAGCTGAATGAAACATAAGTGTGAAGCTGTAATAAAAAAATAAAGGCTACCTTACTAAGCACTGAAAACTCACTGCAGTCATTAGCATCCAATGTATCTCGATAATTATTGCCTCTCAACTTTTTTTGTATTGCAAATATTTGAAATTTGCTTTTGGTATTGAAATCGGCATTAAATTCCCTTTAAAATGATATGTAAGTGTTTCCATTTTGTAAAACGTTACAAATTTTATAAGCACAAAAATTTAGAAAATATTAAAATTTTCAAAAGTGTCCACAATTTTGGCCACCACTGTAATACCGAAAAAGTCTTTTCTTGGAAGAAACACTTACAAAAATCCAAGATGATTTTAAATACTGCTTTAAAAATATCTAAATTACCAGTGTGTTATGAACTATCATTTAAATGTATAATTAGTTTTCCTATTCAGTCCTACAGTATATTTAGAGATCAGATAACAAACTAAGGAAACAGTAAAACAATTAAATATTACGAAAAAAAGTCCTGCTCCCCTCCCCTTCCCCAAAGTTTAAAGAAAGCTAATTTTGAACGGATAATATATTTAGGAACATGATAAAAAATAAGTTTATAAGTAATCCCCATTCTGAAAATAAAATGATTGGTTCTTCCTAGGAATGAAAAAAATTCCAGCAAAAATATATGTAAAATGTTACCAATAGAAATTCGGAATAAAAACTATGTCAAACAGAGGTAACTAAACAAAAATGAATTAAAATTTGTACAAGCATATATTTTTCAAGTGGTGGGGACTCACATAAATGGATTCAAGCCTTTTAAAATATGGCATGGAATGAGAACCTCTTTTCTCAAGTAAAAACAATATGTTTTACGAAAATGAAAATTTCTATTATAAGCATGGAGTTCTAATACATTCCCGATTTGTTTGAAGATATATTAAAAATAATGATAAGTTTTTAAAATTAATAAATATAATCCTTATTTTTCTCCTAAATACCAGATATTCAATTTTTTAAAATTATGATACCATTTCTTTAGTTATAGAACAATTTACTAAATGAAATTTAACTTTCCTAGTTTGAAAATCTGAGATAAACATATGCATTACTGAATCCATACTAATGAAAACAATATTGACTAATATTAAGAAGTCTCAGATAATTAATTTTAACTTGTACAAAAGATAGCTTTAGTACTCAGTCATAAATAACCATATGAGCTGGAATCGAGCAAATGGATGTCTAAATAGATTGTACAGATATTTGTAACAGGCAATATTTGTTTTTGTAAGATCAGCTCTAAAAAAACTATACTACCACATTCATACAAAATCATTTGAAAGGTATTTTATGTATTGCCAATAAATAATAAAATAGGAATACAGTCACACTAAAATGCACTTCAAAGGTTTATGTGCATACTGGATTCTGTACTAATTTACTATTGTTATCTATACATAAGTTTTAAAATAAATTATTTCAGCAAACACATTCTGTAGATCACAGCTTAAAGAGAGGCACTCAAAAAGTACTTTTGCCCAATCTTAAATTAAGCTATCAAATACTCCTGTAGCTTAATTTTAAAAATTTGTAGATTCAGATAATATTACAGTTTTCTGATTAAGATATAGTTTCAAAAGGAATGATTTGGTTACACCACAGATCAAGGTAAGATATAGTCTGGGTTCAATTCTTATAACATGACAAAAAAAATTAACAAATTGAGAAGCTTTATATGATCAGAATCTGAAAACAAAGAACACAATTTCTTTAGTAAAGAAATATACCACAACTATGTTTACAAATTATTATGAATGCAAAACATGGACCTTCATAAACAATTATATTTGTCTTATATATGCCATAGCATATTATTATAATTGAACATATAAAAATTTTCAAAAGATGTGCTCAATAATGCTGAAATAATTGTACGCAATAAATAAAGATTAGTTAAACTGAGAAAAGAAGCTGATAAACTTAAAATGGATTTTCTGAAAGAGGTACAATACTGCATGTTAGAGTAAATAACATTAAGAAATTTATCAAGTTGCTTTACCTCATACTAATTATGCATAGATATTACTTAATAGAAAAACTCAAGAGCTCTTTGTTATAAAACATTCTGTTTGAACTAACATAGATTCTGAATTATTAAAAATCATAAATCTAGAAATATTATCACTTTGATTAGGTATATTTTTGCTTTGTTTTGCTTTTTGCAGGACCTCAAGGTCAAGAAGTTGAATAGTCAAAGAGTAAGAGTGAATGGCAACTTCCAAGTCAATAAGACTATTATGGTGATGAATGTTGCTTTTAATATTTTGGTTGTTTTGATGAGTCAATGTGCTTTTTATGCAACTATTAAGAATATGATGAATAAAAGGACAAAGTTATTTTAATGAAGACAAATTCAATCTGATTAAAAAGTCAGAAAAAGGTGGCATGCTGCAGGCGATTATAGTGTTTAGCTAGGCAAAATGATTTGATGAAAAGAAATATTATGAGAAAGTAAGTGAAACTAAAAAAACTGATTTACAAATCACAGAAAAGTTCTATTTCAGGGACTGATTTGAATGAAAAAGCTGTTGTTATAGATTGTTTTATTATTTTTAACACAACAGACACAGATATTTAGTTTGATTTATCTTTTATCACTCAAGTGATTAGTTAATACAAGAAGTTTTAGAAAAATGGTTTCTCCTCCCTTATTTATATTTGTGATTTAGTCTTTCTTTATTATCTGACATTTTATATATTCAACAAATAATCCCTGCTCTTCTCAGATAACTGGGATTCTATGCATTAATAAATCCATTGTTAAGCTGAACAATTCAGGATTAATACAAAATAGTCTTTCATTCAAAAGGGTCAAAGCAACTATATATAAAATTTAATCCACTCTTCATTATACAAAATTTAATTTCACATGATTCATTTGATACTATGAAATCTTCTAACTGCCTAAATTAGTAATAAAAGAATTAAATGAGTATGCAAAATTCTAAAAAGGAAAATTTCATAGAATATACAAATTTTGTCTTAACAAAGAACATTTTTTATACACCACTGCAAAGAAACAAACATAAATTTCTTATTTGAACAAATGAAAGAAAAAGAAATCAATGAATGACATAAATTAATATGATCCATTCTATTTGGTTAAAAAATACATCAATAAAAATACACTTAATATAAGGAGCTCCAATTAATATTCAATCACAGATATAGGAAAAACTAAACAGAAATCTTTTTTACGAGTATTATTTTTATGTTCTAGAAATTGGTTAATCCATGATATCTTAATGGAAATCAATTTAAAAGTATTCAGTATTTCTTTTAATAATATTAGGGGCTGCCGTACATTTTAAAAGGCTTTTAATGAGGATGAACATGATCTTCATTAGAGCATTTACACTACAAAATAAAAGATGGAAAATACAGTTTTTAAAGATATGGACATTAGACGAGCATACATAACAATATTACATATTCATCACACAAAGTTTACAAATTAAATGTGCAATTATTACATATTTCAGAGTGGTATATGATTGCATAGAAATTATTGCATATTCAAGAACAAATAACATTGCTATTTGTTGAAGAGTATAAAAATATATTAAACTGATTTCTTCCCTATTTGTCTGTAATAATATCTGTTGACTGACATATTTGGGGGAAAAGTCTTTTACATAAACATGTAATAAATATTAACAGATTTCAACAAGCTACTAAAACACCGGGTTAGATTTATTGTCTTACATTACCAGTGCATATTCACTCTTTTCCCCAAGGTTATCATAAAAACAACAAACTTTAACCCTTTGCATTCGGAAAAGTAATTCGATGCATAATTATTCAACTAATATGTCCTGTTTATTGCTCCAAAAAATAAATATATGTAATTGTTATAAATTGAATTTCTTCAAAAAACTTATCTTCTTACCACTCTGTAGGTATTTATAACAATTACAATAAAAAATAAATAAATAAAACGTCAAAACGATAGACCATTTTGAACGGTGCCTGAGAAGAGCCATCCGAGTGCAAAGGGTTAATATTCTACGGTCCCATAACTCAATAATTTTGAGTGATGATTAATAATGCACCATTTTTAAATGAAACACACATTCATATTTTCTACAAGACGTTACTATTGTATGGAAATATTTGAAACTCACATGTAATGTAAACAGTTTATGCCTTTAGTATTAACAACAAGAAACAGTTATCAACAATTTTTAAATCAGAAAACTGCATTTTCTTTTCTAAGGCATTACAGAGTGATACGATGTTTTCAATATAATATGTTGATCAATTTCGACATAAAAAAAAACTAATCCGTACTGCATTTACAGATGACCAAAATAATGCACCTCAAACAGATAGAAATAGGGCAATAGATCAATTTGTACTACTTCAAGACAAATTCCGCAGGAAGCATTCATTCATACTTAAAATTAATATAAATGCATAAAAAAACCTCTCTTCCAATACTGTTTAAATTTGAACTTCAAGCATCTAATTTAAATTTCAAACATTTATGTGCAGTAGGTAATCAGTTAACAAATATAATCTGTTCAAAGGCAATTTATTCATTGCTGGAATTATCTATTAATTTATTCGTTTTATCTATAAATTCCATCGCCGATAAACTATAGATTTACAAGGCAATGCGATTACTTTCTTCTGTAAACATTAAAAACCAATTATCTATCTTATTACAGTCATCTATATATGCAATAATTATATATATATATCCTACTCATCCCCCCCCCTTTAATGAGAACAGTTCTTAATTATACATGTTTTTCAGAGTTCATACTTCAATTTTTAATGTTCAGGCGATAGAAATCAATTATATAGTATCTAGTATACACTGCTAAAATCTTATGTATATGACTGTTAGAATCTCATTCCAGAAACTATTTAAAAATGCAAAAATACTTCATACTTCCAACTCCATTTTTATATCTCATTGCTCTATTTTTGCTCTTGGCAATCCTTTGGAATGTCAAGATATTGTTTTAAAATATGTTAAAATTCCGTAATTATATCATTATATCCAAATATATAATATTGTAATGAAAATAAAGTTTGATAATATTACCTAGCCTAAATAAAAGTTGTATTAATCTGTAAAACAATTTTTAGAATCCAAATCTTACTTTTTTTTGGATTAAATTTTTTGTTTGAATAATAATAATAATAAAAAAATACAATGCAAAAGTGATTCTGGTTCTATCCAATACAATCGCTTGTGATGAAGCTTATTTTTTTCTCTATAATTTAGTCTTCTACATTATAAATAAAACTTGTGAAAAATACAATTGTTTTCACATACAAATAATTAAAATAAGTCTTAAAAACTTTTTCCTTTATTTTTAATTAATAAATTGATTATTTCAAAAATTAAAATTTAAGAAAAGTAAATAAAATAAAGTATCATATAAATACTATGAAATATAAATAATACTGTAATAAATTTACCTATGGCTTCATCACATTATTCATTTCATTTAAGTAGAAAATTAAAAAGAAGAAAAATTCCTTCCCTCCTGTTTTGAGAATCACACAATGGCATACAGAACTCAGAAGTACAAGTTATTTCTGCATATATATTTCAAAAGCAAATATACTCAGCATAAAACATTCTTTAATAACTAAAAAAGTTTCATCACACACGTAAAATAATTATTTCTTCGGTTTATTAGAAAATAAAATATGTTATCTTCTTTAACAATAATATATACTGTCATAATAATTATACCTATTACTTTGCAAATTCTCAAATTAATGCTTCATTCATTTCATTACAATGTTTTAAAAAAATGAAACAAAAAAAAACATTTTTTAAATGCTTCTTTTCTTATTATTTACAAAAAAAAAAAAAAAATACTGCATAGGCATAAAAGATTATTTCAATTAATTTAATCTAAATAATAATGCTAAGGAACACTGTTTTTTGGTTTTGAAAGTAGACAGAATGACAACAATTTTTTACAATCTGAAGAGAGAAATGGCACCAATCAGTCTATAATGCATCAAAATTTGGGGAAATAGAGATGATTTCTTTAGAAAATGTAAGATAAAAGTTACATATGTTACTGAACACAAAATGATGTAAGGAAATAATATATGTCATGAAATATCCCCACTGTTTATAAAGATTCCCTTATACTCCTGTTACTACTTACAGCAATTGAATAAATAATGCAAATGTATAACACAAAATTATCAATAATTTACTTACCTCATCAATTAATGAATATCAATTGTAAAATGTCAATCAAATTTTACTGAAACGATCAGAGTTTAAGTCAATCAAATTTAATAATACAAAAGAAAATATTCTACTCCAATTAAATAATTTAAATTCATTAAGCAATAATAAAGAAAAAGCATTTGACACATTAAGACAACAAACAAATTCAATGCATAAATTCATGCACAAAAGAAAATAAAATACAAAATAAAAACAATGAATGAGACAAAAAAGTACTGCATTAACAATAAATACATTAGATACCAACAATCCTGTAAAAAAATAATTAAAAAGCTAAGATAAGATGCTAAATTCAAAAATAAAATAATATAAATTTAAAAGCACAAAAACGGATGAATTATAATTGCTACACCAAAATGCTCAGTGACTAGTATGTAAGAGCAGATTAATCTACTCTACAGTGCAAAATTTTAATCTGCTTAAATAAGAATATTTAAATGTTATGTAAACAAAATAAAAATAATCATTAAAATAAATTTATACAACCAAGCATGCGCATAAGCCATATTTTTAAAAACATAACCATATGAATATAATAAAAATTTATTCAGTAAGCAAAATTTAAAATAAACTGTTATTAAAAATCCATTCTGTAAAAAATGATTTAGTGGGAATTCTTTTTATAATTCTCAGCCACACAATATTGGGAGAATCTATATGTTATGAATATGGAAGAGTAAAATTAATAATTGATACTTATGTCCACTTGTACATATAAACATACAGAAAACACATTCAGAGACTCTAGCTTTTTAACTGATGCAATAAGTTAAGTAACTATTTAAAATAGAATGATTATTTACATTAATGAATTTTTTTACAAAAAAACGCACTTCATTCATTTCTAATAAAAAAATATCTAAAAGATTTTTGAAAGCTAACAATGGGTATGCTGCTTTAATTACAAAAAATAGCAGCAACCACTACAACAACACATCAAGCAATCTAAAATCTAGCAGGTATAGTAATTTCCAATTTATGTTGGATAATGAGAAATAAATAATGATGATTTTTAAAAACAAATTTAAATATCAGAAATAACAAGTTATGCAACAAATTGTGCAAATTTGCTTTTATATACAAAAATATTTTGCACAGTGTGAGTATTAAGATACGTTCACACAGAAGAAATGTATTAATAAATAAATATGATACATAATGCTTAGAGAATACAATTAAGTTCCATCCTTTAATTTGTACAAGCCTTTACGAACATAATGAACCAAAGCAGAAAAAGGACTGTGCAAGCTTAAACAGCCACATTCCTCATCCAATTCTAAAAAAAATTCTGAAAAGAAATAATTGCATTATTCAACTGATAAACCACGTTAAGTACTATCAATATAAAATATTGTAAATAAAGGTTTCAATTAAAAGATGGAAGTCCATAAGATAGATTTTTGCAGTAATGAACTAATGCCTCTAACTTGTAAATTTATGAAGTAACATCATAACAAATAAGGGGAAGGATAGTTCGTTATATAAAATCATAAAAATCTGGTGAGATACAAGGCATTGAGATTTTTACATATTTTTTATATGTTCATAAAAACCAGTCTAAGCAATATAAAAATTATCTAATTAAACACTGTTTCATTGCTTTCATACCAGAATTATAGCAATTATGATAAAAATGCCATTATCAATATTATGAGATTTCACTTCATTAACATGCCTCTGGTGTCATAAAATGGAAACTATGCGTGCACAATACACTCCTAAACATGTTCGTACTATGAACAGCCCAATTACTCTCCATCCAAGCACTAAGTATTTTTTTAAATTTCTTATCAAAACTGAAACTGAACATAAATGAAATTCCACTCCTTCTAAGCCAGAAATTCGCATATTCTCAAATTAGAATGGCTGGCATGTTTTCAACAATATAAGATTTTGCCTGTGCTTACTAATAAAAGCCAATAATGGATCCTTTAACTGCAGAAGGTACATAATATAAGTATGGTCCTTAAAAATCAATTTTTGAAATTTTAATCAGACATCCTTTCATTTTGTTCTATCATCTAAATACCATATTTTATAAAAATTTAAAAAATATGTTTTAGAAGTCACTAATAATCTTTAAAGTTTTGAAAATTGAAGAAATGTTCAAAAAATTGATTCATTTTCATATTAAACTGTTAAATACATAATTAATAATGAACAAAAAATGTTGAATATAGGTGAATACATTTCATCTTATTTCTCTCCCCTTTCTACTAAGAGCTCCACTGGCAGGTAGTTTCATATACAGACAAGAATGTTTCTGCCTAGACACGCAGGTGCACATCAATGTCATAATCCTAGCCTGCATCTGAATCTTCAATCAGATTATTCTGTAATTAGTTACTGTACTGAATGTAGCATACTTTAGACCAAGTTTGAGTTTTAAGTTATAGAAGGCCTAATCAAAAGAAATTTAAATATCATTACAGATAGATAATTTGAAAAAGTATTATAAAAGGGACATTAATATTATGGTTAACATTTTTGATAACAGGCATCAAATAATGAAACGGCAATTTTAAGAAACAAATCTACAGATACTTGGTTGCTAATCAAATTCCTACAACACTGTGCCAAATACAGTTGACATTGAAAAGAGAAATTCTGAACAATTTTTCCATCATAAAAATGAATTACATTTAAATATTCCAGATTCCCCTCACTGTACTGATAGTGACATGCTTCTTGTTTGAGAAAAGGCTAAAGATGATTCTCACAAGATAATAATAATAATAATAAACATAATAGATAAAATAGAAGGACTTTTTAAAGAATGACAAAAACATAAAACTGACAAGGAAATAAAGTCAAACATTCAGTAGATTGAAAAAGAAAATGGAGAATGGGTCTACAAGATAAGTTTGATATTTTTCAAATAAAGGCTCTTAATTCCATAAAAAATACATGATTTTTTATACTTTCAAAGATTAATATATATATAAAACTGGCTTGGTAAAATGAGAAATGTTGAGGAATTTTTTTTTTTTTTTTTTGAAGAAAGAGAAGTTTATTGAAAAAAGGGTTCATTTCGAAAAAATGAAACATGAGGAAGAAAGTAAAAGATAGTGCTTTGAACAGATAAATATTCCTTGTATGAATATTGCTAAAAAAATTGCATTATTGCTTCCTCAGTACATTTAATAAGAAGATTAAAGGAAGAGAGTTTTACAGATAGGTCTAATGGATAGATGCTTGGTCAATGGTTCCGGACTTGACAGAAAAATGAAGGATCCAGAATATTCTAGAACTTTGGCGATAATTCCATTAAGACTTGTGACTGTTGTAGAAACTTCTTGGCCCTGTCACGAAAACTCTAAAAATGTCACATGCTTATTCATTTCAAATAATACAATTTCATACCAACTAATTTGATGCTAATAAGAACTGCAAATAATCAGATAATGGTAACTTATAACAACACACATATATCTTTTAAAAATATTACTAATGCTTTTATGTTATTTATTAAAGAGGACAGAAATAAAATTTCTAAATCGAATAAGAATTTTACCTCTAGAGTGTTCTTTAGAGCTAAGATAATCAGCATGTTCCCACAAATCATGGCACAAATGCAAGTTAGCCAGGTACGCACTTTGTTGTTGTAACATTTTGTACTTATTACGTGATACTGCAACAGCATCAGAATACATGTCAATTTGAGTTTGAGCTCTAATATGATTTGAAGCATTGGTTGAATTCCAACCTAATTCACTGCTACTATATCCACTACTTTGGGAACTAACAGAGGCTACACTACCAGCAGGAGAAGGAGTAAGGGAGCATGGAGACGCTTGATGAGATGGAGAAACTTGAGAATGTTGCATGTTTTGTCTTGATACTGGCAAATGAGGAGGTGAAACCTGTTCTGGATATGCTCCATTTTCTGACTAAGTAGAAAGAAATGAAAGACACATTTAACAAATGTTATATAATTATCATGCAAAAACTTCTGATTATAAAAACTACTTACTAGCAACTAACTTACAAACTTCTTAGCAACTTTAGAAAGTAGGAAATAGTTTTTAAAAATTGTGTCACATTTTGACATACCTACAATGGCATAGTCGTATGTCTCATATCGTATATGTGCAATGAACATTAAGTCAAGAAAGTTGTGGAAGTAGAGAAGAAAGTAGAAGAGTTACAAAATAGACCAAAAGTTTTTAAAGGAATTTGTGTCTAAAATCTCAGAAATTTCAACACACCAATAATTTATTCATCTATAATGTAAGCTTATTCCTGTTTAGTAATATGGATTTAGTTATTTAACCCATATTATACAGATATTTCATTCATAATTATTCTGGGGTACTCTAAATGCGATATTGAATTTTTATAATACAGTTATGTTGGTTGGTTGGTTGATTGACCGGCTTGTAAGTTTCACAGCATAAAAGCTAAATTAGGCCAAATTTCACCATGGAATTTCTCGATATATGTGCAATCTTTTATTTCCAGTCTTACATAATCTATCCAACAACCACCTATATAGAAATTCTTCTAATAACTGTAATTACACTTCTGTTTTTCTAAAGTGAATGTAATTCATATTCAATAGTAACAAGAAAATATGACTTGCACAAACTCTTCTTACTAAATTGCTTCTTTCTAATAAATGTTATTAGAAAAGAAACCTATTACTAATAAACTAAATATACATTCTGCTAAATATAAACTAGAAATCAAGTTAGAAAGCTAATTAATTGTGCTATGCAAAAGGAATAACGAACATGCATTTTCTCTAATATGATGAGAAAAAAATTCTCAATTTTCAATACACTCAAAACAGTCACCTGCACCCAGTTTTTCTCTGGTATAAAAACATAAAATAAAATTTGAAAAATAGTTCAACAGCAAATATACTATCAACTTCCTGTTATAGCTTATAAACGAACATCACATGTAAGATGAAATTGTCTGCAAAATCCATTTATGCTCACTAAGTAACCTAATGTATTTTAATCTTCATAAATTCTTTTATCAAAACTACATAAATAGCTCTAAAATCTGCAAATAATTTGAGAATAATGATTTCTTGTGGATAAAATTACATGCAGATTCAATCATTCAGTAATTTGATTACTTTATTGCAGCATGCTTTTGAAAATTCTCTTTCTTTCTCTAACATGATTTGAAAGCCAAAAATTAAGATTGAAAATGTTTTCATAAAAAACTTTTCTTACTTTTAAAAATGATGTTATATTGCGATGAAGATATCGCACCTCATCCCGCCGCAACTGATACATCTTTAAGTACAGCAATGATTGGCATCTTAAGCTATAAAGTTAAAAATTCTTTACACAGGTGTCAAAAAATCAACATGCAAGTTTATGAAAATTTCAATGATTCATCGTTTCTAAAAGCAATCAGAACATGTTAATCAGTTTTTCATTACGACAGAGTTAGGAATTACTCTTAACAATGGTAAAATAAAAAAGTCAAAATACTTTTATTTAACAGTTGCAGCATTTAGTAACATTACACATAATAAAGTTTATTAAATAAAAATTTGATCTTTTAAATAATTTCGTTTTTTTAAAATTGTCCAGAGGTAAAGATATATAATTTCTACTAAAAATTGATCCTCATGCCTCCATTTCTTTTTTAAATTCTTAGAACAGAAAAGTATTGGCTAGACATATTAAGTTCATAAAAAATAATTTATGAAATATTTATGGACCCTTCATCAATTAAAGTGATGTGAAGAGCTGAAGATATTAATTTTCCTTCAAAAATATTTCAATATTATTTTCATATAAAGAATGTGTATAGTAACTGGTCAAAAAATAAAAACAGCTAATTAACTTTTCATGAATATGTCAAAAATTGCAGAAGCAATAACTCATTTCTAAAAAAAACTCAAACACAGAGTTTCCCTAAAATACTTTAAGATTAATGAAAGAAAATTTTACATTTTGAAGCACAGTGAAAACTGACTCTGAAGATAATCAACCCAAAATAATGACATATTGATAATTCATTAACTTTGTGCAATAAAAATTTTCATACTATCATTTCAAAATGAAGTCTAAAGCTCCTCTTGGATATTTTGAAAGATGAAAAAGCTACAAATGATTTAATAAACAATAATTATTTTAATTTTTCTTTTTTCATTTTACAATTGTATACAACATTCCTTGAGTGGAAGAAAATTGCACATTAGTGAACATAAGAATAAAAGTACGAAGTTAAAACATATATACAAAAATATTGAAAAAGCCTTTCTTTTCTCAAGATTAAGCTTTTTAACACAATATAAATTTCAATAAATAATATTATAATGTTACATAAGGCAAAGCAATTTAATTACCTAAGGACTGTCAACTTGTTGTCAATATTTCGACAAGATGCATTGTGAAGCTTTTGAAACTTGGAAGATATAAACCTAGATATCAAAGATATGTCAATTAATTGTATGTTCGCGACTTCAAACTACTTTTCAAGAAATAAGAAAACAATAGACAAATTTTGATAATTTCATAAAATTAAATAGAAAAGAGGAAACAACCATCATATTTAAGAATTTGAAATTAAAAAAAACACACACACACAAGTATAAGGAAATTTCTTACGAAAAAAATTATTTTTTAATTAAATGCCTTTGTCACTTGTAGAATAAATATAAAAGAATATTTCTCCAATTCACACTTTGTAGCTCCATGCAAAAAACACTTATTAATTTTGACCACAATCTAGCTGGCCAATTAATAAGCTCAAAGTCATAAGTAATATTGTAACAAATCGATTCAGCCATTTTTTTTTTTTTTTTTTTTTTGGCTTAGATAACAAACTGTCATTTCTATTCGAGTTGCTGCTATATTGTAATTATATAAAATGTAACATTAATTTTAAAAAATTCACAACTTGCTTATATATTACAATTTATATATAATGTTACAACTGTCAATAATATTACAAATAAATACCATTCTTAGTTACACAATATAAACAGAAAAGAAAGATGTTTGACATCTGAGCTTTTTAGTAAAAGAATAAATAATTAATCAAATTTCGAACACAAATTTAATATAAGTGAAATTTCGACTTGTTAAAAACAACAAACCAAAATATGCTTATAATATTTAAGATAAAATATCCTTCATTTCCACAGAGAGGGTCTGTTTCCACATTCAGTAGGTTAACTTCAATGCCTATTTGTATTTATCAACAGAAAGCCTTAGAGTTTAATATATTAGGAAGCATCAATGTAATGGTATTTCAATTTTTTCATCTACTTCAATGGGAAAAAAAGGGGGGGGAGCATTTTCATAAGCTGTAAAAACATTTTTTACATCATATGAAAATGTTTAGCTGTCAATGAACATTGAAGTAAGATTTAAAAAGCCACCATAAATGCAATAAACGACTTTATACAATCAGTTACCTCTTGATGCATAATAAAGATTCACCTACATGAAATTTTTATAAAAATTATACTTTTATTGAGAGTTAAAAGGAGCAATTTAATTTAGTCAGTTTAGAAAGAAAGAAATTTTATCATTCATTTTTTATAATAAAGTCAATCAAATTTTAAAATATTTAATACAAAAGGTAAAAAAAAGTAAGAGAAAAATTAAGGTACAAATGATATATCAGTAATCATTCAATTTCAGCCAGAAAGGACAGAAAGAGGACCATCAGCTCAAAAAAAGATAAGAGATTAAAAGACATTATTTTCAATACATCAGTTTATATTATTTATGCAGTCTTATTAAAAGAAAGTCTTGCTAAATGTATAATATTTCTAAAATGCATTTTAATTAAAATAATGGTTGATAATATAAAAAATGTCCAGCAAAATACAAAAATTTTCATCTCTGAGGACACTGAACATAGGATAAACATTTGTTTCTAAGACAGAGTAATGAATATAGAATTTGTAAAAATTAAAGCTTTAAAAAAAATGATTTCTTTTTGAGTAATGCCTCCAGCCACTTCTACTGACATTTCAATATAACATTGAATGTTCATCATTTAAATAAGTTCTCACACATCAAGATACAGATCCAAAGATTTCATCGTGCTTTTTAATATGATTGGAGCAGGAATTTGAAAATTCACATGTTTCATCACAGAATTATTATAATCATAATGAAGATTAAGGTATATATCTTTTATATAACTTAGATATCTTCCATACGAGTTTCATTAACAAAATAATAGAGAGTTGATCCAGGGTTGCCACTCAAATCTGGAAAAAAAAATTTCCCTGTTTGTTTCCTTGCATGTAGATTCAAAATATGAGGAAATGCAAAAATAGCACTCATGCGTTACTTACAATGCAATACGATTTTAAGGAGTGGAAAAAGCAAGGAAAGGGAGCAACAATTGAACATTACTTGAAAGAACAGCATATTCAATGAATTTTTATACTTACATATAAAGTAAAACTTTCTCTTTATTTATTATCCAGAATGTAGCAAAGGCAAAATGTATATATTAAGAGGTGGAGAGATATATTACCTCTCATGCTCTTTAATTGCAAGTCACACAAAATTAAAAATTCGGGTGAAATAAAACACAAAGCATTTCTGTTATAATGATACAAATCATTTAATAATTACTTAATGAACAAAAAAAAAGAGAGAGGGAGAGAGAGAGACCCACTTGTCAATAGCAGCAAGAAACCGATTTGCTACCTGATTAGCTATGCTGCGCCTATTGTCTACAGCATTATGTACCTGTCTTCTGCAGGTGTCACGAACGACTGCATGAACATGACTTCCCACGTGATATTTGCTAAACATTCCTTTTCTTAAAAATGATTTACAA
>JAPMOR010023970.1:242609-327146 GCA_026543865.1 Argiope aurantia
CCACGTGATATTTGCTAAACATTCCTTTTCTTAAAAATGATTTACAAAGTGACTTGAGACTACGTTTCGTTGAAGTCGAACTTCTGATAACATGTTATTTTTCGCCCTTCAATTTTGCCAATAGAAAATTTCAAGTCCACCAATTGATTCTTTCTCGTTCAAACTTTGTGTTTGAACAACTGTCGATAGGTGTCAATTCCTTTAAATATCTTCTCAACGCTCTCATGTGACGAACAAGTTCGGCAATAAAAAATTTTCATACACACAACACACTGTATACTGCTCTTATGATAATTTCCACATTTGCCGCCTTCCGTTTTGTGGTTACTATCATAGCTATTGTCACCCATCCTTAGCAATAGCAATTTACTTATTTTCACATAAGCTGATAATATTTGTGAACTTTAAATTATAAACCTTTATTTAACAACTATCAATTCAGAAATAAAAATTTATTAAGATATTTAATTTTTATTTAAGATATTTTAATTTTAAAATATTTAAGATATTTTAATTTTAAAAAATACAGTAAATAACAAATCTAAGTTTATTTCTAAGTACAAATGAACTTGCTGTTATGTTAATAATAATCTTTTTATCACTCACTTTGTTATTAAATAATTGGTAATATTTTGAGTCTGATAATCTCTTATCTATTAATCCTGTTTCATCAATGTTATTAAGTGTTCAAAGAGAACAATAAGAAAATTTAATGCACTATAATTTTTTTCATTTACCTTTAATATTTTTTTATCCAATTTCTGACTGTCACTGATTAAAATTTTTAATTGAATAAATTAAAATCTGTTAATTGAATTTTTGAATTGAAATTTTGAAATCTGTTTTTAGCTGCAGTGCACAATACCAAATATAAAATATTAAAACACACCCCCAACCCCAGATTAAAATGACAAAACAGTTATATCTTACAAAAAGTAACTTCCAAAAACATTTACAATAGTTTTTAAATGGTAGAAAAATAGGTTATATTTATTACACCGAATACTGAATATCCAATATGAAAGTTAAGTCGTAAAGTTATTGTTCTTTATTATTTGAGGGATACCTTGTGTTCAAAACCCTCAACTACATATTTTCCCCCTACTCATGCTATGAGAAAGCAAATAAAATGAAACTGGAACTGTAACCAGAGATGAAATCTGAAACTTTTAAGGCACACTTTTTTCCCCACTGAAATGTCAATAAAATGTGTACTGAAATATTGCATGTTCATTTTCTTGTATATATTTTCTAATTCAAAGAAGCATGCTTAGAATTATTATGTGTGGACACCATTCCGTTTAATGGATAAAGCAGCTTTATTGTAGTTAAATAATTAATGCAGAAAAAACCCTCAATACTTGGAATGGCAGAAAATATATGCCTAAATTCATATTCATAAGTTTGGATAACATGTCCATTAGTTTCAATTTAAATAGAAATTAAATTCTTTACACCTTACACAGCAAATAAATAAATTTAACAATCTCATATAAAATTATCGCTGGCATGGATTTCTGGCAAAATTTATCAGTGCTGCTATTCAAAGAATTCTAAATATCAATTCTGAGAAACAATTATTTAAAAAGAAATAATTTAAAATTAAAAGTATACATGGATTATGAATAGATGAGTTTCAAAAGAGAAAAATAAAATCCAGAAATTATGATGCTATTTCTCAACAGCAAAATAAAAATCCATAATTTTGAGTTTGTTTTAATATAGTGAAATCAATACTCATTTGTTACATTCCAGAAATAAATGGATCTTCATTATACACACTTGATATCAAAACCTAAATTTTCATGCAGTTTTGAAATTTGGTAACAAAACTAGATGTTGCTGATGGACATTTCGAAGTTAGTACATATTTAAATATATCCACTTAAGTATTTTTTACCTTTTTACATATGAAATTTTAAGACCTTATTTCCTTTGAAATTATACCTTTAATTGAAGTAAACAAAGAACATGCCAAAATGTTGCTTAATGTCTTTTCTTTTTTTTTTACAGAAATTATACATACCCTAATAAATCTAACTGTTGATGCATAAGACTTCCTATTCTTAATTCATAATATCTCATTAAAGAGAAAAATCTTTGTCCCGAATTATTGATGATTCAGTATTATTTCATAAACATGAAATTTCATTACTCTAATGAGATCATATAGATAAATAAAAAGGAGTAGATGTACCTTATAAGAGCCAAGGTTTCTTTGTACATAGTGTGGACTCTATCTGTATCAATGTAGCTATGTTCCATAGCATTTCCTGTTAGAATAAAATACAAGACAGCCTCTAGATATTTCATGGCTTGAACCATTCTATCAATCTGCAGAAATATATAATAAATCAAGAAAATGTTACCAAAAATGACCACGTAAAATAAATAGCATATCAAGATTGCCTATTATATATATACATATAGATATAAAATGATAGTTTAAACTTTAATTTCAATATAATTAATTTCCAAGGTTTTATCTTAATTTAGCCCATAGTAAATTTATTCTAAAATATTCTTATTTCTTGATCCAATTCCACTGTCTCTACTTAATTAGTTCAAGAGTAGCTTTGTAAAATTGCTGAATTGGCTAAAAGCCTAACTTTCCCACACTCCGAGTGAAGGGACAAAATACCGCTGACAAGACACATTCTTTTTTAAAAGATCCTCGCGTTTCCCTTCCCTCTTCGACGCGTGTAGTGAAAATCCCTATCGAAATCTCATTATATATTAGCACTATGAAGAAATATTTTCCGTATCAATTCCTCAGGTTATATAAGACCAGGAATGAAATGTCCAAGGGCATTTTCCTCATTCCTCTCTGTGTCCTTCTGTGTTGTGTGTATGCTCATTGCTTGTACATATGCCTGCTTCTTCAAAATGAAATAAAACGACGTCACGAAATCGAAAGTCTTTTCACTGTCTTCAAAACTGCATCCTGCTTCACATAAAATAATGCTTACATATATATACATATATAAGCATAATTTTTGTAGCAGAGTCGTGGCCGAAGTCGGAGTAGAGTCTTTGAATTTTTAACTTCGTTTTATTCTCCCCCGGGATTCATGATTTATTTATAAGAGGACAGGGCACGTCCGCACACAGGGCGACACAAGACAAATTACCGAAAAAGAGAGGGAAAATAATTTTTACAGTGCTTGTATACAATGAAATTTTTATAGAAATTTCTCTAAACGCGCCGATTTAGGCAAGGGAAACACAGAGATCTTTTAAAAGAATGTGCTTGCTGGACAATTTTTTATGCCTTTACTCGGAGACTCGGAACTTGGCTTTTAGCCGATTCAGCACTTTTAGAAACTCGTGTTGAATTAATTAAATAGAAAAAGTGGAATGGGATCAGGAAATAAGAAAATATTTTAGAATGAAGTTGATATGGGTATGGTCTAAATTAAACTAAAAGTTAGGAATTAATAAGCTTAAATTAGATTTTAAAATATATATTAAGCAGTTTCGTGGCCGAAGAGAGAAAAGACTCTTCGAATTTTTAAACTTCACTTTTATTCCATCCCGGGAGGCATAATTTATGTACAAGAAGCGAGAACAAAACTGTCGTCCGTTTACAAGCGATACAAGAACAAAAAAAAGGGAGAAATTTACATGTGTTGATTTAGCAAAGTTGATTATAGATATCTTTTAAAAGAATTGGCCTAGCGTGACAAATTTTTATCCCTTCACTTGGAGTGTGTGAAAGTTCTAATTAAAGCGGTGTTACAGAGCTCGTGTAACATTAAATAAAAATAAAAGGCGAAATTAGATCAGGACATAAGAGAATATTTTAGAATTAAGTTAATATGGGTTAAAAATTACGATAAAAATTAGAAAATTAATTAGGATTTAATTTAGATTTAGAGATACCATTATATATAGATATAAATTATAAACATAAAAATTATTAATTAGTTTCTAATATATAAGGACACAAACAACTTTGATCATAACGAATGATTCTATTATCATATGGATAAAACTCATTGAATTCATAAAAATCTAAACAACAAGGTAGAAAGTACTTAACGAGAAAAATAATGTAAGTAAATTTTAGACAAATGTTTAGAAAATCTGAAGTGTAATTAATTTTAAAATAATATGAATCTTATTTGACTTGATGATTTAAAAAGTACTATCATAAGTTATCATTTGGTTTCATAAATTATCAAATAATTATATACAGAAGGTGGAACAATATCCCTGTTGCTTGTGAAAAGGTATTATTGACAAAAACGTGTTATTGCCACTTCTTTTTAATCTATGTAATGGATATATTAGCCTACTGCCAAAACTCAACATGAAGTTGTCATTATTAAATATACAACAGAGCTACAGAAAATAAACAATAACTGTAGAAGTCAAAGCTTAGTGAAAAAAATCATATTGAATGTTAAAACAAATTGTGAGCTACAAAAAAGGAGACTGCTGTCAAAGTAATCAGCATATTCCCATTTTCCACTGAAAACAAAACACAACTGCACAAACAAAGAAAAAAAACTTACGGCAGAGCAGAAATTGTGAAGCTATTTCTGACAAAAATGGATGCAAAATGTCTTAAGCAATGCCACTATCACAAAATTTGGTTAAACAATGTACAGAATATATGGTTCGATCTATCGTCATTCATATAATGATGCACGGAGAAAGCTTTAACAAGTGTATGACCCAGATTACCTTCATCCAAATGCGAAGCATGGCATAAGTTCTGAAATGGGAGATAATCTCAGTTTTCTGCAGATCACATCATTACCCAAGAAAGCCAAACAATGAGGAGAGACTTAGTGGTCATTTTAGCCAAAGAGTGCATTTTATGACTCAATAGAGAAGCAGTTTATAGAAGGATAATCATCCAATCTATACATCAAGGCGGATGCACAGATAACCAGACCTGTCAAGGCAAGGTTTAAAAGGCATAAAGATAAAGTCGAACATTTCTTTTAGTCATCCGAATCTCTTAATTTCTATATTATTGAAACACTGTGATTTTTTTTTTTGAGAACATCTGTAGCTTATATTTTCCTCCACCATTTCTACAATATCCTTCAAGATTATCCGATGAGGAATTATTTAATATTCCTTAAAACAACATTCAGGATTTATTTAATTCAATTTCTTTGCACATTTAAGCAGCTATACATGCTAGAAGTACGCCTTATTAATAAAATTATTGTAACCATGCCATTTCCACTATCTTGCCCTGTATATCACTTGAATAAGAATCATGTTAATTTTTAATGCAATATAAATAAAAACAAAAATAAATTGAAGGACCAAAAATTTGGCAAAAATAATTTAGAAATTATATATTTTTACACGAAAGATTTTTATCATTAAAATTACTTAGATTATTTTAGAACGAACATTTACATTATTTTGTGTTTTGTTGTCTGTGTTCCATAAACATCGTTCTTTGTTATTGAACCTGTTGAACTGTTTCATCCTACCAGACCTGTTGATTCTACGAATTTTTGGGTAAATTTCCATAACATTCCTAGCAATGAGGTATCAAATGACACCTTCCAAATTTTAACAAGGTTGGTTGGCAGTTTGGTGGTGAGGGGGGTTGGCACAGGAGCCATTCTTGTCCAAATTGAGTCAAACGTTCATTGAAAAAAAAATTATTCTTTAATCATTCCTCCACGATTAACTGTTTTGACCTTTCATGCAACAGTTGCTAAATGAATTCAGCGATATTATTTTCTTTCAGCTTATCCTGGATTTAAAAATGTGCATATGGTAGACTTATTTCTGCCATGAGATGTCTATTCACAAGGATTTCACACAGTAATTATTATTTTACATATATAATTATTATTTTACATATCAAAACAATTCGCAACATGTAAGTAATAATCAGCTTGGGGAATAAGACTCAATTGCAATGATTAATACAGAAGTTGTTTCATAACTCTGGAATTCGCTTGTTTTCCACCATGTTATATTTTAGTATAGATCATTGCAGTGACTAGTTTTTAAAAGAATTGAATAATGCGTTTAGTTTTTCAATTCTGATAGCGAGTTCAATACATGTGATTTTATTTTCATTCGTGAAAAATCTGAAAAGCACATTGTTGAAATTATCATTGCAGGTATATAAGTAGAAAAGTGTTTGCAATTGCTGCGCAAGCAATCAAGCAAAAAAACGAAAAGGAACGCAGTGAACTGAGTATTGAATGATGTTTGTAATTCGGCAGCGTGGGTGTATCGTGATGACTTGTAAATAACTGTAACGTTTACTGTATTGTGGTATCTTTTTTGTTCATGTTTTGTGCTTGTGTCAAAAAAGCAAGTATTTTAAATGATGTGTCTGCTGGAATTGATTCAAAGTGCTAGAGCAGCTGATAGCTGCTAAGAATCTTTACATAACATAGTGACGTCCGTGACAGGACCGACGTTTTGAAATGAAACTTCTGAAACGAAATATGCAAACACTGAAGACACAACGAAAGTTTTAATAACCGCTTTTACGCTTTATATAAAGAATATTGAAGCCAAACTTCAAAGCGAAACTGCTGAGGTACAAGAATTCTCCTTATTGCAAGTGCAATTAAAGGACAAATTTCAAAGATTAGAAGATTGTCAGCAGTCAATAGCTACGCGTTTACTTCAGGATGAAGCGGATGAATCTTTGTTTGAAACGGATTTTGTTGAAGCTGAGAAATACCGTGATCGTTTTTAAATGTAATGTTACACCTGAATTTGAAATTAACCGAGAAAGTGATTCTGATCAACCCGCCACCGAAAAGAAATTCAATGGAGGTGCTCGAGGTTTTGGCCTTTTGGAGCCAATTTCAAAAAATCCATGCACACAGCGAAGACAAGATGCAATATCTTATCCAAGATGTTGAAGAAGGTTCGAAAGCGAAACGATTGGTGCAGAGCTTTCCAGCAATGGCATCGAATTATCCTAAAACTATACAGCAATTGCAGGAATGATTCGGGAGATATGACTTATTGGTACAAATCTATGTACGAGACCGCCTATCCATGGTAATGAAGAACGCTACAACTGGACGGATGAAGACAAGTTTGCCTACCTTATATGACGAGCTGGAAGGAAAAGTTAAGAGCATTGGAAAGATGGAAAGGACACAAGAGAAATACGGCGATTTCTTTACACCGCTAGTGGAAAGTTGTTTGCCGGAGGAAGTGCTGATTGCATGGGAGAGAAGTAAGAGTAACGAAAACGAAACCAAAAGTTGAAGATCTTTAAACGACTTGATTACTTTTCTTCAGAAGGAAGTAAAAAGCGAAGAAATGATGCTTCTAGCACGAAGTGGATTTGAAAATAAACAGTGTCGAAGGAAAGAGGTTTCCATTGTATCGGAAAAACAAACTGGTCCACCCACTGCCGCTACTTTGATGAGTTTAAGCAGTCCAGGTAAGAGAAATTTGAACTGTATTTTTTGTAATGGAAGGCACCCTGGTTTTAAATGTTTTGATGCTAGAAAAATGATTCGCCAAGAAAAGCTACATATTTTATCAAAGAAAGGTGCATGTTCTACTTGTTTAGATAAGTCTGGTCATATTTCTAAAGTTTGTGATAAAAAATCTCGTATAAAATGTAAATTGTGTTCTGACCTACATTATGAAATTATGTGTAAAAGGTATAATTCAAAAAATATTCAGAATAATATGTTGGTAATCATTGTACTAATTCAGAGGTGGCTCTTTCAAACGCAGGCAGAGGTAGGACGGTTCATCTGCAAACCCTTGAGGTCGTTATACGAGGTCAAGGTCGCGAAAAACGTATCCGCCTCGTTTTTGACTCAGGATCAATGAGTAGACATATTAGTGATAGGATAATTAAGCAATTGGGTTTAAAGCCATGCTGAGTTGAAACTATTATTAATACTTTATTTGGGGGGGGGGAGTGAAACCAAGCCGAAGGAAAAGGGTCTGTATGCTATAGAAATAAAGGCCTTAGATGAAAGTTTTTCTGTTTGCTTAGAAGCACTTTCGGAGATATGTGAATTCGTGCCTAAGATAAATGAACGGATCATTTTAAGAGAATTGAAAAACCGCAAAATTGAAATTACCGATTCTGTTTCTGGAGAATATAAAACTGATCTTTTAATTGGCGAAGATTTTTTGACTGAAGAAATTGTAGAATTAGATTGTGGTTTAACTGCGGTAAGCAGAAGGGAACAAGTTCGATGGGAAACGTCATGACAACCCTTTCAATGCATTGTAAAAGTGTCAATTTGACGTAAACGTGGGATTTAGAATGCTTAGGAATAACTGTCCCATCTCAATCACTTTGCATGAAGAAAGCGCATAGTGAATATTTAAATGATTTTTGAAAGAATTTAACTATTCTTCTACGTGGAAGATATGAGGTTGGATTACCTTGGAAATCCGATTATAGAAATCTCCCAGACAATAGAGTTGGACACGTCATGAGAAAATGGTTAAGCGCATGAAAGCTCGCGGATTCCTTTGTGATAACCAAGAAGTTTTTGACGATTGAGTGAGACTGAAAATAATCGAACGTGTCCCAGAAAACGAATTAAAAAATGAAAAATGTCATTATTTGCCACATTGATAAAAATGCAAAGCGAAACCACTAAGATACGACCTGTTATCGACGCTTCTGCCTGCTAGAAAGGAAAACCATCCTTACATCATTGCTTGTTTAAAGGAATTAATTTTATAGAACTTATCCCCGATGTAATTGACAGATTTAGGACATATCCTATTGGTTTAAGTGGAGACATCGAGAAAGCCTTTTTAATGCTGTTTGTTGCTAATCAAGATAGAGAATTTTTAAGATTTTTTTTTTTATCCATGTGATGAAGAATTAGTACACAGGCACTACAGAGTAGTTTTTGGGGATCTTGTAGACCTTTTCTTTTGAATGCTTCACTTTTAAATCTTTTGGATAATTCCCCACCTGAATTTCATGATATAGTTTAAAAGTTAAAGGATTCCTTTTACGTTGATAATTGTCTCACAGGAGTTAATGATCCTTGTGATCAGGCATCTTTTATTGAGAGGACACAGACGTTGATGTCAAGGGGAGGTTTCAACCTGAGAGGTTGGGTGAGTAATGTGGCTAGCGAATTTATTTCGCAACATTCTGGCGATGCTTCTGTTTTGGGCCTTTTATGGAATTTGGATGGTGATAAATTGAGATGTAACATTGATTTTGAAGTTCTGTCTTGTGAAACTGTAATTTCTAAGAGATTAATATCTTTAGAACACAAGATTTTTGACCCAATAGGAATATTGTGTGCTGTTATTTTGCTCTCCAAAATAATGTTACAGGTCACTTGGAAATTAAAATTTGGCTGGGATATTAAATTGTCACCTGATGTATCTAAGAATTTTTTTTTTAATGGGTGAATGAATTGCATTTATTGAAAGAAATGTGTCAGCTCCAATTCATGCCTTTTAATGAGGGTTCTGAATTGCATGTTTTGTTGATGAAAACCGGGTTGTTTATTCTGCATGTGTTTGTGTCAGAATTGTGCATGAAGCAGAAACTAGTGTCTCGCTGATTCGTGCAAACACTAGAGTAGTACCTCTAAAACCTTTGACCATTCCGCGGTTGGAGTTAATGGCCTGCTGCGTAGGTGCAAGATTTGTCAATTCGATTCTTGATGCACTTAATCTGCCGAATATAAAGGCGACATTTTGGCGGATTCCGAGGTTGCACTATGGTAGATCAAAGAACATGGTGACTGGTCGGTTTTTGTAACTAACCATGTTCAAGAGATCAGACAGTAAACACAATTTCAGTTATGGCGACATGTTCCTGGTGTTCTAAACACAGATGACATGCTGTCTAGGGGGTGTTCTGCTCGCCGGTTGTTGGATTCCAGGTGGTGGGAAGGCCCCACATGGTTAAAAGGTGCACCTGGAAACTGTCCAAAAAGTGAAATTTGTTGTGAACCCCTGGATGCTTATACTGAAAGTAAAAAATCGGTTGGTTATTATGAATGTAGATAATGATTGTTTTTCTTGATATTGTCTAAAGATGTCTAATTATAACAGAATGATTAATGTGTTTGCATATCTTTTGCACTTTGTAAATAACTGCCAGAAGAATTGTACTTCTATTAATGATTCTAAACTTTCTTTTGTAGCAATAGATAAAGCTGAAAAATGTGTGATAGAACTACTACAATGACTGTTAGTGACTTAAAATTTATATCTGTATTTAAAGATGATAATGGTATATTCAGAGTTAAAAAATCACAATCACCTACCAGAAAGATGATGAGTCCTTTTTGGGTTCTGTTTTGTTGCATGGTAAGTATCTTTTTACTAGATTGTTAATAAAATGTTCACATCAAAAACTTTCATGCTGGTATACAATTGATCCAAACTATTTTACGCGAGAAATTTTGGATTTTAAGAGCTCGCAAGATTATATGGTTTAGTATGAATGTGTGAAATGTAAACGCTTTAGCTCCAAACTTATGTCAAACGAACTGACGCCTCTACCACCAGATCGCGTAAGTGATTGTGCTGTTTTTGAAATTATAGGTATTGTTTTGGTAGGGTCTTTGTTTTTGAAAAACGGAGAGAACGTTTGGATAGTTCTTTTTACTTGTGCTGTTTACAGGGCAATTCATCTCGAATTGGTGAGATCACTTTCCTCCGAATCTTTTAATCTAGTAATGCGACATTTCATTGCTAAGCGTGGCCGACCTAAAACTATTTATTTCGACAATGGAACAAATTTTAAAGGATCTTATAATGAGTTTTCTAAGTTGGACTGAAATCAAATTCAGAGAGAAGCTAATTTGGAAAGAATGTCTAGGAAATTCAACCCCCAACTGCCAGTTGGTGGGAGAGGCTTGTTCGTGTTAGTAAGGAGTTATTGCGATGTACTTTGGAAAATTCGGTGTTGTCTTTTTAAGAACTTGAAACTGTTATTTGTGGGTGTGAATCAGTTGTTAATTCTAGACTTTTGACTGTTATTTTAGAAAAGTCATGGGAATTAGTACCTCTCACTCCTTCCATGATTCTAATCGAAAATCGTTGTTCGAATGTTCCGGATTTTGAGGCGATTGATCAAAGTAATTTTCAAAAGAGAATTGTGTTTCGTTCAAAACTTTTGAATGATTTGAGGCAACGATTTAGGCGTGAATATCTTAGCCAATTTGTTCAACAGAGCAAAGACAAAAATTGTCACCGAGAACCTCGGCTCGGAGAAATCGTTCTGGATGGCAACGACACAAAGAAACGTTTATTGTGGCCTCTGGCTAAAATCATTGAGCTGATTCCAGGAAAAGATGGTAAGGTAACAACGGTTAGCTTAAAGACCCAAAAGGGTTGTATAGTGCGTCCGATCCAACGCCTATTTCCTCTGGAAATTCAGTCGAGTGATCCTCAAATAAATATCAAACATGGTGAGGGGTGTGATTCTTGTGTCTCAAATCCAAATTTGAAAACTGATACCTTATCTGCTAATGCAGTTGTAAAGAAATACACCAGATCTGGAAGATGTATTAAAACACCCGAAATATTAGATCTCTTAAATTGAGTGAGTTATAGGTTTGAATGTATCATCGACCCTCAAAGGGGGGGGGGGGAGAATGTTGCGCAAGCAATCAAGAATAATTCCGAAAAGGAAAGGCAGTGAACTGAGTATTGAATGATGTGTGTATTTCGGCAGCGTGGGTGTATCGTGATGACTTGCAAATAACTGTAACTTTTGCTGTATTTTGGTATCTTTTTTGTTCATGTTTTGTGCTTGTGTCAAATAAAGCAAGTATTTTAAATGTGTCTGATGGAACTGATTCAAAGTGCTAGAGCAGCTGGTAGCTGCTAAGAATCTTTACATAACAGCAATACTGGTAATTATTCTTTTATTTAAATTTTGTTTCACGAAAATATATAAATAACCAAACCTTATTAATAGTTTTGTTTCTAAGACTATCCCGAATCTCAAGAAAGAAGAAGATATTGAAATATTATATATTACAAGAAAAATGCTCTGAAATTGATGGAAGCTCATAAACTGAAAATGAAGATGAGATAAATGGCTCTTTTGAAATAACCATGAATTCTATAGTGATTATGAAAATTATTAGTCCAACACAATTAAAGAGGAAGATAATTTATATGTAAATTGAGGACAAAAGAGAATGAGACTGTTGCTGGATTCTGAAGACAATAGTGAAAAACGCAATGAACAGCAAAATATGAAATTGCTATTGATGGAACAATTTAGGAAATGGTCGAAAAAAGTTTCTCTCCAGGCAGAGCACCTCTTCATACAGTTTTCAAAAATGTATCTGGATATGCTAACATACAACAGGATATGCTAAATGAAACATTAAAATGAGCAAAGTAAGCACTGCAGGTCATTTCCTATTTGACAATAATATTATAGAATGCATTATAAAAAGTACGAAATTAGAAGACATGAGACTGAAAGTTTGTTAAGTTAATAACATAACAATATTTATTCATCTTCCTAATAATTTTTTTAAAAATATGGATAACACTTTTTAATTATTGTTCCTGGTAATACAAAACATGTTACATTACATTTATGCATATTTATATTTTGTAGAAACTAGATTAAACAAACTAGAATTTATAATCTGATACTCTCTAATAAATATGCATCATTGTACCAATAAATATATTGATCAAATCATCTGTATTTAAGTGATAATTTGAAATTTGGGCAATTTGACAATCATTTACATTGAAAGGTGTAAAAAAGCACTTTTTGATCAAAATAGATATGCAGAAAATCGTGTTAGAAATAACATTAATAATAGAAGGATACAGGAATGAAAAACAGAAAAAATTATGGCCAAATCTAAATTGAAAAAGAAACTACAAATAGTATATAGTTACCTCCTTGTCAGCCTGATGCTTTAACTTCTTTGCTTCATTAAGATAGTATTCAGAAGAATACTGCCTGCAATTATATATAATATAAGTGTATAATCATAATTTCATTAAATATACCTTAATCAGATGCATAAACTTAAAAGGGAGATCTAGCCATTTCAAGTCTCATAAGTAATTTTTTTTTCTTTATAGCACACTACATGATTATCAGGAATAATAAGAATGATTATTAATTATTATTATCATTACAAATTTTCAAGCAAATATGATATGAACTAAACAAACTATAACTTTTTATAGCTTTACATTATAACAGAAGAGTGTAATTATAGAAATGGGATAACTTCATTTTTTTTTCTGGTAGTAACTACTTCCAAATTCGACAGCATACACATTTAGAAAAATTATATTGTTTTATAGTTCACTTCAACATTTCAAAAACAGACAAGAAAAAAGATCTGCGAATATTTAATTAAAATCACAATCACCTTTAAAACATACAGGACTAAAGACCAGGGTTATTCCATGCATAATACACATAACACGAAAAAGTAATTTAAAAATTGATCAAGTATAAACCAACCTTTATTAAAAATAAAGTACTAAAAGAACAATTTGAAGGGGCGAATGCAAAAATTAGGGAAAGAATTACAATATAAGAAGCATAATTCAATCAAACTCAATCCAACTGCAACTAAGCAACTGTTATACTTAAAGTTTGTTAGAAATTGGAAACTTGATCATATAAAGTGAGATTACTTTAACTTACACTTCAAAGTTCAAATAAAAATTCTTTTTTTTTTAATATTATAAATTACATTGATATTCTTAACATTAATTGCTTTAAAAATTAAAAATCATCAAAAATATTTACAAGTTGACATATTTATAAATAAAAATTTTATTATTCTTTTTAGTTCAGTTTAGTTTAGTTACACTAACATCCCGTTTTAAAGAAGCTCTAGGACTACTTATGGATCGACCTAGTAATACCGAATGACGAGGACAACATCTGAACTGGAACCCCCTCTCAAAACTTCTGCAATGCACCGTACCAACAAGGGGGCATTTGGTTCCGAAGGATTTTGCAAGCACCAGATTCACTTACATGGTGGTTCTTGAATCTTGAGCCCTCGGGTCTCATAGCCGATGCCTTAACGCAATACCCTCGCGGTCCACGATTTTATTATTAAGTATTACTCTAACAAAAAGAATGGTCATCAATAAAAATCTTGATGTGGCCAAATGATGAAAATAAAATGTTTCACGAGTTTGAATTCCACTCAGGAAGATAAATCAGCATCATGTGGAATCGATGCACTCATAGTTAAAACTCATAATAAAAGATGCCTAAATTTCATGAAAATCAAATTTAGTAACTAAAAACATTGCATTGAGAAGCATGCACTTTTTTTGTTGTTGCTGTCTTAGAAAATTACTAAGAAACCAAAAATTTATAACATTATAATATTTAAGAGTAACATCATGAAGAATAAGAAATTTTAGTATATAATTACTTTTTCAATTCAGGGTCTTGCCACAGGCCATGATTTCCCACATTATATGCAATTTTTTCTTTAAATAGCAGGTTTCCATTATCATAAACAGCATCCGTAAAATCTCGACACCATTTATATTCCTTATATTCATTCCATCTTTCCTATAAGAAAAACAGCATTCAAATAAGACTACAGAAACAACACTTCTGTAAACATGGAATGAAAAAAAAAATGCTTACATGATTTGCAAGTATGGCATCTGGTACTTCAATTTTCACTTTATTTGCATGAGAATTGTTCAACAATACGGATGTATCTATTTTGGTTGAATGATCATCTTGATGATCAAAAAGTAAATTATTTGCAGATGAGCACAATGCTGACTCTTGAATTGCTGATAAATTCTCACAAGAATTCTTACAGTTGTCTTCAGTATTAATTTCAAAAGAGTATGCAGGAGTCAGATTTGGACAAGAATCATCTTTGTTGTTATCTTGAACACCCGTTGGAGAATGTATGATTTCTGATCTACAGAAGAAAATATTAAAAATTCAGAAATAAATGTTTTAAAGTTAAAGTCTTGCAAATAAACTTTCATTTATAGAAGACAAAATTAAAAAAAAAAAAAAAACAGTAATTCAATAACTGAAGAGAAGCATATACTAAGAAACATATAATGAAATATCAATTCAACTGTCTTTGTGTATTTGATTTTACAAATTGAGAATAAAGATGCAAATTTCAAATCAGTAATATGTGAGGTTTATTTATGCATAGGAAGGTGAATAAAGAATTTTATTTAATATTATATTTACTCTTTCCTAACATTTCCATAAATGAACATGAAAATTAAAATATTAATGATTCATATTTAGACAAATAATTTGATACAAATATTTAGATGCACTTTATTTTAACAATTAATTAACAGCCATCAAATCAATTTATGAAACATAAAAACTACAAGGAAGAATTATAAGAATAAGATATTTTCTACATAAATGTAGTTTGAGACAACTTCTGAGATTTTCCCATTGTATATATCAGGTTTCTTTTGTATCTTATAACTTATGAATTCAAATTTTCCAATGTTAGCCCTTCAAATGTAAAGGCAAATATGAATCTTACTAGAAATCTAATTTACACGTTTAAAATAGACACTTAACAAAATCCAAGTCAAATTAAAATATTGCAATAATAGTGAGTAATAAAAATATTTTTTTTTTAAATTTTTTAATTTTTATTTTATTTTATTTCTTTTTTGCAGGCTGTATGATTACATATATTATGGTAAGCAAAGAAAGATAAATAATTTCACAAGTAGTCAAACAAGAATATATCTTACTTTCCAATGACTTGAAAAGGAAGGAAAGCATTACCCTATTTTAATATCACATTAAAATAATACTGTAACATTTTTGCTTCCTGTAAACTAAAGATAGAAGAAATGCCTTAGAAATAAATTTTAAATGATGCATTTAACTTACTCATGGTGCTCGATTCTAGTTAAGTCACAATCTGGAGGAGTTAACATCTCTTTCTTGATGTCAGATGAGATCTTTTTTGAAGAATAGAATGCACCAACATCTATTAAACCGTTTTCTTGTATGCTTGAATCTTTCAAGTATTCTTCTTTATCCTCTATGGAACAACTGTTTGAAATTTGATCATTAGTAAAATTAGATGTGTGACTTTTTTCAGGCAATCTATTAATTAATGACAAATTGATGGAGCACAAAATTTTTGAATTAAAAGTTTCAGACTGGCTGATAGATGTTTGCAAGTGAATTTCATTTCCCTCATTTGTAACAATTATTTGTTCTTCTTCAACACTTGCATGTTTTTCTGTGATAACATTATCAGTATTTTCAGACTGTGAAATACTACATTTATTAGTGAAATTGGTGTCTATACTTTCATTGAAGGGCTCTTTGCCATTCTTACTTGCTTCTAAATTTTCAGTTCTAACAGTTGATAAAACATCAACATTCAAATTATCATCAGTTTCAGGTTTCTCGTTGATGTCCAAGTTAAAACATTGTGTAGAGTTCATGGAACTAGTTACTTCTGTTTCAGGTAGAATTTCTGGTCCCTTTTTCTTCTTCACTGCATGCTTGTTCTTACTGGAAGAATGGCTTTTCTTTTTAGAAGGAATACAATATGCAGAGTAAACATCAGGAGCTAATGGACTTAAAGGCACTGACAAAGTTTTGCATTTCTTAAGGGCATCCGATTCACAAAAAGATACTTCATAATTGTTTTCAGTCAAGTCCTTTTTATTATCTGGCAGTTTGCTGAGACGTATTTTAATAATTCCATTTTTTAACTGGCATGAGCCAATTTTTGCATCCACAGAGTTAGGATCTTGAGCACTGGCAGATAAGGTCAAAACTTCAGGAACTGGAAGACTAAACAAAATAATATCAATAATTTTAAAATAAAATATTTAAAGAAAAAGGGAAAAAATTATGAATCACAAAATAAACAAAAGAAAAAAGAAGAAATCTGACCTCTCATACAAAATTTTCTTTTTCTTTCTCTTTTTCGTTTGTTTCTTCAATTTCATTTGAGCTTGATGACTAATTGTTTCTAACAGAAAACTTGAATCATCCTTATTTTTGAAATTATATTTCGAGCTCTCATCAGTTACACTGACATCATTCTAAAACATAGAAAAACTGATGGTTAAAGTACAATCCTTTTATCAAATTCACTTGGACACACAAGTCAGAATCTGGGGTTAGAGTTTAAATATGTGTTTTATATAAAAGAAATTAGCATGCAAATTATCGAAATAGTTATTGTTCTTCAGAGACAAATAAAGTTATAGTGCAAGTTGGCACCATCATCCTCATATCTCTTTGACAAATTCCCAAATAGCTTTGTTTACTTGTCTGTGGAATTGCAATGCTGAAATTTCCTTTATGGTTTCAATTCTATCTATGCTCGCATATGAAGTATTTCTGCCTCACATTGTAATATTGAAACATGATGCTTTCTAAAGTGTTGCATTTTATAATGATTCAATAAACTGTATATATATTATACAGTCCACTACTAATTTCAAAGAATATCACTATAAGAAATATTCTGGTCAACCAAACTGGGGGATCATATTAAAAAAAAAAAGTACAATGTGTTTCATTGGATTTGCTTCAAAAAGGATATAAGGTGTTAATGTGTATAAGAGAATTAAATAGGACAGTTCTCTCCAATTCAACAGTGCATACGGATAGATTAAATACAAGTAATAAGGTCATCTTCATTGGAGTATCAACAATGTGGGACATTTTTCTGATTTTATTTTTTTCTTTATTTGCAGCTATGAAAAAATTTAAAAAATTTAATAGAAACTACTCTTTAGAGATGGCATTAGAAAAATATTAGATTTGGATAATTCCATTGAATCGGAATTGAAAAAAAAAAAGATTCTTTTAATGAACTTTTGGAGCAGTTAAACACCAAAGACAATTTATTAAATTCTTTGAATATTAAAACAGAAGCAACTGTATCAGATCCAAATCATTATAATAATAAAAAAAAATGAAAGCCAGAAATTTAGGGAAACAATACTAAATGTCACAAAGAATTTTTTTTTTTTTAAACTCAAGTTGCTACAAGAAGACACAGTACCTTTGAAACAAAGTATTGTTTGGTAGTCAGACATTCCAACTTTTAAATTACCAGAAATTTTTCTTCCAAAATCTTCCGAGAAAATATGAGGAAGGAATAATTACAAATTTTTATTTAACAATTTAATCTTATCAAATAGTCAAATGTTGCAAGGACAAAAATTACACTACATAAATTCTTCATTATCTACAAAGGAATTAATCATTTTATGATACTTTCAATTTCCAATTTAAAGCATTGATTAAACGATTTGAAAGCAAAAGTTTATTAGTATAACTTCATATTAATGGCATTCTAGAAGCAGTAACATTAACCAATGAATCTGCTAAGGATAGGAGAAAATTAAATGAGAAGAAAAGCAGACAGGTTAAAAAATTCTAGAATATGTTTGAAATAGTCTTTTAGACGTACTAATTTAAAAAGTTGTTTTTAGTAAATTAGGCAAACAATTACATCAATATTATGAATCTAGCTTAAGCTCTAATGAAATTCCCAAATTAGATAAATTACTTTCATTTTCGAATAAGTTCAAGTATTAGAAAAATCAATAAAAACACAATTGCCAAAAAAAAAAAAAAAAACCTTCTGGTTCAAAACACAAAGCCAAGATCATTCTTTGTTAAGCCTAATAAAATTTAACTTCCGATCTAAGAAATCAAATTTAAATACAAACATTGCTTAAGGTGACTAGCATTTTATATGAAGTTTTGCTAATGAAAAAAAAAAATGCTTTAGGTTAGGTCTCCTTCAAGAAAATGATTATCGTGAATATTCATGATTAGCAAGCAGCAAGTGAAACTTTTTAGAGATGTTTTTAAATGTTCTTTATTAAAAATTTATAACCAGAGAGCAAAACATTCTAAATAAGAAAACAGAAAATAGGGAGGAAAGGAGGTGCAAAAACATATTCAAAAGTCATAAAGCTTCAAACAGGGATAATAAAAGGAGATAATACAAAATTTAGATTTTAGTTTCTGCATGCATAGACTCTGAAAAGTTTGATGGAAAAAAAAAAACACAAACAACACAGAAGTTAAAGTGAAGTTTAAATTTAACTTATTTTTAAAAAATAATTTTAAGAATGCATTGTGTATATTACAGATGTATATGACTATTTATTCCTGTTAAGTTGCTTGAAGCTTTCAAAAATATAAAACAAATTCATTTATATTAAGACATACCATATTATCCTTTCCATAGGGACTTGAATAATTATATGATGGAGTCTGCATAGCATCAAGCAAAGGTGGTGGATCTTGATTAGTTATTTCAGATAAACTAAAAAACAAAAAGGTAATATTAATTACTTACAATGTTTACACCAAACCCTCTTGATAATTACATATTTTGACATTTTCCACAATGATAATCTCCATATGTAGTTCAATATAGCTTGTTTCATATAAAATTAAAAAAAACGTACATGATTACATATACTCACTAACGGTAACAAATAGATAGTCCATAACACAAAATTACCCCTAAATTTTAAAAAACACAGAAAAGAGCAATAAACAGCATCCAATTAATAAGACAGCAGTATTCTACCTAAATCTGCCATGATAAAATATAATATAATAAATAAATATAATAAAATATTAATTTAGTCAAATTAAACATTAATCCATGCAAATAAATTTTGATTAAGATATATATTTTTGAAATATTTTTTACAGTCACATTAATGTTAAAAAAGAATTAATCTAAGCATTATTGTAAACAATCCTTCATTTATTTTTTCGTTATAATCATTTAAATTATGTACATAATTTGAAACAACTACTGTATGACATTCATGAATTTGTAGCAATTCTCTTTTTCACCTACCATTTTAATACACATTTAATCAAGTACACTCATCAATAAATATTACATTTATATTTGCAAATCAAACATTTTACATAACTGTTGAAATAACAAAGTCTTTGAAAGTTACATAAATGTTATTTCAAAACTTTAAGATGTCATACTTACCCATAGATTACACTAAACAAACAATATCATAAAAATTTTTAAAAAATAACAAAACCTTCAAAAATTATTAATATGCTATCATACCACCATCAACATAGTTTCTGGAAAACAACAATCAAATCTGCACAGGAGATGATACAGTACAGCATCATCAGTAGTAAGGCAACTTTGATTTCCAATTACCAGATTCTATCTGGGTGACAGATAGCAAGAAAACATAAGTAAACACATCAAGCACAAAAAGTGAAAATGCTGCAAGATGAAATATTAGATGATGTAGAATGACATTTCAGCATCACAAAGAAAAGGTTAACTGCACAATAAATTATATCTGAATGAGGTATGAAGAAAGGGAACTGGCTAGCATGGATCTAAAATTCAAAGTAAGAATAAGTAATACATTAATACAAAAAGAAAAGAAAAAAAAGATGGATAATTAGTGTGACACCATTCTGAGGCTTGTGTCACAGCCTCAGAAATTTGAAATCTAAAAAATAATAGAATGTATGAATTTATCTATAAAATGAATATTACTTGTCCTTAACATTAAAAACATTTCATCATTTAGAAAACAATATTGATATCTTTCTATTACTTATCTAATAATACTGTGTGAGCAAATTCAAGCATTTAGTTTCTTCATATGCTGATAAACTTGAGCATTGAACAACACTTTTCAAAAGTAGCATAAAAAAAAGTCCATACAAAAAACATAAAAATGGCTAAACATAAAAATATCAAGGTTGAAAGAAATAATAAAAACACACTCTTAAGATTAAATCAAACCCAGTAATAAAATAAAATATGCAGACATTAGAATCATTCTGCCTATTTCCAGCAGACAGTATCCAATTTAGAAAACATCAATTTAAATTTTGAAAGTTAAAAAGAAATTGGCATTAGAGATTTAATATATATATACATGATAAATTTATGTTTCATAAATAAACAAATATGATTCAATCATTACTAATTTGTTTTCTAAATTTTAAAACATTTTTAATAATCTCAATTTTAAATCACAATACAAATTTATTACAAGTTACAGTAAGTCTAATTTCTTCTTCATGAAAAGAGTGAAAAAACAGGAAGATACCAACAATAAAAAGAGACTGAAAATGTGGAAAATCCTTAAAAATAAAATGCAACTGCAAACAAAAGAATTCTTACTTATCTGGCAGCTGCATCTCAGGGCACTTTTTTAATGTAGGAATCTAAAGGGGGGGAGAAACAGAAAATAAATACTGATTACATATTATTGAAAAACAAAATATTTAACACTCCATATCAAGGATCAAAGTTATGACATGACAAATTCATACATGTAATACTTTATAAATTAAAGTTTGATTACTTACAACTGAATGAAGAAAAGTTTTAACAGCAAATAACAAATTTTCACATAAAGTACATAAATAATCTATGGCAATATCAAACTTAATGATAATCCTTAATGGCAAAGCACCAAATTCTGAAAGATTTTAAAACTGTTTGTAGAAATAGCCTGGTAGTATTGTTTACCTTGATCAGCTGTTTATAGAATCCCTATTGAAGGGTTCAATATTTATCCCTATTGAAGGGTTCAATCTTTAAATAAGCAAATAACGGAATTTTTATAAGGTATATCCTGTCAATCCAAGCACTTAACTAGAATTCAGAAGGGTTTATATTAAATGATTGAAGCAAAGTCAAAGACTTCAAAATAATTAACTAATACTGTAATACTAAGTCTCAGGAAAGGGGATAATAATTTTGCAGATGAGTGGCTGCAAAGAATATAATTTTGAAATTTAATACAGATGGCATATTATGAACAAGGAAGAAACAAAAAGACTATGTGTCAATCTACATCATGACACAACCCCAAAAGAAAAAGAGATTTGTTCCTTCAGCGATTTTACTATGAGTTTTTGAATGGAATTTCTTTGCCACATATTGACTTAAGTCTACAAAAAAGGATTAAAACTGAGTATTGGTAAAATTGACCCCGTCCCCAAAAAAGTCTTTCAAATAAGCAAAATTTAATTTTTAAGTTAAATTTTCCAAAATATTAAAGGTGCCTTACATTGGGTTCTTTTGACATGTTAACTACCATAAAAACTAGAAGACAAATGACTAAAAAATAAGCAAATTTTCTAAAATATCTGTTTAAAAAACATATTTACTAGAGAACAGCTTTTGAAATTAGAAAAAGCAAATTAAATTTTAAAAGCTGTAGAATTAGTTTACTATTTACTCCTCATAGATCTACTTTAGTCTAATTTTTAAGCTGTTCATGAAAAAATAGATCTTTAGAGAAGTTTGAGTAAACTGATACTGAAAATAATGTAGATACCATTCTGTTATTGAGAATTTTTTTATTTGATTTCTATAACACAGGAGAATGTATAATGGGCTTTATTGGGCTCCAAAAAATATATTACAGGTAATCAAATCCTCGGTGGAAAAATTCCAGTTTCATTGCAGCTGCATGGAAGGTCATTTACTAGCTAACCACAGCGACTTGAAGAATTTTTTTAAATAAGAAAAAATATTTGGGTCTCTGAAGCTAAATGTGCATAGTCATGTTTCTACCAAGGTAAATCTTTAAAATGTATCACTATTTGAGCTAAAAATATGAAATGAAAAGATTTTAAAAATTACTAATCAACTGATGAAAGGTCAATTAATAAAAAAGATAAAGAAGTTATTGATGAAGAACTAGCCAATGACTATCAATCTAACTCAGGGTCTCATTCAAATTGAAGACAAAAAAAAAAAAAAAAAAAGCAAGGACATTACATATTATACATATCAAATAAAAATGCAAATAATAAATGTAAATCAAATCATTTCATTATTTTAATGTTTAAATAAGCCATTGCTTTCTTACTTATTACTTCTAGATGCTTAAATGAAGAGCACTAGAAGTGCCTATTATGCTCCTCTTCCAGTTAATAAAATATTGAATTTTACAGTTCAAACAGAGTTTTAAGAATATAATGTAAGCTTCTTTATTGTTAGCCATGATATGGCTACTACTAGATAACAATTTGATAGAAATGATATACTGAGTTCTCACTTCAGCTGAAATAAAATTTATCAAAAAAAATATTAATCCCATAAGAATGATGCCTGACTTAAGGCAATTTCTTAACTGAATTAAGAGGAAAATAACAATAAACAGATAAAAATCACAAGCTTTTTTTTACATTTAAACAAATGAATTGGGAAACATGATTTTAAAAATATGTTAACATTTTAAGTTACTCTATTAAAGCCACAATTTTTTTCATTTCTTTTGCTTTTTCTTTAGCTATTTTCCTAAAACTATTTAATTCAGCTATATACTGAAACTTCTACTTCTTTTCTACAAGTTTATTTGCAGACTATTCTCACACAGAAACCATCTCTTAAATTTTAATCCCTTTTGAAGTTGAATCAGCCACTTCATTTATAAAGTATTTTCTTATTTTTTTTCAGCATCTTGAAATTGCAATTCTTTATCTCCATGTTTTCCATAAATATAGATTGCATGTCAAAAATGAATGCTTACTCTAAGTTCTTCAGTAATTTGGAAATGCTCTACTCTGGCAAATTTTTCTAACATTTAAAATAAAAAAATTAGCATATATGTTTCTTCATTAAGCTTTTCAACCTCAATATTTTTATTTAAGAAAAGCCCCTTTCAGTTATAGAATAGTATCATCAAAATCTTAACACTAAACTCAAAGCACAAAGTCAAATTACCGTTTGCCAATGGCAGTTCCAATGTATCGGTGAAATGCCGGAAGGTTTAGAGTGAATAAACTTCCATAATTTCTGATAAGATTTCTGATCTTCGAAATAACTTGATAAATCATATCAATTTAATTCATAAACACTTCAAACTCTTAACATTCTACTGAATTGCAAGCAAAAAGTTTTTAAATTTTATTAAAATAGAATCATATATATTTTTTTTCTTATAATTACTTGCAATGCACAAGATGAAAAACAATGGTTTTCATCGTTATGCAAGAATGTGATTGTTCTGCTATCCTCCTTGGACAAGAAAACCTTATATTCCTAACAGGTATATAGTTGACAGAAAACTGCTCTGGAACTTAAAAAAGGAAAGCATGACCAAATCCTGATATTTGAGCTTTAACTATCTCAGCCTCTTTTTCTAAAAATTTTTTAAACTGAATTCTGTTTTTCTGAAATTTTTATAGCATGAATTGGAAAGGAAGAGCTTTCAGCATTCTATCCTCACTGAAGTTCATACTAACTTTGCTAATATCACCATATGATTTTTTTAATCAAATTTTAAAATAATGCTTCCAGAACATTCTTTTAAAAACATTCTTCCACTTTCAAAAACATTCTTTTCTTGATATTGAAAAATTTTAAACTGTCAGAGAGCATTGTTTTTATACTTTTGCCAAAAATAGCAAAAGTAAGCAGTGTTTCCGTCTGAACATTAGAATTGGTTACATAATTTCCACCAAAAATTCAAAAAAACATCAGTCTGGCAGGAAAGGTGGAATCTTTTTATACTTTGCAAAATATTTATATGGCTCAGATTCTGTGTAAGAAATTTGCTTTTTCAATATTCTCAACTCAAGGAGCAACAGTTACATTCTTGAGCCATCTGGTTTTGCAAAATTTTTGGGAGAGTTTCTCACTCTAAAAATCTTAAATAGTCCTTTTCTAGCTAGTGAATCCTTGAATGTAGTGAATAATAAATCCTAGACAAAAACAGGACAAAATCCCATGTGGATGCTATTTTGCCATACCTAAAAAAAATTTGATAATATGCAGGCTACAGCAGCCTACATTCATGAATATTGCTGAAAAGTCTCCTATTCATTTCATTATTCAATAAATCCAAAAACGTTTAGTTTACAAATGGACCCATCCATTCAGAAAAATAAAATCTTTCTGGTATCCAGTCTTTCAGTAGAATTATAAAATTCTCCTAAAATATTTTAGGTTATGGAATGACCAATAAAAATTGAAGCCAAGTGTCTAGTTTCTATTTTCTGGCTTTTTTATTCATTCCAAAACCAAACGTAAAAATGAATTTGGTTTGTTTGCAAAGATGTGTAAACAATAGACAAAAATTATATACATATTAAGATCAGTCAAATATTCAAATAAAATCCTTTTAATGTATGGAGCAATGCCAAATGAAATTAAATATGAAAAATCTGTCAGCCCAATGGAGAATTTTTCTGCAAAGTTTTATCTGGAAACATTTCCTGGAATAGGCTTTGAATTTTCTTGTATGAGTTACAGGAATAACTCTCCATACACTTTTGTGCTAATTTCAGCTCTGCACAAAAGCATTACGAAATTAAAATAAATGCCATTACACATAACATGTATCAAAGATGGTAGAAATTTGAAAATATGCCAACCTATGAGAGCAACTGCTGCACTTTATCACTCACATTTATAACATTAACTAATATGAGTAAATCAAAAAATAAATCAGTGTCACTTCAAATACTTAGTGGTTTGAAGTAATGAGAACCTGATTACAGATCTGAACTAAAGAAATTCGGATCCAGAAATTCATTAGGTTTTCCACCAACCCTCTTTAAAAACCCCAATGATTGGTTTGGTTTGGTTTAGTTATATTAAAAACCCGTTTAAAGCAACATTAGGGCTATTTTGAGACGGACCTCGTAATTTTGAACCGCGGTCAGATGACGAGGACGACACCTGAGCTGGCATCCCCCTTTCCACACCACACCAGCGGGAGGACGTTTGGTCATGACGTATTTAACGTGCAACAGACCCCCTTACACGACGGTTCTTCGGTGGAATCGGTCACGAACCTGAAACCCTCCGGTTCCGAAGCCGAGACCTTACCACCAGGCCACCGCGGCCCCTCTTTCTTTATTAAGTATAAAGAGGTTAAAAAAAAGAGTAATTTGATCCTGCAATATAATAACTCACACTGAGCTGAATAAGTAACAATGAATGCTGGTGGTGATGTGGAATAGTATTCTTAATGAGTTGATAATATACAAAGGAAACACCTGTTCAGCTCAAGGCTATTATAGAAGATTCACTGTCAAGCAGAAAAATGTTTGAAGAATTTTTTTTTTATTATTATCATGTTTTCCAGCTTATCTCACTTAGAAATAGAAGCCGACATCCCATGATGATAGTTGTTTTTTCCCTCCGAAACTTATGTTGGGATATTGTAACTGAAATTGGTAATAACGAATATAGTATTTTCAGTCTCACAAAATGATAATAGACTAAATAGAATGGAAAATCAGGAATATTAATTAATTTTCCAAAAATATGTCATTGTATTTCTCATGAAATTATTGCAGAGCTTCATTTGATTTAATTTGCCATCAAAGATACATAACACTTTTTCACAAAATGAAAGCATTCATCTTTATCAGATCTAATTGGAATGAAATATTTCATACAAATAAATTTGAGGTATGTTTAAGTATAAATATATTTGAAAATATATTCAAGCATATTTACTATTTCTTTGTTATCGATCTATCTGATAGAAAATTATTACATCAAACATCACTATTGTGGATCTTAAAATGACATCATTACAAGCGATTCCCAACGCCAGTTGATTTGGAGAGAGGTCGGGACAAGGCTTCATCCCAGTAACATCAGGGAAAGAGACCGTTTCGGTGGTCCTGGAGTTGTCGTCTGGGGAGGCATTATAATGAATGGGCGGACTGAGCTCCACGTTTTCGACAGAGGTTCTATAACTGGAGATCGCTATTGTCAGGAGGTGATCCTTCCCCATGTGCGTCTGTTCCGAGGTGCCATTGGACCAGACTTCGTTTTTATGGATGACAATGCACGGCCACACAGGACTCATGCTGTTGAGGAGCTCCTGGAAAGTGAAGATATCACTCGAATGGATTGGCCAGCGTGCTCTCCTGATTTAAATCCAATAGAACATGTGTGGGAAGCTTTGGGGAGACGCCTTGCGGCACGATTACATCCTCCTGGGAACACCCGACAACTTAAACAGATGCTGATTGAGGAATGGGCACTCTTACCTCAAGAACTGTTGGACAATCTGGTGCTGAGTATGGGGAGACGGTGCGAAGCAACCATTGCAGTAAGGGGAGGGCATATCCCATACTAAGGAACATCTGCTTGCTGTTCTTCCTCTTGGACAGACAATCATGTGTAACGATACTATGAGTTCAATAAAGACTTTTTTGTTTGATTCCATACTGTATGCATTGTATTCATTTCTATGCAACTATGTTTTCATCATTCTTTCAGAACAAAATGCTGTATCTCATTTCTGAATTTCATGTCTCTCAGATGATTTCTCGTTAAGTTATGGCAAAAAAACATACCTGTTGCTTAAGTTTTGCACACCAGTGTATATATATATATATATATATATATATATATATATATATATATATATAGAGAGAGAGAGAGAGAGAGATCCATCTCCAGTTTTTATTTTCATGAGACTTCTTTTCATACAGATTTCAGCAAATTTATTTGAATTTGCTTTTATCATTATGAAAAATTCATCAGAAAGCAGGAACTTGAGTAATGTAATGCAGTTGAATGAGGTATATAATTAAGTACAGGGTCAGCAAAGGCAATGAAAGGCTGCTGCTTCATTTTTTCCATTGGAAGTCTAAATGAGCTTCTTGTAATCTTCATTATCCATTTCAATATTATCTTCCAAATTAGTTGAAATTACTCATGCCTGCTCGAGGAACTTGCATCAAAATCAAAAATACCTGATTTATCAGTTTCTTTAAATAAATTTCTTCATGAGTTATGTTGTTGTTTTTTTTTCCTTGTTATAATTTCAAACAAATGAGAAAAAATATATATGGACAGTGATCAAAATTAAAGGTTATTAAATGCATGACCAGGGCAAAAGATAATCGGCACAATTTTAAGCAAACATATCCTCGAACATACTACGACAGTTCTCGGAAAACACATCTAGGATATTCAATCAATCACACTTAACCAAAGGGGAAGAAATTTCATAGTGATATCCATGCATCTCAGATGCCCATCACAACTCTACAGAATGAAAAAATACGGTGATTGCTAGCATTCCCATAGTACATCTTTTTCTACTGGTGGAATTCTCAAAACCAAAACATTAATTTCCCCCTCCCCTTTTCTCTCAAAAAATGAGGATGAAATTTCTGCAATTTCTCAGATTCTTCAAAGAAATGAAAAATCAAGTACTTTATTTTACTGCTAAGAATAAGGCAAAATAAAATTCAAGGATTTTTAAGGACTGCCAGAATCCAAGATTTCTGATGGCTAATAAAAGCTCACACAATTAATCGATATTTGCAAATCTGCTGATTATTAAGATGAAAGATGGAATTAAAACACAATGTAAAAATAGAAATGTCAGGAGTAAAGAAATTAAGAAATAATATACAAGTACAAAAAAATTAGAATTCTTGCTTAGCATCAGAAAATTGCCTTGAAATATTAGTGAAGCAGGAGTTTCATTATCATCTCAAGATTTGTAGAAAATGCTTATCAACCAAATCATCCTTTTTATCCAAACAACTGTAGACGATTTTGGATAGGAAAGATATGCTATTCTCACAAATATATCAAAAGAACAAACATCCTTTGGTATTCACTGTTTTAATGGAAACTTCAATGGAGATATTTATCTGGTAATTATTTTTTATATTTTATTAGTTTCATTTTCATGTAAATGTTTGCTATATTAAACTAATTGTAATTCTCTTAGCACTTTCCCAGGGAAAAAGATTCCAGGGTTCAAAGCCCAGAGTATATCCTCCACTAAATAAGCATGTCCTTGCATATTCAAAACTTTAGGGATGCAAAGAGGAAGAAAAAAAAAGTTAGAGAAGTGGGGAGTATCTTAAAAATATCCATAAAAGAAAATGTTAGCAGCTCTCATTTTCAAAGACCAGAATAATTTTTAGATGTAGAACAATGGACAATGTCCATTTTCCAACTACTTTTTTAGTATATTTCATAAAGTTTTTAATTTTTGAAAAATTCAGACTTTTTATTCTGGTAAAAATTAGAAAACAGACAAATAACTACAATAGTAAAGACTGAAAATATAACAATTTGCCATATTTTCTTCTAAATTTAAATTATAAGAACATGAAAGATATTAATAAAAAAATTCTTAATTGTTGCACTTAAATATTAAATATATGTATATATACTTACATCTGAATTTTCAGAAGGCTTTCCTTTGTTTGATGGATTTACTTTTGTTCTCTTTGTTCTAATAGTAAACATGGGGTTGTAATCAAGGAGACTGATCCTTTCTTTGCATTGTCTTTTTAATGAACATCTACGAGAACTTATACTAGATGTTTCGGATGAATTCTGACAGTTTTCAATCGGCTGACTGGTATTTTCATTACTGTTCAATGAATCACTTTGATCATCAATTTTTTTCTCAACATTCTGATTAACTGAACTTGCAGACACACTATTAAACACAACAGCATTGTCTTCTGCCAGTTTTTCTTCATAACTTTTTTGATGAGGTGATTTTGTGTTTGAATCAACTTCTGTAGAATGAGAAAAAGCAATCATATTATCTTTACCTTCTAATTCCATTGATTCATCGACACTAAATTCATTTTCATGCACATATTCACCAAGCATACTTTTAATACGTCGCACCATTTCGTCATCTGTTTTAGGTTGAACCTAAAAAACAAAAAATTCTAAATAATTAAAAACAGTAAAGTAACTAATATTTAATATGCAAAATGGAACATTATAAAAGATCAAGAAACTCATTTACATCCAATGCTGCCATCATATCAGTCAATTTATTTTCTATTAGCATAAAAAAAGTGAAATCCCTGAATGGCATTTAAGGAAAAAATTTTGTTTGACCTAAGCTCTTTTATCTAGCAAAACTGTATTTCTAAATAACACATTTTAATAAATGGGAATTTGCATCAAACGTCATTCTTAAAATTCATGCAAAACAAAAGCCAATTAATTATATAATAGCATTTTGGAATTATAAGCAGAAATAATAAAAACTAATTGAAGATTTTAATATTAATATAAAGGATGTGATGAATAGTACACCATTAAAATATTTCAACTCACCTTTCTTGGTTCTGAAAAAACTGGCTGTGATTCTTCTAGTTCTTCATTCACAAACAGCATCACGAAATGGGTCCTGACTATTCTGTCAGTTTAAGTACACTGAAATCATAAATGCAATGCTTTTCATTAGTTTAAAATGCTGAAAATGTTTAAATTTTTCATTTCCTTTGAGCATTTGAATGAAACAAATTGTAATTTGGCTAATTCAAATTTATTTTAATTAGAATTTGACAGTAATTTGATTTTCTTCTCTGTTACCTTCGATTTACCAGATAAATTTAAAATACTTCCTATACAAAACAAAACTCAACACTAAAATATTTTCACATCCGAATTATTTCATCAATTTGTTAAGAAATACTCCAGTTACTCCAAATTAAATAATTTTAGGCAATTCAAATTAAATAATTTAAGGTATACAAGCAAAAGATCTAGAGGTTTTCTAACAATTTATAATAATGTTGAAAAAAAGTTTTGCCCTTAATGCTCCATTCTTTACATTTCAATAATTGCTGTCATTATTTTACAAATAGCCATTCTTAGAATACATACCAAGATATAAGCCAAAACATTTATCAAAATACGAAACTGAAAAAATATTATTTTCATGTTCATATTTATGAATAGAACTAGAATATAAGTACTAATTTGAGGTTTACCCTTAAATATCAATATGTAAAATCAGATTTACAAACATCATTTATCATTTCATTATATCTTTATTATACTTAGTCTAGAAAGATAAATATCCTGAAAAGTGTTAATAATAAGTACAAATCGGTTTAAAAAAATAATTGCAATAATATTAAATATTTACAGAATTGTTTTCTAGAATAGATTAAAAAAGGATAATTAGGTAGTTGTCTTAAAAATCTCCTTCATCAATAAAATAATTTTTATTAAAAAGTTTTTGTCAAATTAAAATTTAAATAACTTGTGAAAAATTTGATGTAAAATTTTATATTTAATCACTTATTTTGTAGAAAAAGACTATACATAAAAAGAATATATGCAATTTTTAAAAATGGCAAAATCTAAAGCTAAAATTTCATATAATATATAATTTATTATTTCACCTTATTCATTTATACTTCATTCATTTATTTAATCATTCTTATAATTAAATTTATGATATCTATTGAACCTACCTTTCAAATAATTATTTTATATATCATGAATTTTTCTACGCTTTACATTAAAAAAATTTTCATTCAAATGCTGCTTAAATTGAACCTGTTCGTTTAATCATTTATCTATTTCTCCTTAATTATATTCTTTACAAAAAATTCTACACAGGGTGTCTCAAAAACCTTGACCGCGGCTTTTAACCCTTAAATATTGATCATAGACATATACTGTAAATTACGAATTTGCGTAAAAAAAGGTACAAAATGTTATGAAATGAAATCGATTCAAATTTTCAGGGGATTAAACTTTAAAAAATACAAAACTTAAATTTTTATACGGACCTTGTACAAAAAAAATTCTCAATGAGTAAAATGTGCCCCATCCTCTAATAAGGTCATGTACAAAATTTCAGAATCTTATCATGGAAACTCTCAAAGATATGTTAAAACAAAGTTGGTGAAGGGTCAATCACAAATTAAAATGCAAATGTTTACAGCTTCAGTGCAGATTGACGCGACACAAGAATGCATCATAAGGAAATAAAATATGCTTTATATCTTTAGTTTTAAATACAAATTTTAAAATCTATGCTTCTTGAAAAATACTTTAAAATTTTATATCATGAATTACAGAATATAACTTAAAAATAGCACAGTCAATGAGATTGTAAAAAACTTATCCTTTAAGTTATTATTTCGACAAATTTTTAATACTTTTGAACCAATAAATAGCAAAATTATTATCTATTTTTTCAACCATTACTTTCTTTGTTAATTTGTGTACGACCCCTAAAACGCGAATATCTGACATGATTTTCCCTCTTTGCGAACTTGTATCCAGACATCGAAAAGTGGTTTAAGTCAGCATTTATGTAGTTTCATAACTTTGAGATTTTTTGTGATAAACTGCTGAAATTTTGTACATGACCTAATTAGATGGGGCACATTTTACTCATTGGGAATTTTTTGTACGGGGTCCGTATAAAAATTTATATTTTGTATTTTTTAAAGTTTAATTCGCTATAAATTTTAATCGATTTTATAACATTTTACACCTTTTTTTACGCAACTTACAATATATGTCTCTGATCAATATTTAAGGGATAAAAGCCGCGGTCAAGGTTTTTGAGACACTCTGTATAAATACCTCATAAATTTAAAGTAACAGTCAAAGATTTACTTGAAATGCAGAAAAAATTGAAAATGCAGTTCTTGTGTACATTTCAGCTGTGTTTTGTTGTCTATGTGTTTGTGTTGAAAAACGCATTATTATTCATCATTGAGCCTGTTAGACTACTTCACTATACACACACTGCACCAGATTCAGATTTAAAGAAAATCAAAATTTTCAATTTAAAAAAAAAATATTTTCCTCCTTATCACCTTCAAATTATTCTCAACTACTTTACATAACTCGCTAAATCCTTTGACTTTCTGCTGCTAAGTAATAATGATGCCATATCTTACTAAGTCCTATAGACATTTTTAATGTCAGGTACAATTCACCCATGTAGTGATTTTTAGAAGATACACCGCATATGCATAGGAGATACTAAACGTGTTGGTTAATCCCTCCTACTGCTGAGAATGGCATGATAATTATTTTTGATAGTCTTTAAAGGTGGACAATGGCAGTCAAAAGACTAAAAATGGTTGATGATATAGTGGGACACAAACAATAAGAAAAGGAAGTCATTTGACAAACAAAGAATGATTGATAAAATTTTATGAGTGTTTCATTTGATCTCCAGACTGTTCTCGAAGTTCGATATGTCACCAAGGTATGGCAGCAAGAAAAAGTTGTGATGTTAAAACTTAACCATACACGAAATAGCCAGCCTCCCACCCACCCAAATAACATACATTGTTACATGTGATATGAAGTAACTCATCACATTGCCACAAAAATATTTAAAGTTTTGCTTTTCTCCGGTGGTCCGATTCAAAAACAAAATATAGGATCTTTATTGGTGCATCTGGTTCAAATAATATCAAAATTATTGAGGAAAATTTTCTGTAATCTGCAATGACAGAATGATAGTATGTAGTACTCAATGATGGAATGTTATAGTATGCACATCTTTAAAGACAGCCCGCTTCACTAGGAAAAGGATGAATCCTCTCCCATATTCAGAGCAAGAATTTAAAATTCAATGATTTTCTCCATCTCTCAAACCTTTCTTTGATACTTATGTGGAATTAAACAAAGAATATTGGTGGAAATAATGTAACTGGCTAAAACTTTTTTTTTTTAGGAAAAACATTCTGTATCAATATTTTTCAGATATAGTGATTCAAGGAAATGCATAAAAGTTAATGCTTATGATCAAGCGCATTTAAGAATTCCTAAAACTTTAAAGGCTTATACTTCTCCCTTTCCAATCTCTGAAGAGAAGTATAGAGGCCTGCTTCAGTTATAAAGAAGTAATACCACAAGAATTCTGTTGTTGGTATAAATCCCTGCCAAGTTCAAAGAACTCTAAATCTTAATGCTTATGAACAAAGTCAAGAAAGAGATTCTAAAAATAAAGTTGATTTTACTTAGTTATGAAATTAAAGTGTAACTAAAATAAATATTTGTTCTTGCAATAATTGTTTGTTACAATCAGATGATAAACAGATTATGTAGAGAATGTCAAATGCAACTTTAAAGTAATAGCTAATGCAATGCATCAGTATAAAATATTAATATAAATTATAATTGTGGCAGTTGCATTACTCTTATCTTCTCTTTTTATGTATACTAGATGGCGATGCCTGATTAGGCCATCCCATAGTGCATTGCGATTGTAATTGGAATGGGATGCGATGCTGAACTGTGAAGACGCTCGCGTGAATGTCTTGTCTCTGTGTTTGTTCAGTGTGTGAATGTGGTTATTAAAAGAAATGTTCTTAAAAACATTCGTCCTGTTACTTCCTGCATGGATCATAATAATCTACATTCCACCACATTGGCGCCCAACGAAAAAGAATTTCTGATGAAACGGAAGTGAAGTCGTCCCGACGATCACAAGAAAATTTTCCCGCCACCACATAATCTATTTTTATGCTAATGTTGCTATACAAATAAATCAAATTAAGGATGTAAACATATTCACTTAGATAATTATTACTGACTTAAAATAAGTCACAGAAGCAGATTAAATAAAATTGATAAGTCTAGAAAAAACTTTTGTTACATAACTAACACCAATTATCAATCTACTGGAACTTTCAAATTATTATTTAACCATTTAAACCAGCTATCAAATCATCAATAAATCTATTCTGGACAAAAAGTTACAAATATGTAAAACAATTTTTATTGTTTTAATCAAGAGTTAAAAAATTAAATTGAAAATATTACAATTCCGGATGGTATTTAAAACATGCATTTGCTATTCACTACTTTTTTTTCATTAAAGAAACAAAATTTGTAATTCAATGAGCCAAATTATTACTACATTAAATATATTAGTACATGGTCCACATACAAGTTATAAATAACAAAGAGCTTGTGAAAAGAGATATTTGGATTATTATCTTCTCAGAAACATTGCTTTATAAGGGAAGGGGGAGAAATGTCCTTATAGTATACTTGCACAAATTCAAATTTAAAAATGTGTGTGTGTTTAAATTTTTAGTTTATTATTATTTTACAGATAGCAAAAAGTTTGGTGAAATCTTCAATAGTATTTTCATTGAAGATTGAAAGGACTGATTTTTTTAATTTTTAAGGAAAAAATTTTCAAATTCTGAAAATACCTTCAATTTTTGTCAAAATTCAACTAAGCAGTAACTAATGGTTAATTTTTAATAAGGAACAGATACAAACCATAAAGCCATTATGTGTCGTAGAAAATATTTTTAGCAGTTTATATTACTAAATTATCTACCAATATATGTATCACTAATTTATTTAAGCAATATATTCACTTCATATTGCAGACTTGTTTGAGTTATTTTGAACAATATCACTATATTATCACTATATTAATATCACCCCCCCCCCCCGTTCCCAAGAAAGCTATTAGAGATAGCCTCTTTTGCTTCCTTTAGTGCAAAAATGAGCACAACTGACAACATTGCTAATTTTTCAAACTTTAAATCTTCAAATAGTTTAAATCAAAAGAAAGATGATTTCATATTTCTATGCTATACAAGAAGAAAATCTAAATTCCAGTAATAAAATTAAGATATATTTTATTTAGGATAAGATGAGATAAAATTTCATTCCCTTCCTGAAAGATTATTCGATAGATAAATCCATCTTTCAAAGAAACAAAAGCCACACAAATAAAGAATATATGTTATAGCCTTTGAAAATTAATCAGGGTTGGCACTAAAATCTGGAAAAAAATTTCCCTGTACATATATTCAAGACACAAGAAAATGCAAACATAGCACTCATGTGCTAGTTAAAGTGCAACATGATTTTAAGGAGTGGAAAGAGCAAGGAAAGGAAGCAACAATTTAACATTATTTGAAATAATAGCATATTAAAAGATTTTAGTTAATTACATCTTTATTTATTATATAGAATTTAGCAAAGACAAAATTTATATATTAAGAGGTGAAGAGATATAGTACCTCTCATGCTCTTTAATTGCAAGTCACACAAAATTAAGAACTTGGGTGAAATAAAACACAAAGCATTTCTGTTATCATGATACAAATCATTTAATAATTACTTAATAACAAAAAACATTACAAAGCAAAATTACTTTTTTTAATTATTCATTTTAGTCACTTTATATATTTGAGCATCAATTTCAGTAGATTTTTCAGCTATCGGTTCCATGGAGTTAATCCCTAATAAATAATTATTCCCAATAATGCCCAACCCCATTTTTGTATGGCCTAACGTATATTTTTTAGCTATTTCACTTTCAGTGAATAAATGTGAAAATATTTCTGATATATCATTGAATACAATAAAGGACGAAAGTGATGTAACAAGTTTTACTGCCCATAAAAATTCAGCTTTAAATTATTATTCTTGAACTAAAAAGTTCGAAATCGGTTCATTTTCACATATTAAATTTGATGTTTTTACGGACGAGACATATCACTTTCTCCTTCATTCCTTTAGACACAAAGTCTAATATCAATTATGACTTTTTTGAATCAACACAAAATTTTGTTTCAATTTTTTTGGCAGGACTGATAAGTGCCTGTTTTCCCATATTACTTAGGCTTATTATTTTCTTAAAAAGCAAGCAATATGCAACAAATTTACAGGACTTCTTGAACCCTTTCAGCAAAATCAAGATTGATTTTTTTTATCCAATTCGTATTAAACACGGATTTTGAGCAGCTCATTGTTTAAAAAAATTCTCCAATCTACTCTGAATAAACTCGCAATTTCTCAAGTGATAAACAAACCATTCAATAAACTCACGTGTGAGTAACTAAATACCACTGCGATGTGCCTGCAGAATGAATGTTGATAAACCATTTAATAAGCTCATGTGTGAGTAACTAAATAATACCACCAGGCGTCCACAGAATGAATGTTGCTATTACCACCAGAGAAATGCATTCTGATCTTTTGCACAGTTACAAAAGTCTTGCACATGCTCATTAGCTGCAATTCAGAAATCTTATGAAAAAGAATAATGCTCACAAATCGAAGCTGGACTGATCTATACAGAAAAAAAGGGAAGAGAGAAGAAAAAAAGGTGCAAGCTTCCACATTACACAATCGTGAATGGTATTGCTTCGTTTTTGGAAGCGATGACTACATCTTTATTCTTGAGCTCTTTAATGATCATCATTTTTTAGATGGAAAGAAAAAAACTAAGAAGCACAAAATTACCTGCATTTTTGTGGCTTTTATGAAAATTTTCAAATTTCCCTACATTTTTCCAGTTTTTTTATTCGACTTTTAATTTCCCGGATTTCCAGGTTCTCCCGATATCGAGGCAACCCTGATAATAATTCTGTCAAAATTCAAATTCAGCATCAAAAGCTAATACAAGAAAACAATAAGGAAATCCAATTTATATGAAGGTCATTTTTCAAGCCAGACATTTTTTGATAATAACTGCTACTATAAATTTCAGATAAGCTTCAATAAAGAATAATATACAATTAAAAAGAGAAAATTCCTATTAGCTCTAGGTAAAAAAAAAATCCTATCAATGAAAGTGTTATTGCTGGACATGTAAATATAATAGTCTGAGTTGACTTCCCCGTAATATAAACAGAACAAATCTGAATTCAGCAACAGAATGAAGATGTGTTTCGTCTAGCAATAAAACAAATTATCATGGAACTAATTTTTGACCATTTTAATTTATCATTCATATTTTGAAAATCATTTGTTAAAATGTCTTTTACCATCATATTTACTGGTTTTTGTTTCCTGAATGCCTTTTCTAAATAACACACTTGCATAAAACATTTTTCATAAACAACATCCAGAAATTTAAAAAAGTTTATAATAGTCTAAATGTTACATGAATTCTAAAAGCTTCAAGCAAAACACAATTTTCTGTCTGTTTTATAATCTTTCGCTGATTAAAATATTAAAAAAGGAACATTTTTCCGCTAGTAAAGTAAAAAAAAAAAAAAAAAAAAAAAAAAAAAAAAAACCGACAGTACTCAAATTGTTCCAACTTAAATACCACTTTTTATCTTTCAAGACATAATTTCTTCTTTTTACGTATCAGCATGTTTCACATCCTGCAACTTCTGAATTTAAAAAAATAATTAAGAACAATTTGTTTAAATGATAATAAGAAACAGCTATCAAGAAAGAAAAATGTTCTTATTGATAATTCACTCTTCTCATAGTAAACGACAAATATTTCTGATTAAAATATGGAAATACTAATTAGCTTTTTAAAATTTAGAGCTATCTTCTTTAATGTCTTTTTTTATTTCAAGACCATACATTAACTAATAAAATCATTTCAGAACATGTAAACAGTAAAAAATATTAAATTTTCTTTAAGGTAATTAATACATGAATGATGATTCCATTAAAAATCAAATTATTAATGGAACTTTAGCTATCTTGACAGTTTTTTTTAATACAACACATAGCAAAATTTGAACAAAAATCAAGAGATATAGCTTTTTATTGAAATCTTATTTACCTATAATCTATATCTATCTATGAATAAAATAGAATGAACAGTATGAGATTACACATGTAATCCAAACTTTAAATTTTTTAGATTTTACTACAAATTTCAATATGTTGCAAATACATTATTGAAGCAAAAATATGATGAATAATGAGCACAAAATGCAGCACATCATGGCACAAAAACTAAAAAACAGCACAAAAATACACATGAAGAGTGCAAAGAATTCTATTCTAAAGCACATATAAATATTATGACATAGTGGTGAGTCAACTATCATTTTTTTAATAATCAAATTATAGTTTGAAATACCAACTTCTTTCCTTATATCACAAATAAATGTTTGTGCATAAAAATATAGACAGTTTTTACAGAAAACAATTTACATACTATGTTATGATAGAACAGTAGCAAACAATGATAGAGAAAGGGTGCATTAGATATTATTTTCCAAATGATTTCCTCCTGCGAGCTTCATGTTGTAAAACATGAATTAATTTTTTTAATTTTAAAGTAAAAGCATTTTTTTAAAAAAATGTAAGCCTATTTAAAATAGGAATTTACAAGGGGAAAAGTTTTCAGTTATTGCCAGTTTTAATATGAAAACATTAGTCAGTCCCAAAATATTGAAATACTGACCAGATCACTTTCATTTTTAAACTGTTCTTAAAAAAAAAAAAAAAAAAACGATTGAAAATTAAGACAAAATTAAAAACAATGTCTTGATTTTTGTCAATGCTTTTGATACCATTACTTTTGACAATTTCAAGGCCAAATTAAAAAAACCTTTGCATCAGCTGAACAATAATTTGTATGTCTCAATCACATAACAGGAATCACTAAGAACTTAGAAAAATTTGTTGAAGATTCTCTGCTATAAAAAATGTAATTACAACATAGTAAAAACATTTTTCAAAGTTCTACTTTAAGGAAGGAGAACCACGACCTTTTAACTTTTGGCATGACCATAAAATGATTCAAGGTTAATATCTGCCAGGCAATTTCACTCTGTACATTCTCTTTTAAGGTAGAGTAGCAGTCATAATGTATTTTGATCACACCTCTTATTCTAAATTTAATATTTAAAATGCACGTAAATCTGCTTTTCACAACTTCAGTTTTATTGATTGTACCTCAACTCTCCCCCTCCCCCTTTTATTTTTAAAGTTTCAATCCCAAAATATAGTTAAATATTTTTAATCTTTCAGTTAGCTTTGCAATTATTTTCATACTATTCAGTTAAATATAAAAGTTTGCTTTAATAGTCAAGTTATAACTTAAGAAAGTATTAAAAGTACTTTCAATTAAAGATAGATCTTTATACTTAACTTTCCCAAGGTCTTAAATACATACAGCGTGCCAAATATATCTTTTATATGACCAAAGTTCCACTCTGAATTTGAATAATTTAATTTTCACAAGTTCTTAGATACATTAAATTGTATCAGGTATAACTTTTAATAGATCACTATTAACTTACTTCTGTCATTTTCTATATATTTTTCTAAATTTTATCAAGACAAAAATAGATAATTCTATTTGGGTGGTTTTAAAAATCTATGGCTTCATTCTGAAGAGTAAATAAAACTTTCTAGTAAAATTGAGCTAAATTCATTTGTTAATTTTATAATAAAATGCTAACGTCATTAAAATAATCAAAACGCAACACTTACATAAAAAATTTTTAATCTTCTTTTGATATGCTGAATAATTATCATAATTTTAAAATAATTTTTATGGAACAAATGAAAAATCTTCTTTCAAATATAATTTCACAAAAAGATCTTTTTACCAAATAAGTAATTTAACTCAATATACATTTTTAATTATAAGTACTCAATAAGATTTTAAAATATCCACTTCCATAATGAAAATATTTAGAAACATGAATTCAACATTTGTCAGTACACAAATGAAATGACTCCTAATATTTAAAATTTCCATTTTTCAAAAACTAATTATTTCATTTACAAGACATTCAGACACATTTAAGGATATTAAGATGGCTAAAAAATTCAAGATTTTGCAAAAATTGTGAATAATTATTTTCAATCAGTTTCAATTTAGAAACAATAAATTAGCCCATGCAATGACTATTCAATATAAACAGTCATAATTATAAAAAAAAGTTTTAAATAATTATGATAAAATAATATGCACAAAGAAGTTGAAAGGCTACATAACATTAAAAAAAAATACATATATCAATAATACAGAGGTTGTTTACAAATAGAATCTCTCTATTTTAAATGTAGAAAAGGAGATGAAAAGATAAAATACTTATATTAAGCTGTCTTTAATCTCCTTAAGAATTTGATTTTAAAACTCCTATTAAAAGAATGCTATTTAATGTAAGCACACTATAAGTTTTAAAGATTTTTACATTCAAAAATTACTGCACAAATAATTATCAGTCTGATGATGCTGAAATCTACTAATAATAAAGATGAATGTGTATGTCATCATGCTATATGTCAGACTATCTGACTTATAGCTACTGAATTTGTCACATATATACTTTGGCAGGTAGGAATATGCACCTTGGAATAAAATTAAGTTGAATTTTGGCATTTTTCCACAATAATTTCCAAAAATATCATCATACAAAAATGAATTTCACACAGCTTAAAAATTGTCTTTTCAGTGATACTAATTTAATATTTGTGTAAACTTTTGCTGAATTCCAGGAATCTTTTAAAAATATTTCTTTGCTTAATTTCCATGTAGCAAATTACATGGTATAAAGTTATATCAAAACGATTTGACTGAAATTAAAGATAAACAACATCCCAAGTGAATCAGCTGGTCACCAAAGGTGACTAATACAAAAAAAAAAAAGTGAAATGTTAAAATGTTATTTGGAGGTCAAGAGGCTTTAGCTTAAAGCTTATTTAAAAATGCATCTAAATTGAAATAAAAAATTATGGTAACATTTTTGCAGCAGTAACTTAAATTAATTTAAGATAAAATATCAAACTTACCTTTACATCCATTTGCAAAATATGTAGAGCCTCTAAAAATGGAATCTAAAAAAATGTACGTCTTGAAGTCTAAAAACAAAAGGAAAAAATTATAACTTTTTTAATAAGCCATCAATCTTGTAAGCAATTTATTAACAAATTCAAATTCATTTTAAATTAAACAAATTTTGCTTATTTCATCCCAATATTTAAACAAATGGGTGTACATACAGAAAAACAATGACAAGTTTTGTTTTGTTTTTCCAAAAAAAAAAAAAAATTCTAAAATTGTTCAAATAAAAATAATAACTTGGATATATTTATACACAGATTCAAACATTATTAAAAAAAAATTTTAATTCCTTTCTTATGCCGTTAATTACAATTTTTCCCCTCAATAAATCATGTCCATAGAATTTTCCTTAATTCCATATCAAAAACTTTTTTTAATTGAAAATGTCAAACTCTTTCTTCACTCTAATTTTTATTAGGTTTGAGATAAATCAAAGCTTACTACTGCATGAAAATAGATTCTTTCTTTCGATATAAAGATATATTTCAGCATGAGAAAATATATTTATCTGTAACTGCAAGGTAGTGTTGTGCATGACCTTCATGAAAAATACAGAAATGGGAGAAAAAATCAATCAAAATTAATAATGATTACCTCAAAAATGTTTAAATAGCTCTTTGAATGCCATATTAAAATATTACATTTTTTCCCACAAAATCATTACAAATATTAAATCCTTTACATCTAACTCTTTAAAAAAAATACATACTAAAGTGATTTTTTAACTTTTGGAATTTTATTAACTATTAGACTTCCAGTATTTTGAATTTTCAGCAAACTTTCTATTAACCTGAAAACAACCATTTAATCTTCATCAACATAAAAATATAACAGACATATTGAGGAATATATAATACACAGTTTATAAATTATATATATTAGGTTGTTTCCCTCTCCCACTATTTAGCGCATCCTTTAAAACCATAAAGGATGTCAAAAATTTATCACAAAAAAATGAAACGATTAAATTCAATCAATTAATTAAATAACTATAAACTTTTTATGAAGATGTTTATTAAGAAAGAATCATGCTGAGAATAATACTTCAATATTATTATAAGTAAAGGTTGTTAATAATGTCATTATTCCAGATCCTTGTTCCCATATCTTCAAAAAATATCAAACACTTATATGATGTGTCAGCAGATTATCAGATCAGTTCCATCCATAATCGCTCTCATCTCAAGCCAGGGCATAACTGTATGTTCTAATAGCATTTCTAACATTTTCTAATCAATAACCAATAGTAAGGATATTTAATAGTTTATAATAGTTTATTTCCATACAGATTCACACAAGGAAATATGATGCCTTAATCCCAAAAAAACTCCAATATTAAAAGCGACAATTTTAAAACAGAAAGAATAAGCATTCCTAAAATAATAACTGCAAAGCAAGAAGAAAATTATGTCTACCTTGGATACAGAAGAGAATGTTATAAGTTATCAAGATAAATTGAAAATTTTTAAAGGGTTTCTAGCTCATAAAATACTTAAAATATTTATACACTAGGAGTCATGTTGTAAGTGAAGGCTTCTTAATGCTTCTTTGTATAAATGCTATAAACATTAATATGATATAAATTCACTAAATGCAATTTGAAAATTAAGACCCATACATTTAAATTCCTTTAATTAAATACCCAAAAATGACTTAAAAATTCTTCCTTAATTGGCGATGTTAAAAAGGTATTTGATTATAGACAAAATTTGTCAGCTTTTTTTATAATAAGCCTGCAATTTTTTCTTAAGTATACATGAATAATTTATTGCACAGATGTTTTCTGAACAAATCTATGCTTTCAGAACTCAAACGCAATATTCAAAATCAATTTTTATAATAAATAAAATATACTAAATGAATGCTTAACAACTTAATTACAGTAGAAAAAAAAATATTAAGAAAGTCTTTCAGGGCAAAATTCTGTAGAATGTTCAGTTGTCGTTATTTTAAAATCTACCAATAAGAAAAAAAAATCCTATCTTAATAAATAAATTAAACCTTTCAAAATCTTAAAAATAAAGAAATGCCCCGAACAGGAAATGCATCAACTGTTAAAGGGACGGGAGAGATTGTACGTAACAGTAACAGTTTCATAATCCTGATAACCGCAGGATTATGAAATTCCCTCATATTAAATTTCATTTAATGAATTTCCTTTAAAATTCTTAAAATATGTTTTTTAACAAAATCATAAAAAAGAAAAGAACAAACCTTGGCAGTTATCTGACAACGCAGATTTTTTCCAGCAGAAAAAAAAATCACAAAATTGCCTCTTTCAATTTATTTAATATGAATAGCTTATGTAGTTCCAACACTTTTCATCAACAGGTTTCCTGATGATATACGAAAAATTGTAAATAGTTGATTGTCAATATGTTTGATTCCACACATGTTGGACCGAGATACGAAATCAGTCATTAATTGCAAATATTGAAAGTTCAATATTAACACATAATACACATATAATATTAATAGCAGTTAAATAATATTCACCTGCTAAATTTAATAAAAAGACGTAATCTTAAATAAATACGACAATTACTTTACTTCTCGGAAGGGAAAAAATGGAGATCAAGTTTTTTAAAAAAAACATGTCGGTTTCGAATTTACACAAATAAACTGACATTTAAATTTGTTTTCTTGGCTTCGAAAATTTTTCTCTTAGAGTCACGACAGTTCAGTTTTGTCTAATATGTTACCCGCAACAAAATGATACACGAAAACATAGTTCTGAATAACATAAACACAACACATTCGGAACAATACACAACATATAAACAATACAACCATTAAATCAGATTCAGAAACGCTATTCTTCGATCCCATCACCTGCCGACAAAAAAAAATTATTGTTGCCAGATTAAAAAGTACAAATTTGAAAGTTTCGAATTTAATTTTGTATCATTGAAAAAGATGGCCTAGAATTTCTGGAAATTACGCTAATAGCAATAATGTTCATTAATTCTGAAAAAGATTACCATGCTTATTCAATTTAGATAATGGAATATTTTTCCTGTTGGTCTTGGGACTTAAATTAGATCAAAATGCCTTTTAATTTAATTGTTCCATTATAATACGTTCAGTGCGCTTAAACAAATAAAATGTACTTGCTGTAGCTCTTAGTCATAAATGCAACTTAAACAATTCAATGCGAGAACATTGTTTTTGTCTAAGTCTACTCTTCCTCCACACCGTACTATTATATAATTGCATAACACTATCGGCCAAGTGGTAAGTAATTGAGATTCTCAGATGGCGGCCCATGCTTCATCCTACAACTGACCTTTCACAGCACAAACGCAAAGCTTCATTTAACCGAATTGCAGAAGATAAGATGGATGAAAGCCTTTGAAGTAGGGAAGTCATACATCTGATTCTTCGACCCGCCACGAAGGCACACGGATTTTAAACATAAAACTGAATGACCGGAACGCCGCAACAGGAGCACTGGCCGGAACTGTGGTTGAGTCCTAAGGGCCATCACAGGCCACGGTACAACCCTCCCCGAAGGAAATACGTCCCGCCATCGATGGGACGAGTCAGATCCCTCACCAATTTGTGTACTCTCCAGGGTGGCGAGATCCAACCACCATACCGGAAACATCTCATCCTCATTTCGAGGTGGCCCCCGGGGATTTTTGATGTAGGGAATTTATAACTTATTTATTGTGTTCGAAGATATAATAAATATACGAATTTTAAAAAAAACTAAAATATGCATCTTTTTTTTTTAAAAAAAATGCAAGAAAACGAGAATCGCATTTCCTTATTCCTTGTTCTAGGCTTGAATTCCATTGTTTCAACCTTATAAAATATATGCATCGTATCTGTTAGGATGAAGTGAACGGACTATTTTTCTCGCGTAGGAATATCTGTGTGACTACGCTTCTGGCGCTTCGTTCCAGCACCATTCCCCCCCCCCCCCGCGAACTGCTTAACGTGACGCTGTGTGCGTAATTGTCAATGCCTGTGTTTTTTTCTTTTAATTTTCTTTGTTTAATAAATGTGCTGTCTTCAAGAACCATGCTGAGATCATTCTGATTCGTGGTAAATGTTTCATAAAAATTTCTAAGTGAACTGTGTGACTGAAACGAAACTGTCAAAAACGAAATTGCCAGCATGGATAAATTAAATGTCCCTGAGCTGAATGGAGCTAATTATTTTATTTGGGCATTGAAAATACAGCCAACACTGAGTTTGAAAAGATTGGACTCTGCTATATCCGTTGTGAAATCAGATAATCTAAGTGAGAAATATGCAGCAGAATGGAACCAAAAAAATTCTGACGCCGTTGCTTTTATTAAGTTATCATTGTCAGACGAACAAGCACTACAGTTCGCAGCAGAGGAAAATGCAAAAATTCTTTGGGATAAAATAAAGTCAACATTTAAGGGGCAAGCAGAAGACCGCAAAATAGATGCCGGCAATGAACTGAAAAATCTTCGAATGAAAAGTGACGAATCGGCAAACGATTATGTTGCCAGAACAAGAGGAATTGCTACGAAGTGTCATTCTTTAGGACTAGATGTCACACCTAGGGAGCTCGTTTACTATACAGTGCTCAGACTGAAAGGAAAATTCTCTAAAGTGCGAGAAATTCTCAAAACCCAACGTGACAAGTCAATGGATGAAATATTAGAAATTTTACGTGAAGAAGAAATTACCTCTTATTCGCCGACGAGTACTCGCGCTGAAGGAATCAATGCGGAAGTGTTTTATTCTAGAAAAATCAAAAGTTCTGGTGTAAGGCTCTGTTACATCTGCAGACGTCCAAATCATATCACCAAAGACTGTTTTTAGAGGAATAAAAATGCTAGTCGAAGTGCTCCATGTAATGAAAATAATCAAAGGCGAAATACACAAAACCGTGCCAACCAATCAACGAAACGACGAAATGTCAGTGATGTGTTTACTACTTCTCATCAAAAAGAAAGCCTAAGTGATAAAATATGCTTGCTGGATAGTTGAGCTTCTTGTCATATGGCTAAAGACAGTATGTGGATTAAAGAAATAATACTTGAAATAATAATAATAAAAATAAAATAAATAAATAAAAAAAATATAATAAAAATTAAAATAAATAAAAAAATCCGTCTAGGTAGCCACATTGGCGACTTTATCGCCACTCGTTTGTCGAGAATTCAAAAAGACGCCAAGAGGTGGGCTGTGCTAGGATCCACCCGGCAGTGGAGCTTCTTGTCATATGGCCAAAGACAATATGTGGTTTGAAGAAATAATCCCTGAAACAAAGGATATTTATTTAGCAGGTAAAGATTCTAAAATTTTGTGTGAGGGAGTCGGAACAGTTAAAACAAAAACTTTAAGTAATAATCCTAGAAATTTAACAATTACTAATGTTAGCTATGTTCCTGAACTAAGATATAATTTACTGTCAGTAACTTGTTTGATGGATAAGGGTTGTAAAATTAAATCGAATAATAATTGTATGTTGAATTTTGATAAAGATAATAATTTAGTTACTGAAGCATTTAAAAATAACAATAGATTAGAATTATATTTGGAACCGTTGTATAATTCAGAGTGTTATTTTTCTAAGCAATCCACTTGTAATTATGAGTTTTGGCATTACAGATTATGTCATTTAAATCCTAAATAATATGCTTAAAATGAAAGATTATATTGATATTAATGATATAAATGATTTTAGATGTGAAACTTGTGATATAAGTAAGATAACCAGAAAAACTCATCCTAATATTGCCGTAAATCAAAGTTCTGAGATTCTTGAGTTGATTCATGCTGATCTGTGTGGTCCTATTCAACCTGAATCATTTGGTGGCTCAAAATATTTCATGATATTGGTGATGATTTTTCTGGCATGTATTTTTCTTATTTCTTAAAAAATGAAAATGGTGTTTAATATATTTTCGCAATTTAAGGCAAAATATGAAAATTTAACCGATAAACGAATTAAAAAATTAAGAATTGACAATGACTTAGAATTTGTAAATGAACAACTTGATACTTATCTTGCTAATTCAGGAATATTTCATGAAAAAACTATTCCATACAATAGTGAAAGTAACGGTAAAGCTGAAAGAGCGAACCGCATTCTTTTAGAAAGGGCTAGATCTTTGTTATATGAAAGAGAGCTTCCATTAAAATTTTGGGTCGAAGCCATTAATTGTAGCACCCAAGTGTCTAATGTAACCCCACGTAAAGGAAAAGAAAAAATATCCCTTCAAATTTGGACAGGTAGAAAACCGAAATTAAATTATCTTAAAAAATTCGGCTGTGTGGCCTATTTTCACGTTCCGAAAGTAATGAGAAATGAATTTGAAGTTCAAGGAAAACGTGGTATAATACTAGAATTCGCTAGAGAAAGAAAGGGTTATCGAATTTATGACATTAAAAGCCAAAAAATAACAGAAGAGAGATCAGTTAAATTCAATGAATCTATAAAAGGTAGTACTTATTTGGGGAAAACGAAAGCAGAAACTTGGGATATTAATCCACTGCTTGAAACTTCTCCAACGCCATGTAAGATAAATCAAAAAACAAAAAGTGAAATATCTAGTTTAAAAATTTCTGACGAATCGGCAGAGGATGAGAATAGTGATTCATCAATTCTATACCATAGTAGAACTTCGCGTCAGACAGACGCCGCTATGGGGGATGAAAACGGAACACCAGATGTTGAATCAAGTAGTAATAATCTCTTAAATCAGATTCCAGTTAGACGTTCGGAAAGACTCAAATCTAAAAAAATCTCAGCTAATGTAGTTTATAACATTCCGAATACATACTTAGAGACAAAAAATAGTGCTGATTGGGAGAACTGGGAAAGAGCAATGGAAAATGAATTGGATTCGTTAAATAAGCACCAAGTTTGGGAAATAGTAAATAAGCCTGCAAAAACAAAATTAATAAAAAGTAAATGGGTATATTCTTTAAAACAAGATAACTCTGGTGTAATAAAATATAAAGTGAGAATTGTAGCAGCAAGTTTTAATCAAATAAAAAATAAAGATTTTTCCGAGTCTTATTCACCCGTTGTGAACATCGAATCTTTCAGAATTTTAATGGCACTTGCATCTAAATTAAATTTATTTTTTAAATTCTTTTATGTTAAAACTGCATATTTATATAGTGATATTGAAGAAACTGTTTATATGTTACCTCCACCTGGTTATGAAAAATTAATTGGAGATGATAAAGTTTGTAAGTTGCAAAAGAGTATCTATGGCTTACCACAATCTGGTAGAAACTGGTATATGACTATAAAAGGTGGATTCGAAAAATTAGGATTGATGCAACTGGCTTCTGACAATTGTGTGTTCATTAAAACTGTTGATAAAAATATTTTTATATTATGTATGTATGTAGATGATTTTGTAAAAGATAATTCAGTTGTGACGTTAAACAGTTATTGATTATACACGAGATACTCACATTATATTTTGTAACAACTCAACTCTCTCTGTATAGCTGGATCAACTCAACTCTTCATTTTTGTTTTGTGTTTGAAACTGTTGTTACGTTTTTAAGTTGGAGTAAAAAACAAGAATTCGAATTGCGTTTGTGTTTACGTTTGCGTTTAAAAGTCGTTTATTACAATTTAGCAATTTTTTTCTAATAATGATAAAGTGTATCAAGTGATTATAAATAGCATCAAAAGCATATTTGAATTACATGAGAACATAACCGGTAAATTTTTAGGATAGAAATTGTAAAACATGAAAATGGTATTAGTCAATCTGAATATAGTGAATCATTATTGGTTAAACATAATCTAGAAAAATGTAAAAGTGTTAAAACTCCAATTATAAAAGGAGAAGGTAAGAGTTTCCCTTCCACAAATGAACTGGTTGATTTATATTTAGCTAATAGAACTCGGCCTGATTTATCATTTGTAACAACATATTTGTCACAATTTAATCATAAACCAGAAAAAAAAGGCATTATAATTTAGCTAAAGGAGTCCTAAGATATTTAATGGGTTCAAAAGATAAAAAATTGTTTTATGACAGTAAGTGTGGTTTTCTTAATGCAAGTTCTGATGCTATTTGGGGGAATGCAGAAAATAGCAAATCATTTTCTGGTGGTGTAATTAAATTAGGTAATTCATTAATTTCATGGAAATGTCATAAACAAAAAAGTGTCAGTCTGTCAACATGTGAAGCTTAGTTATTTGCTATTTCTGAAATATGTAAAGACATTATTTGGACTGTTAACTTATTAACTGAGTTTAACTGTAAACAATTTATAAATAATGCTGTAACCTTAAACTCAGATAGTCAAGCAGCAATTCAGTGGATTAAGTGTACCAGGTCTTCAAATAAATTCTTCAAGACATATGAATTTACGTTTTCATACTGTGAAAGATTTGTTGGAAGATAATGTAATTAAATTAGAATATGTTCAAACAGAATGTTTAATTGCAGATTTTCTTACAAAAGCTGTAAGTGAAGAAAAGCTAAAATATTCCATGAAAAATATATCGTTAATTTCTGTATGTACATATAATTTTTTGTATTGTTGTATGTATTTAATTTTTATGTGCATTATAAATGCTCGAAAAATGTCACTCGCAGGAGGGGTGTGTTGGGATGAAGCGAGCTGACTATTTTTCTCGCGTAGTAATATCTGTGTGACTACGCTTCTGGCGCTTCGTTCCAGCACCATTCCCCCCCGCGAACTGCTTAACGTAATGCTGTGTGCGTAATTGTCACTACCTGTGTTTTTTTTTTTCTTTTCGTTTTCTTTGTCTAATAAATGTGCTGTCTTCAAGAACCATACTGAGATTATTGAAAAGTAACAACAGTATCTCACCCAGAAAAACTTCTGCTGTTTCGCAGTTTATATCCAAAATAATTTCGTCCCTTATTGCTTTGAACAGTGTTTGTCACTTTGTTCTGAGTTTAAGTTGCATTTCTTGAATAAATATGCCATGCAAGCAATACCCCGACCTAGACAGAGACCGTGCGGGAAACTTGATGAGGCTACCGAAGAGCAACCCCATCTAGCACAAAGCAACAAACGACACTTGATGACATGGGACACTTACAAACAACCAAGGATCCTATAGAGGAAACTCATATTGGTGCAGAAAAAAGAACAGAAAAAAAAACATATTAAACTGCGAAATATTAAAAATAAGTAAAACACATTAAATGTACTTTAACTTTTTACTTTAGGAGGAAACTAAGGATAAGAGCTTTGACAAAATATTCATAAAAAAAGCTTTAATGACCGGAATTTTTAAGAGTTCTTCGTCGTCAAGAGATATCCAATTTCTTGGCCATCTGAGTCTATGTTCTCTCCATAATGCCCAGGCTTTGATCACGTTTTTTATTGAGCCTTCCTCAGTGCTACATTGACAAGTCGGACTTTTGTCAAAGAAATCTTCGGAACCGGAGGGTTTCAGGTTCGAGACCCGATTCCACCGAAGAACCGTCGTGTAAGGGGTTCTGTTGCACGTTAAATCCGTCCTGACCAAACGTCCTCCCGCTGGTGTGGTGTAGTGTGGAGAGGGGGGTGCCAGCTCAGGTGTCGTCCTCGTCATCTGACCGCGGTTCAAAATTACGAGGTCCGTCCCAAAATAGCCCCAGTGTTGCTTCAAACGGGACGCTAATATAACTAAACTAAACTAAACTTTGTCAAAGAAATGACTTTGATGTACAGAAAATATACCATGTCCAGTGTATGCTTGGTTAAGATAAAAATCGTCCCCAATTAGATTAACAGAATCATTTTTAAAATGTTGATAGATAGTTCATACCATGATGGAATTATTCCATCTCTCCTGCCAATCCTTAATTATTAGTTTTTTTTTCTTTCTTTTCATTTCTGAGTTGGGTTTTGGACTTATCGAAGGATATTTCTTTGGTTTCTAGACAAGTTAAAAACTTCCTTGGCTATTGTATCTGCTTTTTCATTTCCAATATACCCTTGATGAGTTTTGATTCAGATTGTTTCAACAACAAGTTCAGCAGCTTTTTCTTTTATATTCTATTTTTTTTATTTCATCAACGGAATCAAGGGCCATTAAATTCGATCTTAAATCAGAAATTATCTTTGCCCCTTTTATATTGCGTTGAGTGACAAACTGTAGAGCATTTATGATTGCCAACACTTCTGCCATAAAGACAGTTGCATTGTCATTCTGTTTAAATTTTTGAGATTCTTTTTCTTGTTCATTTTCGTACCATACAAAAGTATCCCCCTCTTTCCCCCCATTTTTTATTCATCTGTATAAATACAATTACCTTTAGCCATAACATCAACATAGTAACTGCATATAATTCTTTTGACTTTCAATGGTGGGATAGATACTTCAAAATCCAATTTGCGCCTGCTTATATATCTTACATTCTTTGCTTCTCTAATTAATTTTGCCGCTTCCCTTTCTCTTTTAATAATTATATTGACAGAGGAGTAACCACTGAGAATTTGAAGTGCATCTGTAGATGCCGTGCTATAAGTTTTAGTTATAGCAAGTAACGTAATAGTTGAAGCTGTTGAAGTTTATTTACTTGCGTGACTTTCCAGTAAACCATATAAAAAATTATTATCATTGCCTTTCTTGTTTACACAATAATTTAATTGATACTGAAGATTGTGGTCTGGGTGAAATGACTTTAAGACACATGTTATCTGTTATGGAGTTTATTGGTAACATCAACAACAAGAGGCATATAGTGTACTAGGCCTAGATACTACACATAAAATTTCTCGGGAAAGACAGAGAGCCGAGATCATACTCCTCTTAGTACAGGAGTCAAGTATGCTTCTACTGGAAAAAAAATATATAGACTAAACAACAACAGGGAGACCACGTGATACATGATTGACAGCTAGCTCTTCCCAGGAAGATCACGTGGTTAACTGAATTCTTAACAAACCAAATAATAAACCAATATGTTATAATTTTTTTCATGTACATTTTTATATATTTCTTTAGTTGTAAAGGGAATGAGTCCCAAATTAGTCATAGTCAGTCTTCTTATTTTTTCATTTAGTTTTCCTATTTTAAGTAACATTTCGTTTAAGTGTGGTATAAACGACAAATTAATGTCAAAATTGATTCCTAAGTATTTTAAGTTTTTATTGCATGGTATTCTCTTTCCATTTAATCTAATTCCTGGAAAATGACCGATTTCTTTTTTGTATTTAAACAGGATGTATTTGCATTTATTTGTTCCCACTATTATATTATATTTATTATATTCTTCTGCCCAATCTTCCATAATTTTAATAGATTGATTTAATAATAGATGCACTTCTTGAATAAACGAGTTTTCTCATTACAAACACAAAAGCAATGGTGTTAAAAATTAGAAATCTTTGGTAAAGATAATTTCTAATGATGAAGATCGCAATATATATCGAGATATTTAAATTTAAAAAATACTACATCAATTTATTATTTCAAGATTTTCTTTGTATCAATCATTCATTCTTTTAAACTATATATTGCATACAATTAACGTAATAATTCTTTTTTTTCCATCAGTCTTTCCGATAATAGTTATGATAAATTTATAATCAGCTAATATCAGCATGGACTTTTCAGTTATATCTATTAATATTTTGTAGTCTGTATAATCACTACAATGAAGTTGTTCCGTTATTGCTGTTTGAAATAATTTATTATGAAACCAGCATATCATGCAAACACGAATATATAGTGACCAGAAAAATAGTTTAGAAAAATTAAGAATTTTAATTCTGCTGAAAGAAAACATTTTATTTAATTTCGATTACAGTTAATAATTGTCGCACAAATACCAGAGACCTAGTGCATGCAGATTGACAAAGTAATTTGAAAGCTGGATTTGGCAACTTCCCACCTTTAAATCGTTGAAAGACAATAAACAAACAAAAAAAATCTGGAAATTAAAAACAATTAAATACAATGAAAGTGTAAATTTTGAAGTTCAAAAAAATAAATGAAATAAATTTTTATAAGTCTAATTTTAAACGATGTTTAATAGTTCTTCTGCTTCTTGTTCTTAAATAAATTGCTGCTGTATGAAAGTAAAGAATTTCAGTGGAAACCTCATTTGTTTTCTTTAGATGATTTTTGAACCAGAATGATGCAATTTCAATTGGAAAAATTTTCTTCTTCTTATATGTTCATATTAATCTGGTAAGGTTTAGATCTTACAGGCATGTGAGTCTTGTAACCATCTTTTCCAGGTAGTAGTTTAATAATTAAACCTATAAGCCATACAGTACCTTTAATATGAGCACAACTTCGACAAGTTGAACTTGCCGACCTTGTTAATTGCATTCATTTCTCAGAATCAAAAGTCCCAAATATTCGAACCTAAATTTTTTTTTCGGTTGGTTGTAGTTGAGTTTTAATGTCGCAAATGACAACTTTGTCCCAATTTTTTTTTTCGGGTATCAGTGATACATTGTTATCGGTTTTTTTTAAAACCAAGAACAACTTTTTCTTACATTGAAATCCAAAACACAAATTAACCGAAAATCTTTAAAAAATAAGTTAAGTGACGAAGGTATAAGTTCAAATCCTTTTTTAATACATAAGAAAGCAGTCTAGAATTTTTAACTGACTCTGCATCACATAAGATTGTTATCATTCTTTAAGATAAGAGAGCCTTTCCCAGAACTATTTTTAAAATCTGCTTCGTTTCACCAACTAACATTTGGTTAAAATGTACATCAAGAATATTTTACTGAATATGACCGGGTGACAGTATAAAAATGCATAGGTTATGATGCAATAATATAAAATGCAATTATTCAATATTATGAAACGTACAGCTTAGATAATTTAAAGATTTTTTTTTTCAGTTCGAAGCGTATTTCTATCTCTAACGATTTAAAATTTATCTTGGGGTCATATTTAGGGTGTAAATATCTGTAATCAACCCTAAAGATCATGTAGCTTTTTCAACTTCAAAGTGAATAATGACATAAATATAAATGACGTAAGAAAGTGTTAGATTTTAGTCACTTTTAGATTAACCACTTTTTTGTTGTGAAAAATAAAACGGATGTGATAAATTTTAGCATATATATACAGAACTCTTTCAAAAATGTAGGAGTCACTGCAGATGCATATAAGACAAAATAGTATCTCCTCTCCTTTAAATTAAAAAAAAAAATGCAGCGAACCCCGTTATTCATTGCATATGAAATCTGCTCTGCTGTGCCTGTTTATAATTAGGGTTTTCGAAGACAATGCCAACCCCTGCTCTAGTATAAATTCTCTAGAAATGATTGATTTTAGTTTCGTGCTGCCCTCTTATTTTCTTGCCAATTGGTAAAATACTAATCGTATTTCAGATTTCATCAATAGATGGTGCCGCTATGTCTAAACATGAGCAGATCTTGATGAAATACATAAAAAAAATTCCCAAGAAAATTCCGAGCAACACATTTCATTTCTTTTTCCACAATAAAATTTAATTTAAGGATTTTTATTTTTTGCTTTCAGAATTTTCCCTCAAATCAACTCCTATAATTTAACAAGATATTTTTATGAGCTTTTCCCGTCACACAATTATTTCTCTCGGATGGCTTCATTTCACTTCAGAGAGCAGGTATTCCTTTAGGAAAAGCTATCGTTCAAGTGCAATAAAATATTTCGACTGAAATGTAAGTATTCAATGTATTAGTTACAATAATTTGTGAATTAACACAAAGTTTAGACGTATTATAAGTTTTTACAGAGTGAAGCGCTTCGAATTTCGTAATATATATTACAAACTCTCTAATCGCTTTTTCAGTTCTATGAAAACATTAATAGACTAGTTTCTTCTATAACACACTAGTAATTCATAACTGATTAAACTATTTATTAATACCTCTGAATGATATATATGATTTCTCAAAAAAGTAAGTGAGAACTTTTTATTTATTATTTATTTTTCTTATTAGAGATATGAACCCAATGTTGTAAAGGCGTCCGCTTCTACCGGATATCTGATGAACTTGGAAAGTACAGTACTATAGGTAAGAATAGCGGTTTCATATCTTTCCCAGCATTATTTCGCTTACATAAGTTATTATTTTAGTTTTAAAAAATCTGCTTAAGTATGGAATTTTTTTAAAATACATCTGCACTTCAAGAATTATTTTTCCTTATTAAATATTTTCATTTCATTGTGTTCTTCAGACAAAGTTAGAAACAACCGATTCACAAATTTCGATGTTATCTTCTACTGATTGACAGACCTTAGATGTACAGAGTGATATTAAATTTTTCAAATACAATATTTGGAAAGGAAACCACATTTTTGATGACTATTTGTTTGAAACATTTTCATTAAACCTTAAATATTTCGTTGCATCAAATGTTTGCTCTAAAAATTATTTTCTTAGTAATATTTGAAATGGAAAATAATTTCATTATCAGAAAAAGTATGAATTTAAAATTTTTAAGACATTCTTATTAATTTACAAAAATGTAAAAAAATTTTTAAATATAAAAAAACATTTAAATATCCATTAAAATTATTTGTGTGGTAAAATGACAGGAAGTTTTTTTAAATGAAGTTTTAAAAGATTGAGGTAGATACTGTTCCCCACCTCCACCTTCCAGAAAAAATTAAACACTTGAAATCTTAAGGTATGCAGAAAACTTAGTTCTTTAATTTATTATTCTGACTTAAAATTGACCTCACAAACAACCCTCTTACTATGTAGAAAAAAAAAATCATTTTGAAGGACTCTGTTGACTCCTAAGTTGGATTTCTTTTTATTACTCATGCATAGCAGGAAATGGCCGGTTTTAACTTTATCATGGTTTAGAGTTAAAAGCATTTATTAATTAGGACAGATTATAAAGTAATAATATAAAATATAGCATTAAAATTTTCATTAACCTAATTATAGCATTAAAAATGGAGTAACATTATCAGTTAAAAGAATAGTTAATTTTCCAATATATTATTAATGAGTAATTAATTATACATGAATTAATAATGATTTTAGTGGAATCATTGTAAACACATATTGTGATATTAATATTTTATAATTCCCTGAGTTTCTAATTTTTGCATGTTTATTTATTCAGAAATTAGAGGGCAATTAATTGGTCAATAGAAAAAGAATTTGTTGATGATTAGTTTTCCTTCATAGAATGGGTCAGTGCTTTCTAAAAGAACTTTTAGTATTTCTTTGATTATAATAAGTATCACTGCACTATTAGTAACTGCATTCCTTTTTCTAATAATCAATTTATTTTTAGCATTTAAAAAAAAATAAATCTGGTCTTAACTTTTGAATTTAATAATGCAAAATAATATTGTCAATGCATAAAATATTTCTCAGTGATGAATTAGAAAGAAACTTTTCATGTATATATTACTTCCCTTTTTTAATTTAACCTTTTGTACTCCATTGAATCAAACTTGCCATTCTGAAGGTTACACTGTTTTCAAATTCTTGCTAAATAAGGATTATTTTAAAACCTTTGGAATTATAACAAAACCTACAATTAAATTTTAACTTCCTAAACACTCAAATAATATGTATTATTAAGTATCTTATTACTTTTTGGAGTGCAAAGGGTTAATTCTGACATTTGACAGTGGATCAGAATTTTAGTTACACATGAGAGAACTAGTCTTATACTAATGAATTCTTATATCAAAGATTTATCAAAGTTTCATTTTTCAGTATTAGTTAAATGCTATTTGTAATGATTATGGTTCATTTTTAAATTCAAGGGACAATTGTGATGTTAGTTAACTTGCACTGAATTTATCTAATGTTTAATTTCTGATAATAATATGCCAGAAGTGAGATAGAGTGAATATCATATTTATAATTTAGACCATATAAAATAGGATGTACCTTGAGAGAACTTTTTTTTATACTTTTAAAAAGTATAAAAAAATTTAAAAAGTATGTTATAATTTGTAAATCTATTATATCTTACTTAAAAATACCACAATTAAGGTGTGTTTTTTCACAGCCTTGGGAATATAACAAGGTATAACACTATGCACCTTTGAGCTGACAACAAAAAATAAAATTTACACTCCAGAAAGAAAAACAGAGAAAACATTTATTTTACAATTTACAGTTACAGTTTGAAGAATATATTAGCTTTTCTTTCCTCATTAAAATTATTGAAGAAATTATATTTTAAAAAAAGCTTACATATAATAAACTGAATCAGCAAATGTGTTTTATAACACATTTGGCATTTCATACTGTTAATATTTTTATAATGGAGTGAAAAATGCCTTCATTAGTCATTCCAGAGTCCATAAGATAACATTAAAAAGCTTTTATATATGGCTGGTGTAGCATAGATAAAAAGCAGAAGCAAAGTAAAGATAAAATGAAGAATACTCATATCCATAAATTTATTTCAGGCAAGATTCAAAACTTCAGATAGGAATTAATAATTAACCTATAATATAAACAATACAAAGTACTGATAAGAAAACCAATTAGATGTTATAATTTAGAAAATTAAATGACATAAAGCGTGATTAAATTACCTTAATATCCACCTTAGTCTCTAATTAAAAACTACAAAATTTAAATTTTAAAATTGCATAGATGTAAAAGTTTAAAAAATTCAGCTTTAGAAAAAACTTTTGTTAGCATGTCAACAATTTGGTCTGTAGTAGAAATATATTCCATTTTAATTTTATTTTTGCTGATAACATCACAAATAAATTTCAATTTAACATCAACATGTTTCATTCTACCAAAACAATTTTCATTTGTAATATACTTGATACATGATTGGCTATCTTCATACACTATAAGATTTTTAACATTTACAATTTCGGAAGCAATAACTTTCATTTAAAAATATATTAAATTTCTTCCTTCAATTACTTCTGCTTCTGTAGTTGATAATGCAATATACTTTTGCTTATTAACACATTACAAAACAGTATTTAACAGAACATGATTATATAATTAGAAGCAGATTTTCTATTATTTGATTTTGAGCCCCAATCAACAACGGCATGCATGGGGAGATCTGAACCATAATAATTACACTTTTTATTATTAGTTTACATTTTAGGTGTACTGAAGCAACTATCAATAAGATGTTCCTGTAATTGATTTAAGTAATTAAAAGCAAATTAAATATGAGGTGCAGATACATAAGTTAAGTAAAGTAGGGAACCAATTAATTTTTGATATGATCTTTAAATGGATTACCCTTTTCAAATGTAGTAGCAACACTTTAGCTTTAATAGAAATAAAACTAGGATTACAATTAAGCATATTATGCTCTTTCAAAAATAATTCTGAATTACAATATCTGAAATTCTTTAGATAGCACATCAACAATGTCATTGATTTCTTGAGCATGTGAACTGGCTAACAACAGATTATCAACAATAAGAGTTATGAAAGTTTAAGCTGAATTCACATGCCTTTAAAAATGCGCAGTTCGGAATTAAGTTGTTTGAAACCTAACTTATTCATAAATTAAGAAATTTTTAATTACTTTAATCCCTAAAAACTCTTTTAAAGTTAACATTTCCTACTAGTATTATCATCATGCCCCTTTTATTGATCCATGTAAATAATTTCATTTAGTTCCCAATTTAGAAAGATAATTTTAACATCCTTAACATCCAAAACAAAAATTTTGAATTCTTCATTTCACATAACAATTAATAAAAAACAAAAACAGTATACTAATAATAAAAGAAAGAGTCTGAAAATAATCCAATCTTTTCTGCACGAACCCAGGAGCCATAAGCTTTGTTTTGACTTACTATTGCTCTTTTCCCTCAGCATTCATTTGAAAGAAACAGATTTCTATCAGCTGGTAGTTTTTCTCGATCCCACATAGCATTCTCTTTCAGGTACTTCATTTCTTTGCCCTTCTTTCCATGTTTGTTGTTTGCTATGATGCAGAGTTCAAATGTCATCAACGTTTAAAATTTCTTCTAGAGTAAACATTGTTACATGTCTCTCAGGTTCTGGTTGTGGGATAACTAGGGTGGGATAGGCAAGGCATGTGCCCTAGACACAGTTGCCATGTGGCATTAAATTAAGGAATCAATTCATTGTATTTAGAAGAAAATTAAGCTTCTAATAAGCTCTTATTGCCAATATTTAAAAATATTAAAACAGTTTTGGTGAAGTGAGAGAAACTAAAGGCTTTTAAAGGCAATGGACTTCCCTAATTTGGAATAAGAACTTATTAGAAACTTGTGGTTATTAGCTTATTATGGTTTTTTGCGGTTATTTTAAGTGTTAAACAGAATAAATTATAATAAAAACTTATAAAGATAACTTCATTTTTTCATTATTGTTTTTTGCATGAAAAGGAAAGAATAAACTTTTAATTTTTCAGATTGATGTGAAAGGAAATACATAAGTTTAGTTAGTATCTTATAATACATATACATTTCAATTCTCACAAAAGCAACAAACACTCAACAGCAATATAACTAAAGATTGCATACATTTTAAAATCGTTCAATTTGAGTATCATAGGTGTTTCAGAAAAGTTTTTTCCAAATATCTAGGCAATAAACAGAATAATGGAAATTACATTCCTGAATAATGAATATTAGGAAATATATTTATGATTTATGTAACTGAGATATATATATCAAGATATGTTAATGAATGGAAAGTGTTCATAATAAAACAAAATTTTCCAACTTTTTTTATTTGGAATGTTAACAGAAAACAATGGAAAAAACCCTAGTGCCAGATTAGATGTAAATAAGTGGAAAAGATTAGATTTGTTTTCATTCACTGAAACCTCTATTAATTAAAAAAAGGTTAATTGTAATTGAAATGACCGGTCATTTGGAATTTGAACTAACGATTTGGAATGAGTAAAAGCAAAAATAAATTTTATTAAATAAAAGGATCTATTATGGAAATTATAAGCTACTAAAAAAAAGCTATATTATGATTTAAGATGGTGTAAATGTAATAACCAGACATCAATCGAATATTTTTATCACACACACACACTTTCAGAAATTTCTTTTAAATTATTTCAAGCAGCTCTGTTGATACTTTTGACAATAGCAACATCAAGTGTAATTTATGAAAAACTTTTTATTTAATTAAAATTTTAACTTTATCAAAGGGTGCTGGATATAACATTAAACATAATAATAGATATGAACTTAATTGTATTACTATGATCTTAATTATCAAGACTTTTGAATGATTTTATATGCTTTAATAAAGGATTTATTTCAATTTCAAAGTTTACTTTCAAAGCATAAGTACAGAAAGATCATATTCATAATTTTTTTATTATTATTTGTATATATATTCCTTTTTAATAATTTTAATAGAAACCATTTTTTATTTGTATTTCTCTACTATTTAATTTAATTAATGGAGATTAAATTAATGGAGAAAATTTTCAGGTTAAACTTAACATAAACTGTCCAACTGATTTTATAAAATCAGTTTTCTAAACATTTAAAAAAAAAACATTTTTATGATGCATTTTATATTCAGGAGATACTTATATATATGACGATCATTGTGAATGATCATTGTAATGTTTAAATCATTAATTTCAAAATATTTCATGTATTTAGGTTTAATTGCACTTTCAGTCCTCAGTATAAAGGACAGAAAAAAAAGGGGGGGGGGTTGAATTTCAGAAAAGAGGAATGGGTGAAATTTTTATATTTGCTACGGACACCTCTTATGTAGATACACCATTGGGTTCAGGATACCAAGCAGGATGTTCCCTTCTCTAGAAGTATTTCACACTCTCTCTTATGTGGAATCAAATTTGTTCCACTAGACAGCACAAAAATATCTCTTACATTTTCCTCGTATTGATTTTCATCATATAGATCATTTTTATCGATGTTCCAATACACATTTTAAAAAGGATTTGAAGTTTTTGCTACTTCACTGAATTTAACTTTTTTTTTTTTTGGTATAATGATGCACTTAGTTGTAGGATCTAGTAAGCAATATTCCATTGATGAATAATCAATAAATATAATTTTCTTACATTTTTCATCTAATTTCTTTCTGTGGGCACTTGATGAGAGAGTATAGACATCACAGTCAAACATCTTTTCAAACCAGGATGACCTTTTTATACTTTAAGTAATATGGTATTAGACAGTCAGTTGAGGTGTTGGGCATTCTATTATTTATGTGAGCTGCAATAGGAATTGCAAAGCACCAAAAATGTTTTAACAAATTGGTTTCAAACATCATCAACAACCATTTTTCTAAGTGACTTTTGTCTGTATGTTCAGATATGTCATTTAGGTATGAAGTAAATGGTGGCAATATATCAGTTTTCTTATAGCCACTTCATCTGCAAATTTAAAAAACTCACCAACACATATTCTTTTGCATTGTCTCATTTAATTTTCCAAACTGAAGTATTTAATTTGCCAAAAGTTTTCAGTTCAATAGCTGCATCACCTTTTGTTTAAGTAATCGGGCTTCAGTAAAAAAGGAGTGATCCTCTGTTTGAGTCATAAAATATTGCTCACCTTCAAATGACTTGGGAACCATAGATCCACATATATCCGTATGTATCATCATCATTGATTCAGTTTCTCTTTGCCAAGGATCATTTCCCATAAGTGTAGTACTTAACTTTGCACATGTGCAAATTTCACAAAATGAAGAGGCAGTGAGTAATCCTAAATGCTTCAAGGCTGGGTTACAAGGGTAATCATACCTTGTGTGCCACAGATTGCAAATATCTGTCTTGAGAACTACTTCATTCTGGAATTGAAAGTTACTTACATGTGGTTCGCAGTTGTGCTGATAGCCAAATAATAAATTTACTTTCTGAAATTTAATTATTTTAAAATTTATCTGATAAATTTTAAATGAGAATAAGATTTTATCTTGAAAGTCAGGAGTATTTTCAGTACATAAATTTAATTTTGTATGTAGCATTCAAATACATCAGCAATCTAATGTAGTTCTCTGTTAGCCTTTTTAGAAGCACTACATTAAAGTTTTTTTTAACCTTAAAAAATCCATGGTTGAAATTTTATCTCTGGAAATTAAAATATTTTACTTACAAAACTTTTTCCCTCTAGTTTTCTCACATGGCTTGGGATGACATATATCCCACTGCCTGTCAAAGGATATGACATGATCCTTTCACGACTAGTGACCTCTTTAGTTGTATCTCTACATTGGAAGCATAGAATTCGTAACAATCTATATATTTTTTCAAATGCCTCAAAATTACTAGTATCTGTGATTGTAATAGAAAGATTTTTCACAAGCAACATTCCAGTCTGGTATTGTTCAAGAGTATTTTAATAGATATTATCCTCTTTGAAAGTTGCAGAAAAAATTTGGCAAGCTACTATCTGTTAATACAATTTTGCTCTCTTCCTCTGTTTTTAGAAGGGAAGAAACAGGAAATTCATTGTTGGTACATGCATTTAAAATAATTTACTTCCCACAATGAAATTGGACACTAAAAATATTTCATCCCCTAATATTAAACTATCCCTTAACGAAAAAAAAAATCTATGACCTTTCCTTGAATATATTGAGTAACCAAAATACAGTATACTCAATGAAGTAGGCCTTGAGAAATACAGGGTAAATTTTTTAAAACAGTAGGAAAGAGCAAACTGAAAGTGGTATTTCAACACTGAGAAAATGCAATGCATTTTATAATGGGGAGAAAAAGAATGAAAGAAGATAACTTGGTTTTGCATGAGTTGTAAAATTACAGTATAAGTAAACATATTTTAGCAGTTGCGTGGCCAAGTAAGATGGAAGAAACTTTAGAAATTTTAACCAATTTATTTCATCGTAGGAGGCATGATTTATACAAAGAAAGAGTGGCAAGAAATGCATCCATTTATATCGTGACACAAGAGCAAAAGAGATCGGCATTTTTCCCTTCGATGATTTTACTATGAGATTTTAATAGTGATTTATTTGCCATGTGTCGACTTAGGAAAGGGAATTGTAGGTATCTTTAAAAGAATTTAAGCATTAGGGATTTTTATCCCTTCGCTCAAAGCATGTTAAATCATCAGTTTTCCACAGTGCATGTAGAATTAAATAAATAAATAAAGTAGAATTGCATCAGGAAATAAGAGAATATTTCAGAATGAAGTTAATATGGACTAAATTTAGATAAAAATTAGGAAAATAACTAAGATTTAAATTAGATTTTAAAATATCATTATATATATTTCAAAGTTCCATTCAATATACAATTATATTTTTAAAAACCTATTTGTAATTTTGAAATAAATCTGTATTTTTTTCTTGATAAATGTTTTTACTTTACTATGACATAATATATATTTTGTCATTGTACGTGTATTCATTTTAAAATTCTAGATAGTGGTAACTTATATAGAATCCATTTAAAATAATGATATAAATAAATTTATTTAAATCAATAATAACATTCAAACAAAACTAAAAGCAATGGATTCACAAATTTTCATGGTAAATTCATTCACAAATTTTCATGGTTTAATGGTAACATATAAATTTCTTTTGCATGAAATATTTACTCCCAAAATCCTTTTCATATGCTACAAATAAAAAAGAATTTCATCATCAGAAAAAGCACAAAATTAAAATTGTTTTATGACATTCTTATAAACTTCTAAAAAGTAATGTAATTTTTAAAAATATACAAGAAACATTCATACAGCCATTAAAACAATTTTTGCAGTAAAATGGAAAAATTAAAAACAAGTTTATAAAGAAACTTCTTAAAAAGTTAGGCAGATACTATCTTCTCCCTCTCACTCAAAAAGTTAAACACTTTTAATTTTAAGGAAAAATGCAGGGAAGCAAAAAATTAAGCTCTTTAAATTGTTTTTGTGACTAAAGACTCTCCCAGTAATCACAAGCCTCTCTATGCAGAGGAAAAAAATTGTTTGAGATCTGCACTTTTTCTTTGTTTGCCTGCTCTTGCACAGAAAAAGATTGTAGGTTTTAACTTACCATGATTTAGAATTAAAGAAGGGACTGTGAAAATTACTGTAAAAGAAATATTACAAACAGACTTTTACCTTAGAAAAAGTCTGTTACCTTTACCTTTACCATGTAAGGGACACCAAAATATGAAAAAGAAGGACAATATATGATAAATAAAAATTAATTTTTAAAAAGATGCATTTATGCTTTTTGTTGCTTACGGCAAGCAACATTTTGAGGGCTCTCTTATAATAACTAGCCAAATGAATTTCAGATTTGAAATTTTTTAAACTTAAACATATTAATGATTTATTTTCAGTTTAATTCCTATTTTGAAAAAAAAATTAATAATGGTATCTTGACTGACAAATAAAAACACTTATTCATGATGACAGATTATAAAGAAATAATATAAAATATAGTATTAAAAATATTATTTTACAGTTCCTTTTAAGTGGAATAAAACATAACCAGTTAAATGAACTATATTTTATTAATATTATTAATTATATTTTAATAAATAATGATCTGAGTAGATTCATTATCAACATATATTGTAATGTTAATATTTTATAATTCACAGAATTTATATCAGGTACAATTTTATTTATTTAGCAACAAGGATAATCACATTTTTAAACTGATCTGTTTGCTTATTACTACCCACCATAGTCCTAATTAGAGATCTACCACTGCTTTTAGATGGTAAAGAATCTAAAAGAAGCGTCTTTCAAAATTTTTGGATCCCTATGTTATCCTGAAAAATCATATTTAGGATAATGATTTATAATTCAAGGAATCCTGAATTGCAATAAATTACATAAAGAATATCAATTGTACAGCTATAGATAAATGTTATAACATTAATCATTTTTATGACTCTGCCAATTTCTGTTATTACATGAGAGTCTAAATACTACTTTTCCATTAAAAAAAATACAATATTTGAGTTATACCTCAATTTTTTCTTGTGAATCAATAAAGAATTAATTCCCCACACATATATATATTTCTTTTACATCTACATCACACTATCTTTGTTTAACCACAATTATAGGAAACTTTTTAAATGTATTAAATAATATAGGAAAAGTAATTTAAATAAAAAAAAAAGAGCTTCAAAATACTTATGTATTACAAATAAAAATGCAATAAGGAAATGAGGCTATTAATTAATTAATAAAAAAAGCCAAAAACTGTAAGCAGTGCAAATATTCATCACTGCACCATAAAGATTGAAAGATACTGCACCCTCATGATTGTATACCATGTGTTGCCACTGATCAAAGTAATGTTAGTTTAAACTGACTCTAGACTTATAATTTTTTAATCCTAAAGAGCTGAGAAAACTGATAACTGTTTTGGTATTCACTTAACCCACATCACATATTAAAGATATTTAATTTGTTTAAAACTATGAATTAACAGTTCTTTTTAAACCCTGATGATTGTATTCACATGATTTTTATAAAAAATAATCATGTATATACGAGATGCTTAAATACGAAAGTTAAAATTAAATTAGAGAATTTGTAAAATGCTCATACAATTTAATTTTCTGTAGTTTTCTTAATAGTAAGATTTATGTCAATTTCTTTATTTTAATTAGGTATAAAAAATCTAAGAATAAAATTAGTTATTGAATTTTTTTTTCTGCACTGTTACAAGTTCAATTGCGAGTTTTCAGATGAAAATTTTAAATTTATAAAAACAATTTTGGTTAACATACAATATTTTGTTTAATAGTAATTTGCTGTAATTTAAAAACCTGGCATCATTCCATTTTAAAAAGTCATAGCATTAACAAAGCAAACATTTTGAAAATACCTTTAGAAATATTCTCAAGATTTTATGGTCTCAGCCACTATTTGGTAAGATTTAGCAAAAATACCAACCATTAGAAAAAACAACCATTATTCAACTTTGTAACAAGCATTTATCTTCTTTTTAAAAAAATCTGTTTTATTATGAAAAAAAAAAAAAACCCTTGAATGAAATCAGTATTTAAAATATTTTAAGTACTAAAAAAACAATTATATACCATAATATGAAAGAAATAAATATAAAACACCTTAAATCAATCTTTTAATGTTTTTAATCTTATCAATGTTTGTAAAATGAGAAACTCTTTATTAAATACTGAGGGTTAAAACTAAAATTTTAAAAGTGTGAGACCAAAAAGAAGTAAAATGAAATCATTACGATACTTATTATGCATTTTAACTTTAATATAACGAGTGTTTGATACCCTTTTTTTTTTTTTTGTTTCCTATAATATTCATTGGGGTTTCATATAGTTCTAATGTCTTTATATCTTAAAATACTATGATTATTACTCTTATCTCCAAATTTTTGATAATTTTTTCTTCTCCTGTTTAGTCCACTGGAATAATGTTTTCTAAAACCTTATATATATATATTATTTCTTGTTATTGTGTATATGGCTTAAAAAGAGGTATTCAACACCTAAACATTATTGAGATATCAAATATTGTCACAATGTATGCAAACAACTATACCAAACTGGCAGATTTCTTCTTTTTGGTCATAATATAAACAGTCATATACAATTTCATTATGAAGAATATTAATATTCCAGATTATTAAGAATAACTATTTGAATTTATATAAAATCTATATTTTATAGGAATAATAAATATTCTAGCTCACATTTTCCCATTTAATTTTTTGAAATCTCATCTTTTAAAAACATTTTTAATATCTTATTTAATTATTTTATTAAAAATATGGATGCCAAAACAAAACCATAACAGACTGAGTTTTTGATCAAATACACATGCCTGACCAAGGACAATTCTTTATTAATTTTAATTTGCTGAAAGAGTACTCAGCATTTGCTATGGCAATGTAAAGAAAAGTTTTAATGCAGTTAATACATTTGGAAATAACTCATTATTTTTATTATTTAGTATGTATTGCAATATGTCTTGTGCTTTATTTACATCCCTTTCATTCAAAATCAAATCCTGTAGCAAACCATTATCCTGTTATAAAACTTTGCAATATTTTTATCATTCATGTTTTTCTAAAGTTTTTATATCAATGATTAATTTGACATACTTTTAAATCTATCTTCTATCTGTATAATAACCGTATCAATTACCAAGTTAAAAATAACACCCAAATGCCTTTATTAAGTTTTCTATAAGTTCATCTTCTGTTATTTTAGAATATAATCTTTTTCCTTTTTGAATTCATTTTTTTAGGAAAATGTTCTGAATTATTCAAATTGTGTCATGTCACTTTTATTTTGTCAAAAACTGTGTTAAATTTTATTCTTAAATTTTAGATTTCAGTTTTAATTTTACTGATTAGATTAAAATCCGAATAAAGTGCAACTGTTTTTGCTTGAAATAGTTTATTGGTAGTGTTAATTTTGGATAGTATTGCAAACCAAGCTATTAAATAAAAAAATAAATGGCATTTCTTGTATTAAATCCAATAGACTTTTAGCTTCAAATATCAGTCTATTATCATTATTTGTGGCACTCTTCTTCTAGGACATTACAAATTTTTTCAAATTGTGTAAACACTCCTTTAACTGAATCTATTTTGGTTCCCCAAAGAGTATCACATAATGGTTTAAGAGTTATATTTAAATGCTTTTGTAGAATTTCCCTCTTTCTGTAGATGCAGAAAATTTACAATAAAAAAGTTGTAATATCCAAAAAAAGTTTTACAATATATATTGCTGGAAATGGAATCCTAAATTAATAAAATGCCTTGCCTATCATATTCTTTAATAAATTAAAAGAGTATGATAAGCCAGGCATATAAATTGCATGTGGGTTTAGAGCAATTATTCACAATTGTACAATTTTATATTTCCCTTTCGTGTTGCTAGTACGTATGTCCTCTACAATTCATAATACCTAAATCCAGCTCACTTTATCTCTTCAACAGCTTTTGCTAGTCCTTCTCCAGTCACATTAGTTAATAAAATTTAATTTAATATTTTCTCTTCAAAATTTACACACCTAATAATGGCTGAAGTTTGTTCCTTATGGGAATTATCAGGAGTATAATCCATATGGATACTATTGTATGTGGCTACTTTTATATAGTCTTTAATTTTGTTAAGGACTTCATTTCATAAAGCAGGAATAATTTGTTCTTTTGATCTCTATGCTGAACGATGCCCAATTCTAATTTTTTAATTCTGTTTATATGATTTATTAGAACAAAGTCATATTTAATAAATAATTCGATTAATCTTCAAAAAAAAATTCCATTATTAAGAGTTCCTATTATTTACACAATTTATACAAAGTGAAAGATATGAAAGACATGATAAAATTTGAATTGCATCTACAGTTCTTTAAAATAGTAATTTAAGTCATTTCATTTTTAAAAATTTATATTAACTTGATTTGTTTTTAACAATAGTTAAACATAACTTTAGACGTTTTAGTAATTCCTTACAACCAATAAAGGAATTAAAGTGAGAAATAAAATATTCATGATCTTTACAGTTGACAGCTTTCTCCAGCTATTATAGCCACCTATATATTGTGTAAATTGTTAATTTAATATTTTTTTGGCTGTAAACCTTGGTCACTTATATTCGTTTGATCATATTTGCTATTGTCACCTTTGACATTATTTTCTGGTTCAATCTTGTTTTTATGAACATACAGTTCTTTAAAGAATTTTAATTTCTAAGTTTTCATTGGAAGATTGCGCAAATTTGTACAGAACTTTTTTCTCCAGTTGGAGCTTGAATTGTAACTTCTGAAGGCAAAACAATATCATTGACAGTATTACTTCATAGACAAGAAAACAGATCTACTTGTGACTTCTTGAAATTTAGTTTTCATTCTTTTTTACTCTTTCTGCTAATTTTCTCTTTTGACATATGGAGGAATATTTCCTTAGCATGGACATTATTAAATCTAACAATATTAAGCATTTTATGATATGAATTATCAAAATAATATATGCAATCTAACCTAGAAAATGAGGTAAATGACCATAAATCTATTTCCTTTATGTTTATAATATGTTGCACACTTACACCAGACTGTAATATGTCTATAAATTCCATATATTTTCAAACCAGTCGATTTTCTAGTTAAATTTCTTCCTCTCTTTTATTTAAATCATTATATTAATTCTTCATTGTGTTGGGGCCCCAGTACATTGCATCCGCCACACCCCACACGGCCAGCCCTGTTCTTCAGTAAATGTGGATTTATTTACACATGATGCAGTTCGTAAAACAATAAATTTTTTTAATATGCTTTCATATATTTTTTATAATATTTGTTGGGAGATGGAATTAAGTGATTGCTCACTTTGCTGTAAAACGACTACATCATCTGCCTCAAAATCAGTTTATTTCAACTTGAAATAACATATAATAATAAAAATAGCATTATTCTCTCCCTTCATCCTCTACTACAGTTGCTGTTTCTGCTTCATATAGAAATTTAAATTCTACTTATATAAAATTAAGAATATGCGGTTAAACCTAATTGGTCATGATGTCATAGTCAATTCTTATTGGCCATGACATCACATCTATGAAATTTACACAATAGAAACTCAATGCAAACAATCAGTGAATAACATATAAGTTGAACAAAAACGAATTTTAAGTCATGGAAAAGATTATAATAGACAACAAAAATTCCCCATTTTTTATGACTAACATATAATTTTATTCATTTACATTATAAAATAACCCATTGTAATATAATTTAAATTTATTATGTAACAAAGCTTTTGCAATAATATCTGCAACATTTTTATTACCTGGAACATATAAGTCAGATTCAGTAAAATCCAATAAAAAAAAGAGTAGACCATTGATTTTCTATTAAATTTTTTAATTAACATACAGCACTTTCATTATCTCAAAATATTTGATTTAATTACAAGCAATTCAAAAATAAACAGTTATTTATTATTCTCTTGAACCAAGTAATTTCTTTCACAACTTCAGATAAATCTATATATTCATCTTCTATACTCAATAGAGCTGTACATCTTTTGTTTAGAAGTAGACTAGGTAACAGGAACATCGCTTAAAAATATAACATAACCACTAACAGATCAGTGATCCATTTTACCAGCAGCCCAGCTGGCATCAATATATGCTATTAAAGCAAAATTTATAGATTTACCCAAGTCGATTTTGTAGTTAGAAGTATTTAGAACATATTGAAATTCTTGAAACAGTAGATTTCAATGAATATTTCATGGATTAAACTGTGACAAAAAAGTCACAGAAAACATAATATCTGGTTTTGTTCTATGTGACAAAAAAGATAACATTTCCTATTCAGATTCTATAAGGTATATTTAACACATCATGTTCTTTAATATTATAGATTGCAATACCTGGATTTAGTGGAATAAATTTTTTACAATTTGGAATATTACTAAAAACTTCTCTCATTTTATTTCTATAATGTGTTTGGTGTATTAAAAGTTTCCCATCTTCTATCCATTTCTTATCTTTCCATTCAAATTTGAGACCTAGAAATTTAGATAATGTGCCTAAATCCTTAACATCACATTTTTATTTTATTAAATTTATTGCTTCATTCATATATTATTCATTATAAGCAAAATGACAACATCATCAATGTATATTAATGTCAATACAAAGATTTATACACATACATGCAATTACTAGTTAATAACTTTTGAAATCTTAGTTGTATTAAACAATTATTAAGCTCACTGCATCATTCTTTTCCTGCTTGCTTTAAACCATACAAAGCATTCTTAAGTTTAACAACATTATTTTCATTATGAATTGCAAAGCCAGAATGCTGTTCCATATAAACTTCTTCTTTAAGCAGTACATACAGATAGGCACTTTTAACATCCAGGTGATTACATAACCAATCTTTAATAATTACAACAATAAATAATCTAACTAAGATAAAATTAATAACTGGAAAAAAGTATCATAGTAATTTATGCCTTCAGTTTGTTTGAAACCTTGAGCTTCTAATCTAGCCCTATATCTTTTACCTTTTCCTTGTATCTTTAAGTGTAAAAATCCATCTATTTCCTAAAAGCTTTTATAATTTTAGGCCTTGGGATTACCTCATAAACATGGGTTTTTAAAGTTGCAAGTCTTCTTTCAACAAAATTTACCAATTTTCCTTTTTTAGTAAATTTTGAGATTCCTTAAAATTATTTGGTATTTTAATTTCTACAAATTCAGCCTCATTTTCCAACAAATTTTTAGTATTTGTTGAAGAATCATTAATTGGGTTTTAACCTCATTTGATTCATTATTTTCGAAAATTAACGTAGGTGAAAAATTAAAATCATTAAAGTTGTAGTCAATACCTTTACTTTCATAATATTTTCTAACTTCATTTTACTTCTTTATTTTTGGTTCAGGATAATAATAAATGTCTTATCTTTCCTGCAGTTTTACCTTTCTGTCTGGTTATACAGATAAGTTTCCAATCACATTTAATTTTATTTGAAACTTTAAAGATTAGGATTTCATCATTATAAAGTTCAAAATCAGAAAAAGAATCATTCATTGTAAATTACATATTTTTCATTTTGATATTAGGATCTGTTCCTAAAATAGGTTAGATGAAATTTATATATTTAGTTTCGATTACTTTTCTTCTATTGAGAAAGAAAATTCTATATCCTGAAGTATTTAATGGATAGCCTATCACTATACCTTTCTCAGTATTAAGTTCTAGTTTATTTTTATAATGTTTTGGTATAAAAGCATAGCCTGTAAATCCTATTCTTTTAAGATGCTAACAGAAAACTTCTTATCCCTCCAAACATTTAACAGAGCCTTTCCATTTAAAGATTTACGAGGAAATCTATTTCCAAGATAATTTTGAGTATTTGCAAGTTCAGCCCCTACATTTTTTTGACATTTAGTTTTGTGCAAAAGAGCTTTTATCCCTTAAATTATTGTTTGATTAAATCGCTCAGCAACAGTATTTTTCTTTCGTGAATAAGTATTAGTATGTTCGATATTAATATCTTCCTTTATTAAATATTTTTCCAAGTAATATGCACAAAATTCTAAACCACTATCTGTTTTAACCTTTTTAAATTTTCTATTAGTTAATAACACCATTGATTATTTATATAATTTAAAATATTCAAGTGCTTCATTTTTATTATTTAAAAAAATATACTACTGCATATCTAGAATAATCATCAATAATACTAAAGAAATTTTCTGCACCATCTAAAGATTTAACTGGGGCTGGTCCCTATATATCCATATGAACAATCTCTAATACATTTAAAGTTCTAATTTTATCAATATTAGGAAATGATACTTCATTAAATTTAGTTAAAGAATAAATATCACATTTATTGACACTGCTTTTTAAATTTTCAAGTTCATAAACATTCTTACTTTTTTTAAAATCTTCGATACCTTGCATATTTAAATGACCAAATCTAGTATGACATAAATTAAGGTCATGCTTATCTGAAATACTAAAATATAGGCAATATTATTCTGCATCTTTATTGCATTTGCATTTATCAATCAATGGAACAGTGTGAAATGATTGAAATTTAAAATTAGAGGTTAAGGTTAAAGGTTAAGAGATAAGGGTTAAGGTTACCATAATGAAAAGTACAGATGCTGATGATGGCAGCCAGAAATTACCGTTTATCGCCAAATGTCTCGCCAATTTGGCGGAAGCCGTATACGGGAGCTGAGCCGAAAAACCCTACCAGCTTTATTAATAATTTCTAATTTAACTTCACCTTTACCAAGGATTTTTGAAGTCCCTTTTACAATACTTGCACTGGCTTCCATTTTTTGGAAATTTGAAATAAATTAACAAAAAGTTCTGTAGCAGCTGAATCAATAACAAATTCGATGTTTGAAGATTGAATCCAATATGCATATATAAAGTTCTGCCCGATTGCTATGTCCACCCTGCTTGTTAGTAGGTGGTTTACATTGTTGACAGCTCTTGAATTTCCAACAGTTCCTTTGGACATGTCCAACTGTACGACGAATAAAACATTTTCTTCTTTCTTTAGCAAAATCCATCATTTTCAACTGAAAAGAGAGATGATTTCTTAGGCCATGTACCTGATTTCTCACAAACTAGAATTCCATCCTATTCAGCTAGTAATGACCGTCGAACATTTGTTGATATGTTTTTATCTTCTGATTGATATAACTGCATGATAATGTTATCATAGCTTCTTGGTAAATTGACAAGCATTTGGTATGCTACTTCATTATCTGGTATAATTTTTCCATTATTTTCAAAGTCTTTGGTGGCTTGAAAAACTTTTCCTATGCACCCCCTCATTGTATCTAACGGGGAAAAACGAATATTTAAAAACTTCATCCTTAGAGCTCCAATTCTTTCTCTGCTTCCAGTTCCATACACTTTTTCTATTCCTTGCAAATCTGCAGGAGGTAAGTCTATATTATAAAACTATACTTTTCAACTTTTCCTCTAGATTCAAGCAGATAGTGGAGAGAGCTTTTGCTTTGCTCAATTCACACTTCTGCTTTTGTAGCATTAGCATCCAAAGCAGGATCTTTCCTATCCACAAATTCTATTAGTCTCAAGTTGAGCAGGCACATCCTTATACCGAAGCACCATTCTTTGTAGTTGTCACCATTTAATTTTTCAATGTTTCAGCTCTCAACTGAAGCCATAATTTTTCAGCAAAAAGAAGTCTAAATAAAAATGGGAGAATTTTTTTACAAGAACCACGCTCTGGTACCACTTGTTGGAAGGAGGGATAAAATAATTTCTCACTATTGCTGTACAAACGACTACGTTATCTGCCACAGAATCAGTTTATTTCAACTTGAAATAAATAAACATAATATAATAAATATAACATTGTCTCCAATCATTCCTTCTTCCTGCTGCTGATTTTGCTTCACATAAAAGTTTACACTCTACTTATATACAATTAAGAACAGGTGATTAAACCTGATTGATCATGATGTCATATCCAATTTGATATTTTGAAAGTTGACATATCATCTTCTCCTATATTCCTTTTCAATACGAAGTCTAATATCAATTATGACTTTTTTTTAAATGAAATCTAACTTAGTATGTTTTCCTCTTTTGGCATGACTAACATGTACCTGTTTTTCCAAATTACTGAAGCTTATTATCTTCTTTCAAAGTGATCAGCACACAGCAAATGGATGTTGCAGAATTTCTCTCACACATTCAGCAAATTGAGGTTTCATATTTTTATCTGTTAATATATGTATTAAATACAGATTTTAGGCAGCTCATTGTTTAAAAAAATTTGTTAATATATTCTGAATAAGCTCACGATATTTCAAATAATAAATAAACCATTCAATAAATTCACGTGTGAGTTACTAAACACCACTGTGATGCTTTCACAGATTGAATGTTGTGGTTTTCTGCCAGAAAAATGTTTTCTTTCAAGCAATTATAGTAGTCTCATGTATCCTCAGTAGTTGAAATCTAGGAATTTCATGGAAAGAGAATAATTGTCTCTGAAATTGATATTAGACTGATTGATACTGAAAAAGGGAAAATGAATAGAAAAGGGGCGAATTTCTGTGATTACACAGTTGTTCCATTTTTGATGTTTTGGCTACTATCTTTTATTCTTGGATATTTAGAGATCTGCACATTTTAGATTTAAAAAAAAAAAAAGGAACTCCAAAACTTAAAATTTATAATATTTTCCTAGTTTTCATGGAAATTTGAACATTTTTCTTCATTACCTCTGTTTTTTCAGATGATTTTTAAATTCTCTGTATTTTCCCAGCTCCCTGATGCTATGGGAAACCTGTATTACATACATTTATATTTACTAGACTGTCATTCTTCTGCTTATTTAATATATATATTTAACAGAAGAATTAAAATGAGATAGTGGATCTCTTTATTCTTTAATCAGTTAAGTGCATTCGATGCATATACACATCAATCCAAATCATCATTTTAGCTTGGCTGATATGTAATTTATTTAATAAAAATGTAACCTTATTGACTTTATTATTATGTTTTGCAAAATTTACTATGCAGCCATTTGTATTTATTTGATATGTATATTCATGATTGCTCGACATTATAAAGAGAGACTTGAGGGATTTTAAAAAATAATCCTGCAGTTAATTAGTTAATTTTATCATTTTCTTTTGCGTTCCATATTTTAACAATATTGTCTCCTAATTAATATATATATATATATGAATTTTTTACATTTAATCTAGCAGAATATTTGATTGCTGGCTTGTTTTGAAAAGAAACTAAGGTAAACAAACCTTCTGGCTGAAATTTTAATATATCAGAAGTCATAAACATTAATTGTTAGTGTTCATTTCTAATTGCAGCTTTTGCATATTTTTACCTTCAGGTCAAAGAAAATATAATGCAGTACAAAAAATAAGTTTACTAATATACAATTTCTGATGATATGGCTCGAAATAATATCTAATTTGCTTTTTTTAAAAATAATTTATACTTTCATGGTGTAAAAAATTTATTCAAACATTGCATAACTATAATATTCTGAAAAACCTTAATAATTACATTTAATAGATTTCATTTACTATGGGTTTTTTAATGAAATTATATATGTAAGTAAATTGAAAAATTATAAATGAAGAAATTTTGGAACATCAATTTTATTTGCAGAGAAAAATATATAAAAAAATTATAAATATAATAACAATTAAAATTCAGCATGTAATATTTACTCCCCTTACAAATATCTATAAGAATAACAAAATCTGGTTTAAGCTTAATATTTACAGAAATGTAGAATACATATTAAAAACTCTCTTTGACATAAAAGCAAATATTGGGAGCTGAGCATATTTTAAACAATATGGTTTTCATACAAAGACATTGTTCATGTCACACAATATGAATATTAACTCACTACAGTTAAACCTACTACATAATATTTTTAAGCCGTAAACACTTTCAACGCTACCGACGAGATATCTAGCCGGTAGCGTTGAAAATGTTAAATGTAATAATATACCTCCATTAAGACTGGAACAGACCAAGATATTTTTCATGCCAATTTACTAGTAGAAGAATACTGTTTACTCAATTTTGGAAGACATTATATATTTGAATATTCCAAAAAAATTTTTGACTTCATTAGCACTATAGTAGAGTAAATTTTAAAATAAATATTTCATAATGAAGCCACATTTGTGAATTAATACATTCTTCCTTATATATAAAAAATGTTTGTTATTTCATTAGCGAGGAGGGAAAAGGTATCCTATTCGTTAGTTTCTTTGATTTTATCAAAATAAATAAGATGAAAGACATTTGACAAAAATTCGAATTCTAATTTTTCTGAAAACAATTATTCCAAAATTTGATCAATTTAAATTTTCGAATCGTATCTGTAATATGCATATTTAATGTACTGGATGCCGTTTTTATGACGAGAAATCGTTAATCAATCCATTCTTACAACATTCTACACCGGTGGAGGAGATACTAAGAAAATAGTGAAAGTGATGCAAACTAATAATGCACAACATTATTTTCTAGAATTAAATGGTATTAAGTTATGAATATTTAATTGACTACTAAATAGTCGACATTACCTTGAATACTTATATTCTTCACACTTAAGTCCACTACACAGAGACTCCTTCTCTGTGGTACTACATACGCAGTGAAGCGGAGTTGTGTGAATCGAAGAAAAATCAATCGTGAAATACTGCTAGGCAGGCGTCCTAGTGAAGTATATTGCAAAATTATGATAAAATCATTTTAAAATTATTTAATGTTTGTATAAATATTTTTTCTAATGTAAGAATTTTATTTCATGTATATACATTTGTTTTGCAGTTTTAAGACATTTTTAGTTTTCTGATAGCTATGAAAAAGTAAATTTAAAAAAAAATTAACTGTTGAAGTAAGATCACTAGGTTCAACGTTTCCAACAATTTTATTATCAAAAAAGTTATATTTCTTCAAATTTCGATATTTTAAAAATAATTTTTAATTCATTATCAATCAGGCGAAAAAAATCAGTGATATATCGCAGAATTTCAATGTTTTCTTTGCTTTTAAGAGGCTATATAGAACGAACCACAGTCTAGAAATCGGGAATTTACTCCCGGTAGTAAGTCGAAATTTGGCACGCTGCCAAAAGTGACGAAGTTGTCCTACCGAGGTTATAAAAGGAACTCGCATTTCGCTATCGTCATCATAACGTGTTAATCATTCTGTTACTGATCGGGCCTTTTCATTAGTATTCATTCTTTGTTTCAAGAGGAAAGAATGATTAACAATTGTCAGCGAGTGATTCACTTTGAAGAAAACTTATACAGGCTTTATTTTTATTTATTTTCTTATTTAATCACTTTAAGAAAATTTGTTATAATTTTTTTCGTTTACTTAAAACTATTGTTTTTAAGATAGTACTAATTAGGGTTAAGTGTAAACAAGGAGTTTGAATAGTGTTATTTGATATTTTGTTTTTTCATGTAATAAGTGTATCTTAATTTAATTGCATAGCCTTAAATATTTATTTCTCATTGATTGCTTGCCATAATTTTCTGTTTAATTATAGTATTAATTAGGGTTAAATAGTGAGTGGAATTTTACTAGTGCTTTTGTCATTTTATTTATTTGTAGTAAAGTTTGCATTCAATTGTATAAAAAATAATTTTTACGAGTCAATCCAAAGGCAAGAATTATTTTCTCCAGTATCATTCCTAGAGATTTTAATTACTTTGAAAACAATTACTGGAAAACTGTTAAACATATAAAAATCTTAAACCATAAGATTGAAGCTGTAAGTAAAGCATTAGAAAAGTTGTGCCATAATGAAGATGTTTTTATCTTTTGCAGTTCTAACAAGCCATCCTGGTCTGGTTGCCTGGGAAAGGATGGTTTACATCCTAATAAATGTGATCTTCGCTGACCAATTATTTCTGTAGGTTTTTAAAGAAATGCATTTCTTCAGATAATGCATCTCGAAAGGTATGTATGAATATTATTGTTTATATGCAATTTATAATATATATTTTTTAAGTACTGATGAAAGTTGGAAAAATATTTGTATTTATTTTGGTTTTGTTTAAATTTTGTAGGGGAAAAATTGCCACCCCAGGATATATTTTGGATTCTTTGGAGTTTCCACCATTGTCTTCCTGTGATCAGCTTTCATTTTTGTCATCGCCACAGCATTCTGGTTCTGCTTTGCTTGTAGCGAGGTACCAACTTCTGTTGACCCAGTTCCTTCATATGTTTCTTCTTTTCCATCAGCTTCTCAAAAGGTATATATATAAATGCATTTGTTATCTGATTATATATAATTTATATTGATATTTTTAATGTCCAGAGTGTTTTAAAAGATCTGTTATTCATTTTTCTTATATAATTTTTATAGGATCAAAAATGTTAATCAATTGCTCCTAAATTCATTTTGGATTCTACTGAGTTTCCTGCATTGTCTTCCTCAAGGCAATCTTTATTTTCACCATCTTGGTCTAAACATCCTGCTTCTTGGCCTTTAGCACGGCCATCTGTTTCAGCTTGTGCAGTCTCAACCGCTTCTTGCTCTCTTCCACCCTCTGCGCCTCGTTCTCTTCCAGTCTAACTGCCTGTGCCTCTTACTGGTCATGTTCAATTTCTTGTACCTATTGTTTCCTATATGACTATGGTTCAGTTCTTGCAATTCCATTCTATTTCTGTGTCCTATCGTCCATTTTATGTAGCTGTTGTTCCACCATTTCTACCTGCTGCTGTTTCCTCTCTTCCAATTTGCAGTCAGTCGGTTATTGCATGCACTCTGCCAACCCATTCTGAACCAGAACCTGCTCGCACATCCCTAGTCCACTCTGAACCAGAAGCTCCTCACATTTCCCCAGCCTAGTGTCGGCCAGCATGTGCTTCCAACAAACTTGGAAAGGCAAGAATTACTAAGATAAGTAAAAATATTTTTTTTAAATGTGACAAAAATATCTATGAAAATGTTATTTGCAGTATTCCTACAACAAATAAATTTGCAGTGTTACTAGATGATTGTAAAGAAAAAAATATCACAAATATAGTTTTGGCTCTAAATTAAAAAAAAAAAAAATATCACTGGAGGAGGTGCCCAGAATTTCTCATATTCAAAGACTTATGATTATTGTGGGAAAACTTATTTGTCCAAGTCATAATTTTCAAAGCATTTAAGAAAATATAAATGTGTAGAATGCGTTAAGAGTACTTATCCAAAAAAATGTGAGCTATGCTTAAAATTTTATTCCTCAAGATCCTCTTTTGCAAATCATTTAAAACGCTGTAAACCAAAGGTTTCTGATGTTTTACCAAAAAGCAATTGTAATAATTTATTGGAGGCTAGTGTTAGTTCTCAAGCAGAAATTGTAAAAAAGCCCAAATTATGTTTAGTGCCAGTCGAAACAACTTTAGATAATCCACATTTAACTGATAAATGCGAAAATTCTCCCCAGTTGTGTCTAGAGTGGGGTAGATTTTATAGTGGTAATGAATATTTTAATGAACACACAAAAAAAATGTACTGGTGGCAAGAAGCACGAATCGTATTTTTGTACAGAATGTGATAAAGCTTATGTTAGTGTATAGAATTTAAATAAACATCTTAATGTTGTGCATGACATTAAAAACATCAAAACTTATTCTTTCAATTCTATGGCAAGTTTTAAAATTTGGTTAGAATCTGAAACTATTGGTACTCATACTTATTTTAAAAAATCAACTGGTAAAAAAAATATGTGATGAAGACATTCTATTATTATTCTTGTCAATTTTTTCATCCGTCATATCAATCAAGGATCAATTCAAGGGGAGAACGAAACGGTAAATGTAAAAATAAAAAGGGGCTAATTCCTTTCAATATAAGTAGTCCTGTTGAGATCTGCATATGTGAATAAAAGAATTTGATATTGGTTACATATTATTCCATTCATAACCATCAAGTCAGTTACGAAAACACTAAATATCACTCCCTTAAAGAAAGTTCACGCAATTTAATTAAATCTTACTTATTACTTTCCTTTCCCTTTTCAAAAATTATAAATTTATTACGTGGCGATGTAGGATGTCGAGATAATAGAAATTTTTTTCCTACAAAGGAAGCCTTCATATCTCGTAAAACTATGCAGAATTATTTAAGGCGCTTACGCAATTCAATTCAGCCAGCCAATGATGCCATGTCTGTTTCTTGTATAGTAGAGAAATTAAGGAAAGAGCCATACAATCCTATTTTAATTTTCAAATTACAGAAGTCGAAAACAATTTTGGGCCCTGCACATTTAGATAATTTGCCAAACTATGAAAGTTCTTTTGCATTAGATTTACAGACTAAAGCACAAAAGGATATGTTAGTTAAGCATTCAGATAAAATTCTTTGTATTGATGCAACTCATGGCACAAACTTTTATGACTTTTATCTTCTTTCTCTGCATGTTCAGGATGAGTATGGTCAAGGTTATCCAGTTGCACATTTTATCACTAATGATTTAGATTATCATACCTTAATTGCTTTATTTTCAAGTTTACATTGTAGGATTCCTGACCTGAATGTAAATACTGTAATGACCGATGATGATAGTTATTCTTTTAAAGCATTTAATTCTGTATTTGGTCCAAATATAAAGCATCTACTATGCCAATGGCACGTTTTTCGTGCTTGGAAAAGGAGTTAACTTCAAAAGTATGTGATAAGTTTCGCCTTCAAAAAATGTTGCACGAGTTATTAAAAATAATAAAGGAAGTGTCTGAAATAAATTTTGAAAATAAACTTTTAATGTTTATCGACTGCAATTCAAATGAATGCCAAAATTTTATTGATTATTTTGTTAGAAATTTTTCTGGGAGAAAAGAATTATGGGCAACCTGTTTCAAACGATTTCCACATGGTAATACCAATACTAACAATTCTTGTGAATCTTTTCACAATCAGTTAAAACAATATATCTTGAGCGTAAGTATAATAGGCGAATAGATGATCTTGTTTCAACTCTTTTGAAAATGGAAAGGGATCGATTTTTAAAATATTCTTGTTATGTTATTAATAATATTCCTACTCATTCCAAGTTCACTAAAACTGTTAAAAGGTAAACATGACAGGGCTGTAAAGATTCAGAATACAGATGTCGCTGAATATGACAATCATTGGGAGGTTAAATCTCAATCTGTAAAAGGAAAGATATGTAGCAAGGAAAATTCCAGATGCTTGTGTTTTATTGGATCATTGCAGCTTTAAATGTACAAATATTAATTTACGGTATTGTGCAGTCATTTGTATCATTGCTCTTGTGATGACTGTAGCAATTTCTGCAAGCACATACATAAAATTCATTTGTCTTCCAAACCTAATATGTACACAACTGATGATTTGCATAAATTTGATGAAGAAAATAGTATTACAATTAATTCTGATATTTTGAGTGAAAAATTAAATCCCAACATGTTATCTACTAATGAGAAGTGTAGATCAAAGGAGGCAGAGTGCAAAAAGTTATGTTCGAAAATATTAGAATTAATAAAAATTCCACATATTAAAAAAATCATGTTAAATAATGTAGTTAGTTGTTTGAATAATTTAATAGCTGATATGTGTGGGGTTTTGAATCTTAAAAATAATCTGGCTTCTGTTACACCTGAATTATATGTTGCACCTAATCAAAGAATTAATTTGCAGATTGTTTTTTAAAACTTCTCATAGAAAAAAAAGGAACTGCTCGGCCCGTGAAAATTGCAATAAGAAGCAAAAATTAAATGAAGAACTTCTTGATGAATCTAATAATCTTTCTGAGCAAGAACCAGATTTAAAATCCTTTAATGTTAAAAGTTCTGAATGTGTTAATATTGATGTGTTTCATAGATTTAATAAGTTTAATGTCACAAATCCTACTGCTACAATATTAACTATTAATAATATTGATCTTTCATTTTATATGTTAAAATCTTTAGATCCATTTGTTACTATCAAAGAAGAAAAATATCTTAAATCAATATCATCCAATTTCAAAAAAGGTAGGCAAAAAAGGTCAGTCATTGATGCATTTAATTTTGTATTTTGTAGAAGATTCACAAATTTTAAAGCTGTAGAATCTTTACACTCTCTTTTGATTTTTAATCAAAAAAACATTCAATTTCCTTGGATTCGAGAAATAGCAAATTTTGATTTTCTTATAATTTCTGTAAATTGAAATTCTTATAGGACTTTAATTATAGCAGATTTGAAAAATAAAATATTTGAATATTTTGACCCACTTTGTTATAAGCCAGATAAGGATACCTCAACATTAATAAACCGTTGGTGTACAGTATTAAATAATTCGCTTAATTCAAATAGCCACTGGCAGATTGTTTTTCCACCTCATGTAAAACAAATATATGATTTTAATTGTGGTGTTTATATTAGTTACTATGTGTATCAAAAATTAAACAATTTATCATTGACTGAAAATTTCGATATACTTCCTTTTAGAGCTTTAATGTTTGTACAAATAACTGCAGGCTTAAATTTTTAAAATGCTAGTTTTGTTTTGAATACACATTTGAATACAGTTTTGTTTTGAATCAGCATTGTATGCTCACTACATTTCTTTAAGTAATTTTTAAAAAATGGGAATTGGACTGTACACCATTAATATTTTAAACTTTAATAAAATTTCCAATGGTTGGGTTTAGGTGATTGTCTAGATATTTTCTGGCTTTCACTTAAGCTCTTACCTTTTAGGAAAATTCCTTGTTTATTTCAGTTTCAGTAACAATCAAATGCGAATTTCCAATGTTGCATTGATGTAAGAATGGAGAACCCGGCTTACTAGTAAGTATGTGGAATTTAAATCTGTAATATAAATTAAAAGATTATGTTGTGAATTCTAGATATTGAAGTGTGTGCTTTGAAGCATTGAAAAAATTGTTAAGTGTTCATGTTGCTTGTATTTTTAAAAATCCCATTTTATTTATTTTGTCTTCTAATAAAGGAATAATATTCCCAATGGTTGGGTTTAAGTGATTGTCTAGATATTTTCTGGCTTTCTCTTAGGCTTTTAACTTTTAGGAAAGTTCCTTTTAAGTATTTTAGATGCAGCTGAGTAATCAATTCTGCATTGAAATTGGCATGGAGAACTAATTTTCATGGATGTTCAAGAACCTTTTTAAGTATGGGAAGCTTTATTTAATGTAAGCTGAAATGTACTGAAATTTTTTTTGAGTAATAGGAAATGAAAATTCAATTAAAGTGTTTTTCATTTACATCTGAAATAATCCTCTTATAGGAATTGAAAATATAATATTTTTTTATTAAATTTTTTTCTGTTATTTATAAACTTATTAATTAACAGCCAACTTAAAAGCCTTATTCACTTTCTTAATCTTATTTCTAGATAATTTTTGTTGTTGTCTTTATTTTGGCAATAACCTTTGAATAGCAACATAAAATAATTGTTTTCAATCTTCAGTCAGTTTTTAATCATTTAAACATGCGTTTCAACAATATGTTTGTTTACATACATACACATGCATACAAGCCATATAACATGCAAAAATGCATTATGCTTGCATGGAAAAAAAAAATGATCTTTCAATGTTTTGCTATTATGTTAACAAAAGCTTATATTAATAGGTTAACTCTCAGAAAAAAAAACTAAATCTAGGAAAATGTAATTCTTAACATGTATCTATGAAATAAAATATGAAACATATTTTTTAGAAGAACAAATGCAAGAAAAGGATTTCTGTAACTTAAAATTCCTTTTATTAATTTGATATTTATTGTCAGCTCAATGCCTTTGGAGTTTTCTTTGACCTATTAATGTTTATGATAGCAATATATAATATATATATATATATAAACTGAGATTTTATAATTTGAAATGAAAATGTTAGTTTTTATTAATAAAAATACTTTTTAATATTTTTATTTGCTGAAAAATTTGTAAATCCTAGGATTTTATGATAATGTTTTAGAACTCTAAATATTAATGTATAATCAGAATTTGATCATTGTAAAATCAAGTACATGTAAATAAAGTATAAATGCCAAAAGTTGTGATTTTATTCATCTAAATTTAGTATAGAAAAGTAGCCAATAAAAAAATCATGTTGGAATTTAAAATTATCAATTTTATTATTTATTAGATATCTTTGCCGAAATGGCTGATTTGTCAGGATATTGGTTGTACTTAATTTCAATTATATCCCATATTTGACACTGTAGGTCAAATGATGTGGAGTGTAGAGAGTTAACACACATTCATTCATCTTTATTATTATTATAATGGATATTATTTTTTTTTAAAAATGGATCAAAAGTGATAAATTTTGTGCTTCCTCCTCATCTGACAGTAAAATAATTTTAATAGTATGTAAATATATAATATATTAAATGAAAAAAAATTTACTTTACATTAAACGATACTTAGTTTTATATTATAAAAGAACCAATAAAAAAAAAGAAAGAAATGTATTTTTA